>JAGSMP010000107.1:1200000-1800000 GCA_029286625.1 Parnassius orleans | reverse complement strand
CGATTCTCCAATATAAGCTGTGAATTCAGTTAGTAAATTGAAAAGTATCAAATCGACGCCCCATAAAACAATACAAAAGACCATCAAATCCACAGTGACAGTTGGATACGCCGATAAGACAGTGATGTATGGCAGCAATTTCTTTTTGTAAATTGCTCGACTCTCACACAATAAAGGACGCAAATTTATGAGTGTATTTTTTATTTGGAAATGAGATATCGATAAAATATTTTAACGATTGCTCATTTTTTCTGTCACTAATTTAAGTGTTATCAAATGTAACAAACGAGCACACAGGCCATTTTATTGTAAGTTGATGCTGTGGCCTATATACATCTACGTCTATCCACGATTAAGAATCAAACAGCGGATGCGTTGTCACCCTTGAGGACTAAGATATCATGGATGCGGCATGGCTCTACCACGTGTTTGAATGTTTATGCTTTCATAGCGTTTGAACGATTTTACATACATAATTTGCACATGTAAACATGGTTAAGGTCATACAAACATTTATTCCATGCGGGACAAGTAATAGCTAGAGTTAAGAATAAAATTAAGAAAATTGATAACAGAACCTGCAAATATGAATCGAAATTGAAACCTAGATTTCTTTTGTGAGATTTCATAGTTTTTGGATATTTGGATAGCAGAATCTCTTTGAAGTTGAAGGCCAAATTCCACTTGCAGGCTAATATTCGATAATAGTATAATAGGAGCCCTTACTTAGATCTATTGCAGAGCTTATCATTTTCTTTGTCATTTATATATATTTATGAACGATTCGTCAAGGAAAAAAATGAATTTCAATAATAATAAATATCGACTTCCAAGAACTAAAAGAATAAAATAAATTTCAACCGTAAAGCTGCAGAAGTCGGTGCTAAGACTTTTTGGTGATATTTCCGACAAGTGCAACTACCGCCCGATATCATTAGCTACAACCACATCTAAGGTGCTTGATGGCCTGCTTGAGAGACAACTTAAAGAGCATCTTCATCTACATGACGCTCAGTTCGGCTTCAGACCAGGACGTTCGACTGAATGCGCAATTATATCTCTCAAGCAGACTGTTAGGTACTACACGGATAGGAAAACGCCTGTGTATGCAGCCTTTCTTGATCTCTCTAAGGCATTTGACCTGGTTAGATATGATATTCTTTGGCGTAAATTAAAAGACACAGGTATGCCGGGTGGGTTGATCAATATTTTCAACCAACCAAAACACCAAACAAACCAGGTCAGATGACTTGGTGAGCTTTCTTATGAGTACGGGTTAGAGTGTGGAGTGAGACAGGGGGCTAACGTTTCCTTCTCTCTTCAACTTGTATGCGAATAGGTTGATTGGTGAGCTGAGCGATTCAGGCGTCGGCTGCTCGATTGATGGTCACCGCATCAACAGTATCAGTTATGCAGATGACATGGTGTTGCTCAGCCCATCAATCGCCGATCTCAGAAAACTAATAGGTGTATGTGAGAAGTACGCTATGTTACACGGTCTCCTGCACAATGTTAAAAGAGTGAGCTCTTGATCTTTCAAGCTAGGTGTCGTAAGCTGGGAGATATGCCGCGTGTGCTACTAAATGGCGTCGCTCTAGGCAGGTTGAAAGAGTTGAAATATCTCGGCCATGTTGTTACCGAGGATTTAAAAGACGATGCTGACATCGAAAGGGAAAAGTGGGCGATGGCGGTCCGCTGTAATATGTTGGCACGCAGATTCGCGCGGTGTAGCTTTGAAGTAAAGATCTCTTTAAAGCTTTTTGCCAAACTCTATACACTTGCAGTCTGTGGTTCAACTACACGCAGCGGGCCATCAACGCTCTCCGAGTACAATATATAAATGCATTCAGGGTGCTGGTGGCGCTCCCGTGCTACTGTAGTGCGTCTGCGATGTTTGCGTATGCGCACAAGGATGGCTTCCACGCCGCGCCGCATCGCCTCGCTGATGCTACGTACGCGGGGGAGCGCTAACACCATCCTGAACGTTCTCAGCGACAAGCCTGCCTGTCTCCTTCTGCGGCACTGGGTACAAGCACAAATGCATGTGCCCGCTGCCCCAGAGAGTGGCAGATACTTGAATTAAATTGTACTTGAATTAAATTGTAGATTAATATTATTTAAGTAATTAATATTAAGTAGTTTTTATGTTAAACAATCGAATTAAATTAAATTGAATTGAATTAAATTGAATAGGATTAAATTAAATTAAATTAGATAGATAGATAAGATTGAATTGAATTGAATTAAATGAATTGAAATTAGATAAGATTAAAAAATTAAAAAATAAATTATTATAATCTCTGTCTCTGTCTGAAATAAATTGATTTTATTTTATTTTATTTTAAGACATACTTTATCGATGAACTAATGCCCTAACTTCATAACACAGTCATTTTATCTACGGGCGTGAAGCCCGAGACTGCTTTTACAAGTCATCATCATCATTACAGCCCTTCACAAGTCCACTGCGGAACAAAGGCCTCCCCTAATCAAGCCGGGCACGAGTTATCACCTTGTGGCCGTTAAATACTTGATTGCGCGGGAGAATAATATATATATCTTAAATTAGTGGAATGAAATTTGCTTACCGAGAAGGTCGTACTCAAAATCACTAATAGGCATTAATTCTAAATATTGTGGTGTGTAATGTTGTATGTGTTATTATATGTCTATGATAGTGTATTGCCGAAAAACACTAGCGGTTATAAATTTTTAAACTAATTAAATGAATAATGCGGTAAGAGCACAACAGCTGGGGCAACAGCGGGCGCGGATTAGCGAAAACTTATATTAAACTAATGACCCTTTCCTTTTGAAGGTGAAGTGAAGTGACAATTTTTACTCACACCACCGCCATCTATGATAAATACTGGGAGATTATTTCGAGCGCATGTTCGGCGCGACTATCCCCCAAGCAATGCCATAAAGCACGGTCCTGAGCCACCTGCATCCATCGACTTCCTGCATGTCTTACCAGGTCGTCACTTCATCTAGTGGGGGGCTGGCCCACACTTCACCTACTGGTATGAGGCTGCCACTAGAGAACCTTTGTTCCCCATCGGTTGTCAGTTCTTTAAGCTATATGGGAGGCCCATTGCCACTTCAGCTTACTGATCCGCTGGGCTATGTCGGTTACTCTTGTTCTTCAGCGGACACTTTTTACTCGTTACAGATATTATCCCGCAGAGAAATTGCGACTTAAACCTCAGAAGCTATTATGTAAAAATTATATAATTCTTTTGAGTTCTTTTAAGTAAGCTTTACTTCATCAAAAGTCTATTTTTTGACCCTGAGTGGACTTGGGAATATCACAAGCATTAAAAGTTTCATCCCCTATTTTACCACACATTGATGTTGAATTTTTTTGTATCAAATTTATAAGAGATTACTCCTGAAGTATAACTTATTTAATAAAGAAAAGAAAACATTAAAGATATAGTATAACACACAAACAAGAATACATTTTATACGTGGTAGAGTCGCGCTGCAGCTATATTATGGTTCTAGCACGAATGGGTCGGCTCGACCGGCATGCTCTTACAGAATACCAGCGTAAAATAGCAGCTTAATACTGCTGGCAACCGGAGACACTTTTTACTGGATACCAGGCATTCCATCTTAGTCCTCATGGGTGATAACACATCTGCGTTTTGATTCTTAATCGAGGATAGACGAAGATGTCTATGGGCCACATTATCCACTTAACATCAGGTGGACTGTGCTCGTTTGTCACCAATATTCCATAAACAAAATACAGTGAAAATAAAAATCGATCACCAGTTCACCAGCTTCATTAAAGCAAAGTTCCTCAGACAGTAATTATTGAATGCAACATATTTTTTTAATTATATTTATATTTGTCAGTAAAGTTGGTGATGATTTTAAATAACAATAAAATTCTGGGGATGTTTTTTTATTGTTACCTTTGTTATCAACATCGTCTTTAGAACTGGAACCGTAAGTAATTTTTTTCAGATGTCCACAATTTATTCAAAATAGAAAAATACTATAGAAAAGTAGTATAAATAATAAAATATTATGTAATGTAAATAAATGTAATTAAATCTTTATTTTAAACAGAATAAAACTTCACAAGGAAAAATGTCTTAGTGTCTTAGCTTTTTACTTTTTAAAAGTCAGTTTTTAAAATATTTTTTTTGAGTTTTATTATCAGTCAAGTTATAATTTACTTCATGCAGAGAGATATATATATATATATATATATATATATATATATATATATATATATATATATATATATATATATATATATATATATATATATATATGTATGTATATATGTTAATGTGAATTAAAATGAATAAGTAGCAGTCTAATTATATATTTAGAACAAGTAACACGCCTCTCTTCTCATTGACACCTTACCAACATTACAGTGTATACCAATGTAGTTTGAGGTACCTCACTTTAAGATGGCAGCATTAACCACGTTTCATACCCAGGTATTTCGTCTTAGTTGCCCCACCCCGGACAGAATAACGAAAAAGGAATACATCCCAAGACAGATTGTACAATAGTTACGTATATTTGTTTTATGCATTTATGAGATATAGTATGTCTCAGGGTTTAAAATAATCATACAACGTTACGTATTCTTTTAAAGTTTATTTATATTCTTACGTTTGTATATTAAATATGAGGATATCAGAGTAGTAGATAGTCCAGAATTAGTCTACGCCTCGACTCACTTGATTTCCAATTTTCGATCTTTGAGTGCGCTCTTGTAGGATATTGCTTAGCAAGCTTTTTTTATACAATAAGATTAACAAACGAGCACACAGCCCACCTGATGATAAGTGGATGCTGTTGTCCAAAGACATCTACATTTACCCTCGATTAAAAATTCAAATGCAGATACGTTGTCACCTCTGAGGACTAAGATGGAATGCCTCGTTTCAAGTAAGAGGGTCTCTGAATCTCACTATACTCAAATACCATACGAAATACCATAGCTCGATTAAGAACTAAAATGCATATGCGTCCCCCTCCCCCTGAGGACTAAGATAGAATGCCACGTTTCCATTACGAAGGTCTACGGATCCCTAAACTCACCGTACGAAACACAGCAGCATTAATTTGATATATAATATAGCAGTAGCGTATCTCTACCACGTGACAAGCGGTACGCATCATACACCGATTCACTCCAGTTTACGATAATATAAAATATTTTTTTTAAACCAAAATCAATGTAAATATGTGTAGCTGAATTGCGGGTGCATTACGAATGAATCGGCTCGAGCGGAAACAGAGCACGCTTCAGAAAATACCAGCGTAAAATAGTAACAAAATAAAAAATAAAATATGTATTTAATGCTGTTATCTTTCGGTGAGTGACGAGAATCGTATAATTTTTTACTAGTCAAAAGGCATTCCATCATAGTTCCCAAGGATGACAATGGAGTTATACTTTAATTCTGAATACAGGAAATTTGTGTGTGCGTATAGAACACACTACTTGAAGGAAACTGTGCACTTGATAGTCAGTTATTTGTAAAAAAATCCTGAAAGTTTTCAATTCCTCATTTTTGTCATATACTTTTATTACATTATGATTTTGTTATTTTTTATTGATATATTCGAAATATTTCTAAGGAAAATTTTATCTTCTAATGCATCCGCATTTTGATTCCTAAATAAAATAGTGTCTATAGGCCACAACATACACTTACCATCAAGTGGACTTTTGCTCTTTAGTCACGCTGATCTTGTAAAAAAAAGTTTGTTAAAAGACGACATGCAAAATTTTGATATTGACGAATTGACTTATGAATAGTGACGTTTCTTACCCGCCCTCCATTTATCAAAGTCACCGCTCATATTTTATCAACTGGCGGACAATGCTTACTATTTCAATGAAGACCGGATTTGCGACTAGCTTAAACAATTTGATAGATATAATATTATGATGCCCCAATAAATTTAAAAATCATCTTTAAGCAATAAAATGAAAAAAAAATTACAATATTATGTGCTTATAATTGATTTTCATCAGCCTTTATACAGTTCACTATTGGATATTGAGAGACTAAATTTGCAGTTACCAGTGACGCCTAGTATGGTAGACAGATCAGTATGTCTGTAATCTGGCCTCACATAACATTTAATTGTTTTATTGAACGGTGTGGATATATTTGTTTTTACTGACGTCGACAAAACACATTTCGGGTTTTAGACGACTCTTGGAAAACTACGGAAAGAGACGAGGTGATGACTTTCCTTATACACTTTTTTATGGAGAACTAATTTTGTGATTTCTTCTTCATTGGTCTGTTAAAACCCACATGTAAAGTGGATTTTTCGTTTCGAAATAAAAATTGACATTCATCGTCACGCTTGGTTGGTGTGCTGACGATTGCAGTGCCAGACGTCACGCACCTTTGAAGCACCGTCGCCGTTCTGAGTATTTTACATCTATCGAAAACGAAATAATTATTGTACCATCTATCAAAAGCCATATTGATTTTTCTGTCATTTCCTAAGCCACCTATAATATCCACTCTTAGCTCTTATAACACCCACGGAATAAATGGGGCGGAGGGGGGGGGGTATTCTCTTACGCCGCTACCACACGGTTTTGGTAATTATGGCAAATATGTCCCAAATGAGTCTATGGAGCGAAGCCTGTGCTCAATTTTGATCGTTTGATGGTAATGATAATGAGTCTGGAATTTGAGTAATTAATTTGAGCAGTAAGTAAGTTAACTACAAGTTTTGTCATCTTGCACAAATAAAAGAGTAGTAGCCTTTCATCTATAATAACTTATATAACTCTTTGATTTTAATTACATCCAAACCCTTAATAATTTCCCTCTATCGCCTCTTACGGATGACATGGGGTAGTGAATTCCCTTACACCGCAACCACACGAAGTTGGCTCATTTGTTCATCTGTAAATTTTATTCACAAAGGAACAAATTATGAACGAAAATATTTATGATATTACATACACACACACACACACACACACACACACACACACACACACACACACACACACACACACACACACACACACACACACACACACACACACACGCCCGCACGCTCGCTTGCACGCTCACACGCTCACACGCACACACGCACACACACACACACACACACACACGCACGCACGCACGCACGCACGCACGCACGCACGCACGCACGCACGCACGCACACGCGCACACGCACGCACGCACGCAAGCACGCACGCACGCACACACACACACACACACACACACACACACACACACACACACACACACACGCACGCGCGCACACGCACGCACAGGAATAGGAATTAGGAATGAGATGATCGCTACCAAGCTGTTTATTTATTTTTTAAATATTTGTACAGCCTATTTTATATTGTATAATGTTACTGTGGAAAAACCAACGCCTGCTGGGTTGCTTACTGGTTATTCCCAAGGCAGAGGTTTTTTTCCGAACAAGTGGTGAAATTAAAAAATGACTTTCATTAAGAATTTTTATAATTTATTTTCATCAACAAAAAATACTCTATTCTATTAAATCCTATATGGATTGATACCATATAATAAACTACAATGTAAAAAATGGAAAATTATGAAGACTTGGGAAACGCTGGACTATTTAGATCTAAAAAGCTATCAATCATTACTCACGTAATCACATTTTGACAATGTTTTACACAAAGAATCTAGAACGATCTTTAGGGGTGAAAAGATGTAAAGGAGGAGTGAGTGAGCTATTGGCAGTGAAGGTTGCATGATTCTGCCCTTTAAAAGCCTCTTCAATAATTACCTTTTGTAATAACCTCTTTAATAAACTCGCTTTCTTCTATGCACGTCTGCTCGAAACAAATTTTACAATCGCTTTTTAACTTACGTTCTGATGAGCTAGAGAATTGAAACTTTAAAACTCAATACTATACGTACGGTAGGCAACCACCGCTTTAAATTGTTTTGAGTTGTTATTAGAAGATGCTGCAGTCAATCTCCTGTTTTATTTTCCTCTGCCGCCTCTTACAACACTCACGAGATGATATGGGGTAGTGAATTCTATTACGATGCCATTTTTCATGCATCGATTGTGTTGCATGCGACTTACGATTATCGTTTAATCTGCATAAGGTTGTAAATCTGTATTGGGCTAGGAGAATTTATTTTATACTTCTTAGCCCGTTTTAAAAACGTCGTATCCAATTTTTTTTTAATATATTATTCTTCTTAAAGCGGTAACTATTTAATGTATCTAATAATTAAAAAAATGAGAGATTTTAAATTACCTTAACAATTACACACACATACAAACACAATAACATAGGGGCGGTGTAAAATGGCCACTACACCATATCGTACCGAGGATGTCGTAAGAGGCGACAAAGGGAATACACCATGAGATGGGCAGCAGCATCCTCCTAATAACAACTAAAATATTAAAAAAAAAACTTCGGTTGCCAACCCGCCTCCTAAGCGTGGCAACTATTGCAAAGTATGATGCAATCTATGGGGTAGGCCTGTGTTCAGTCGTCTATATATACTAGTGCATAATATGTGCCTATATTTTTTTTTTAATACGTTTCTAATTAAAAATAGTAATAAACTTAAATATTTCAACTAAGCCTTATACGCCTAGAATTTCATTTTGACATTAAGTCTGAACTCATTTCAACAAAACTAAACTCATGTCTGAGTTAGTCAGAAATGCCTAGTCTAATCAGCTAGCTAAATTAGTTATTATGCTCGGTAACCTCATCAGACGACATACCTATTATAATGATTTTTGTTCTTATTTTGATCTATTTTTGTAATTATATTATATTAACAAATAAAACAAGAATACATTAGAGTTAATGATTTCTTATATTTACGCGAACACTACACATTGAATAAAACTATTTTTACGGATTTTATCGCGTTTAATTTTACTAATTTTGATTCCCGACGTTTCGGGCGCTTTACCATGGTCACAGGGGGACTGAGGTGTTTGACGTCCTAATGTCATAGTTAGCCCGGCTACCTTCAGTTTTTTGAATATTAATTTTTGGTCCGATCTACGCAAAATGAGCTTACAGTATCTTGAAGTCTTGCAGTGGTATGCTTGGGTTTGGATTTAATTTTGTTAATTATAGGATCCCAAGCAGATGGCAGTACCATCCATCTTCTCTATTGAAATTAGGATGTTTTTAATTTCAATAGTCTCGCGTATCATCCTTGGTAGGAATCGGTGTTCTTTTGCGAGGATTTGTGGTCTATCAAATCTGATGTAATGGCGGGGACGATCTTGAACATGTTCACAGACTGCAGACTTCCTCTGGGAATATAAGTATCATAATAGTAGGGATCCTATAATTAACAAAATTAAATCCAAACCCAAGCATACCACTGCAAGACTTCAAGATACTGTAAGCTCATTCTGCGTAGATCGGACCAAAATTAATATTCAAAAACTGAAGGTAGCTGGGCTAACATGACATTAGGACGTCAAACACCTCAGTCCCCGTGACCATGGGTGCTGTAAAGCGCCCGAAACGTCGGGAATCAAAATTAGTAAAATTAAACGCGATAAAATCCGTAAAAATAGTTTTATTCAATACATTAGAGTTATCTTAAAAATGATTTAATTGCACCTACCAATAATTCTCACCACACCCACGGTTGACTGGTAGAGAATACATTTAAGCGTTAAGTCCGTCCTTTGTAAACATGCGACAAGTAAACAGAAGATTAGCAGCAGCATCTTCCTGATAACAACTTAAAATTATAAAATTTAAAATCTATGAGGAGGCATAATATGTTCAGCAGTGATGAATAAATGAACTGTCAAAATTTAAATTAAAAAAAATGAGTAAATTTTTGCTAAGATTTTGTTTCTGTGGTTTCTGTTAAAATATTCGTGAGCAGTCAAGTAGATTCTAAGTTATTTACAAGCTACGCGGAAGCCAAAGGTACTATTTTCAATAAAGCTTAGGGGAACTTGAGACTTGCAAGATCACTTCAGCATCTGATATCCTTAGGTGGGATGCCACAAAAGCGTTCATCAAATATCTTCCATGTGCAGCTACGTTTACGAAACCGCTACGCTTTGGAAAATATTTTGTATTAAATAAACAAGTAAATGCACAAATATAACTGCCATCTAAATAAGGAACAATTACTAATTTTATCGTTAAATTATTTATTTAATAATTTAAATAAAAGTAAAAATATCTTATTGACAGCAAAAGCGAAGGAGAGTAGTAACTGGAACTCATATTGCCCTAACATATCACACAATGCCATTCAAACCGAATTTCGGTCATTGCGGCCGGTCTCAACGGAGACTAGCCATCTGCGCAGGACTGGATTATAGTGCCCGAGTGTATGCACAAGCACAGGTGCACTCTCTATTAGTTAACTCTCATAGTTCGATGGGAAGGCAATCTCACATGGCCGGATAGAGAACAGGCGCAGCACCAACGGCTTTACGTGGTTTTGGAGGCACAAGGTTAAACACCGCCAACTTCCTGATTCGGGGCTGCTACTGAGAATGAATTCCACAAGATTGGAACGACTGGAGGCGAATAATTAGAGATCATCCATATAGAAAAGGTGGGTCACTTTTGTACCTCCTTTACGAAGATGAAATCACTTCCTGGAGCCCTCCAGTAAGGTACTGAATGGGCTTAGAGAAAGGCAGAACCAGATTGGACTCAAACAATCGCCCTGGAAGATACCCCTTCTTTTCCTTATGTGATTATCCGCAGCCGACATTCGCTCACCTAGATGACAAAGGATCGTACTCTACTGCCTCATACACTGCCCGAGGAAATCTTTAGCTGTACAGTCAATCTTGTACAGCTTGAGGACCCTCTTCAGCCATGTATGAGGTACCGAGTCGAATGCCTTTCTGTAGTCTATCTAGGCGGCGGAGAAGTTCCGACGGTTGCGTTTAACACGTTCAGTGCGAAACAGGGCCTAAAACACCTTGTCCATCTCTCGCCTGTGGTGCGGCAAGGAAAAACATAAACTTCTCTGTCGTGTAGAACTGCGTAACTTCTACTTGGATCAGTGTAGAAAAGAGATAAATATATATCTGAGATGTGCTATTGTTCCCGAGTTCTGTGGTATACCTACTTTAATACCGGGTTTCTTCAACCTTGTGCCGCACTGATAAATAAAAATTTAATACAGTGCGGAACAAGGTTGGGAAAATCGTGTATCCCCGTGTACCTCGTACCGCACCCTGTGCTAGCTTCACGCGGCCAGTGTTGTACATCGCATTCGAGACTGCGCACGCGATGATATGTCGAAACGTTGTCGTAAAAAGTTAGATTTAAGAGAGTGATGAAGAAGATACGGGTGGTAAATGAGGGCATAGTTTCTGTATGATTTCACTGAGGCGGGTACTGTATATCATCCCTGTAGAACCATATTTTTGCAATTTATTCTTCTGCTAGAGCACCAGCTATTATTAACAAAAGTTACAATATAAACACGCTTTTATCTCCTAGTAGTAGGTTGAGCAGAAGGAACTTTCCAACATATATGCTTGAAAAATACACACACAAACGCAACATATTCATTTTATCTTTTCAAAACCCACAACAAACAAAACACATTATCTCGAAAAGGGTTCAAAGAAGAAGAGATGTGTCGGATGTTATATTAAAACTCCGTACCTTCTTGCCAAGTCGTCTGGCTGACAAAAAAGTGAAGAAAAGTTCCACAGAATGCACTGGGTGCAAAAATATTATTGTTTGACCTGTTTTAATGAAAAAACCCATATGTTTGACAAAATAAACTGTACTAGCAGGAAATATGCAAGTCATAACTTCTCTGTTATTAAGGAATTAAGTCTAAACATTAAGATATTTTTAAAACTACATACCTTTTTTGCTCTTATTAGCCAAAGTCTCACTTGAAAAGTGGGTTCTACTTATCTTTTTTTAAATAATTACAATTAAAATAAAGTTTACCGATATTTTTATTTCCCATCACTAAACTATATGAAAAACTGCCCTTATTCAGTGTGGTACGGGGCGTATAAGATCCCACATTTTATTTTACTTACAGATTCTAAACTAATAAACCAACCACAGGCGGCGGCAGATTTATAAATTATAGAATTAAAATTTTATAGATAATAACAAAAATCCATGTTTTTATTTGACTTCACCCCAAAAAACTGATTTTAGTCTCCTAAGGGCGGCGGGGTTTAACAAGCCCAGTGCCGCCACATTGTCTGGTTTAAGACTAGGTTCAAAACGCCCCGAAGCGCAGTAATGGAAAGTATAGATAAATCAGTGCCGCGGTGAACGTGTTAACCACCTTGTCAATGACCGCGTCAATGAGGAGTGTTTCCTTGGTTCCACGACCACCGCCCGACATCCATTTTGAGCGCGCGACATTACCTGATTTGAGTCCTGGTGACGAGTGATTCTCGCGCTCAAAATGGATGTTATTGTCTTTATATGGTGCGTACTGCGCGTTTCCCTAATCGCCTCTTCCAATATGCTCCTCATTTGCTCTTTTTCCTGGGCGACTATTCCATCGTCGTCTGAGTCAATCACAAGGAAATCTACGGCGGCATCTACGTGTGCGGGTTGCTCTGCAACTCGTAGAGCCGCATCTCCTGTCGTAGTACTTTCATTCAAAGAGGGAACAGCCTCACGTCGTAGCCGTTCGTGTTCAGCGTCATCAAATATATTTGAGCGCATGATGTACCGACCTCGGTCTGCCAGGTTTTGCTCGGTGACGGTAATAGATGGCTCCAGCTCAGCAAAAAAGCGATGCATCCTAGCCCGGTACGCAAAACCTCCAACTTTCGCCCTAAAATACGCCCTCAATGCGTTCTTATTCTTTTCACTTGTCCATCGCATGCGGCGTACTCCACCAAACGTCCGAAACTGCAAATACCAAGCTATCTGGTGGGGATAATGGATGCGAGGGCTGCTAGGTATTCGTGCAGCCCCTCGCGCTTGGCTGGCAGCTCGCATGCTGTCACGTCCAGCGCCAGCTCCAGACACGCCCTAGTGACTCACAGGAAGCGGCCCTTTGCGCGTTTTCTTTTTGTTTATAATCCATTTTTTGGACATCAATTAACGGGAGATGCCCAGACCCGACGCCGTTTCATTATGAGGTCATATGCAGAAGCGGGCATTTGCACCCTCAATTTTGCCGAGACATGGCGCTTATACCTCTTGGTAAGGCGCTGATTGGCTGTGCCGACGTAGCAGTTTTGTCACTTAAATGTTACGTCAGGAGGCGATGGGGTCGTCACTTCTCTACGCCTTATTATTATTAATTTTTAGTCTGATCTAAGCAGAACGAGCTTATGGTATCATAAAGTCTTGCAGTGGTGTGCTTGTGCTTGGTTTTTTTTATTATTATTAAAGAGGTCTCAAGCAAATTGTAGTACCCAGCCACCTTCTCTAATAAAATAAGGACTTTTTTATTTCAATTGCCCCGCAAAACATTCTCGATAATAATCGGTGTTCTTTTGCGAGGATTTATGGTCTATCAAATATGATGTAATGGCGGAATATTCTTGTACATGTTCACAGTCTGCAGACTTCCCGGAGCGTCGATGCTCATTTATCAGCTAGGTATATATTTTTACGCGGGTTTTTATCCATCTTTCTTTGTCCTTTATGAGAGACCACATTTACAATTAAGCTTGAAGGATACTTTGTCACGAAACTACTACCGCTTTTTGGGTTCCGCAGTTAAACAACAAGGATCCCTTATAGTTTCAACATGTCCGTCCGTTCGTCTGTCCGCGGTTTTACTCAGATACCCTAGGTGGTACTAAGCTGTAATTTGGCATAGTTATAGATATTAATCACTCCTACAAAGTTGTGAAGTAAAATTTTGATAAACATTTTTATTTTGGGGGCCTCCCATACAGGTGATTATTTACCCGTATATTCCATCGTGTGGTGTGTCGTTTGATAGGTCTTCAAAAATATTTTCGTTTCAGGGGTCCGTTTGCAAAATATTTAGCTGTATTTTTTATTAGAGCCTCGTTTCCTCCCCCCCCTCGCTCCTGTTTATGGAAATGTGAAAAAGTATGCGAGATAGTATATATAATGGAGTTAAAAGAAAAACTATCACAGCTAAGTCTTAACAAGTTAATGAGTAATAGTCGACCTACTTATAAAATGCACTTGGATTAGTAAAATTTCGTTACAATTCCATAGAAAATAACCTAAAACTAGCTGTAATTTAACTTTGTAGTGTTACAAACATTTTTTGAAGGAAACGACTTATGCATTACTACTATAGCTTTACCTTTTCCTTTGCGGGGTAGGCATAGAGGATTGATCGTCAAAAAACCAATCCTGAGGATAGTTTAGGGTAGTGTATTTTTTACGGGAAGGTTCGTTACGGTGATTATCTTAGGGATGGTGATGACCATTTTTGTATGGACTTGGCATGTGAATGATTTGTTGTAAATTGTATCATTTTCAAAATCGAAAAGTTTTTTTTTTAATTTTTTTCACACAAGTCCCTATGAGTCTGTTTGGAAAATAAATCTTTCAGCTACCATCGTCCTATTTGGGCCTATTGTACCAAGAAGGCCCGTTCTTAGTTCATGTATTGTGACGAGCAACTATGGAACCCTTACTCTACACTGTGCGTGGCCCGACACGCACTTGGCCGGTTTTTATTTATTATAAGCTTGACTACATTCCCCCCTAGTGGTAAGTGGTGATGAAGCAATAGACAAATTGCATTGTATTACCATAAAGTAAAAATTTGAAAGCAACCATTTGCACTATATGAGTTTTTGCTATGTCTGGGATCGATACCAGGTCCTGAGACTTACATGGGTACTTAGCTATTAAGGAACGCGGCCATAGAACATGTAGCATATTTGTTAAATCATGAGTATAATTCAAATTATAGGATTTGGAATTTCGTAGTTACCAAACAAATAGAGGGTTCATGAACTTAATAAAAGTGTGTTGTTTACAGTTTTTCGTTATTAATTAAAGGCAAATTTCGCTTCGAAAATGCAAATCCTTGTTATAATGTTAATCAGTGTACAAAAGCGATCAACATAATATCAAAGATGATGATAAACAATTGGATAAGGCATCAGTTCAGATTATTATTAATAATGCACTGAAATTCTCGGTTTTCTTGTTTGCATTTTTTTATAAAATAAGTGTGACAAACGAGCACTAAGCCTACTTGATAGTAAATGGATGCTGTGGTCTATAGACATCTACATTCTATCCTTGACTAAGTATCAAAATGCAGTATGCGTTGTATCCCGTGAGGAGTAAAATGAAATGCCTCTTGTCTAGTAAAATTATTTTCTTCATTAACCATATGAAACACAGCAGCATTAAGCTGCTATTTTCGCTGGTATTCTGTGAGAGCGTGGTCCTTCCCCGATCGAGCTGGCCCATTCGTGCTACAACCATAACATCGTTGGTACCTATGTAAATAAGAACATGTTGGCTTCTGTATGTTCGCAGGCTTAAACGCCAATCCCGCACAATTAGCATTGTATGTTAGGTAAACGGAAGTTGCCACTAAGAGCTGAAGTGGTTAAATGACATTTTAAAATATTCACGTATTGCAGATACAGAAAATTGAATACACTGGCTATCTAATGTATTAAATTAATTTGTAATCTATCATATGTTACACTTATCTGTAATCAAAAAAAACACCACTGCAGTATTCTTTTTATTAACTTTAACGGTATGAAAATCAATGATTTTCAAAAATCAGGAAGTTATTGGTTTCACCAGTTTTCTAAAATCGAGTTCTAATCAGATCTCGACTTATTGAGGTCCTATGAAGCAGTTCTGACTATTCCTACGAGTTGAACCGATTGGGACCAGCAGATTTTGAGAAATCTCAAAATTAAATTTTCGAAAAATGTTATTTAGAATAACTTTTAACCAGTTATTAAACACAAAAACGACGTCGATTGCTGCAACCCGTTTCAAAATCGGTTGATGCGTTAAAGAAAATGATGACGAAAAATTTCGAAAAGTGTTATTCGAAATATATATAATATATATCTCTAAACGTTCGACAAATATTCCATCACGGGTTTTAACCTCAAAACCTAGTGGGAAGTTCCAAAGATGGCCTGTAGGGTAAACCGTGTTTTTAAACGTTTAATCGATTTAACTTATTAAAGAGGAAATCCGTAGGCAATAAACGCATTCACAGAATCGCATTTCAGACCCAAACTAAATACCCAGCTAGCAACATGCATTGGGGTAGCGCGGTGGACTTTTCTGCTTTAAACCTTCTCATAAGTGAAAGGATGCACATGGCTAGCAGTGAGGCATTATTTTCACAGGAGTAAGGATGGCAGGTAGTTTCCCGTGTAGTGGCGGGCAGACCACCACCACATATTTTCCCGTGGGTGTCGTAAGAGGCGACAGAGAAACAGAGGTAGAAGATGAGCAGCAGCATCTTTCTGATAACAACAAAATAACAATAAAAACTGCAGTTGTCACCCGCTCGCTAAGCTTGGCAACTATAGCAATATACCCCTATGATGGGAGTTACGAAGAGACGGTCCCCAGTACCCGTGGCTCCGCTATTCCTGGCTTCGATTGTGACCATGGTAACGGCGGGGCAGGGGTGTTAAGAATCCCGGTGGAAGATCGGTTACCACCTAAGACGACTTGACCTGGCAACATATAACGCACGCACCCTGAGGACTGACGAGAAGATACTGGAGCTGGAAGAAGAGATGGACAAGTTGCACTGGAATATTATAGGATTATCCGAGGTCTGAAGAGAGGGGAGGACACGGTAATCCTCGAATCCGGCAACTTGTTCTATCACCGGGAGGGCGACCATCTGTCCCAAGGAGGTGTCGGATTTATCGTCCACAAGTCTCTCGTTAACAAGCTTATTCTCAAAATCACCAAACGATATTCGCTGAAGATCGTACAGTTATATGCACCAACGTCGGCACATCTTGATGAGGAGGTGGAGCCATGCATTCCTCAAAACCCACTATACGGTGTTAATGGGAGACTTCAACGCAAAACTAGGCACAAGAAAGAACGGTGAGCTGAAAGTAGGAAATTCGGAATAGGGTAACGGAACCTAGGGCCAGTAGCTGGCCGACTTTATGGAGAAAGAGGACTCTTTATGATGACCTGGTTGATCCCCGACGGTTCGACAAAAATTAAATTGCCTTCATTATGACGACTAGACGGCAACTGTTCAGTGATGTCTCAGTGAAAACTGGTAGCGAATACCGAATGGTTAGAGGCACACTGAACATAAACGTAAAGTTGGAGAGGTCACGTCTAATGAAGTCAACGCTCCGTTCGTGCTCTAATCCAAAGTTCCGAAAACTTTCAGCTCGAGTTACAAAATCGTTTTCAGTGCCTAGAAGATTGCAATGCAGTGGACAATTTGAATGAGAAGCTCGTGGAAACTGTCCAGAATAATGAAGATGAACATGTACAAAACAAAGATCATGTGTAACGTCCATGTTATACCTATGCCGGTTGTTGTTGCCCGAAGTTGTTGACGAGTATGTTTACCTGGGACAAATAGTCCGACTAGGTAAGTCCAACTTCGACCGAGAGGTCAATCGACGGATTCAACTCGGCTAGGCAGCTTTCGGGAAATTACGATAAATCTTTTCGTCAGGTATACCTCAAAACTTGAAAATGAGACTGTATAAGCAGTGCGTGTTGCCAGTGATGACTTATGGATCTGAGACGTGGTCCTTAACTGCTGGCCGTATGAGGAATCTCAAGGTCGCTCAACGAGCAATGCAGAGGACAACGGATTAGTAAGCTTAAGTGGCAATCGGCCGGCCATATAGCTTGAAGAACCGACCACCGATGGGAAAAACAGATTTTTCGAGTGGTAGCTCTTACCGGTACCGGTAGCGAGGCGAAGTGTAGGGTGATCCCCCACTAGATGGAGTGATGACCTGGAAAGACATGCAGGAAGTCGATGGATGCAGTTTGCTCAGGGCCATGCTTTGTGGCATTCCTTGGGGGATTTCTATGTTCAGCAGTGGACTTGTAAATGGCTGTTATGATGATAATGATGAGGATGGCAAAGAAGCGTACAGTTCACTTGTCGGAAAGTGTGTTGCACTACAGAATCAAAATTCAGTCAAAATTCATTATCACCCTTGACAATGCATCTGCATTGGCTAATATTATGAAACGCCTCGTTACCAGTAAACAGGATCTCTGATTCTCATCACTCGCCATGCAAAACACAGCAGCATTATATTTCTATTTAATCCATCTTTTTGTCCTGTAGCAGGGTTCTACCACGTGTTAAACTTTGTACTGACTGTTAATTATTTATACATACATACATAAATACATATATACATACATACCTAAATACATACATACATACCTACATACATGCATACATACATACATAAGCTCACACGCCTATCATCCAGAGGGGTAGGCAGAAACTACGGACTTCTATTTGACACGATCCTGGCCCACATCCCCTTACTTCCGGTTACTTTCACACGTATAGATGCTCTTTGGTTAAGGGCATGCTTAATTTGGCTCATCTTCATTATAAGTATATAAATTAATTTCTACTGTGCGTTATATTCAAATCACTTGTGACTTGCCACATCCACGATACACTTCATTCCTTACTAGCTCTCTCCAAGCGTTTTTATCTCTCTAAACCCTAAACTTAGCCACGTTAAAAGCGATGAGTAGCACACGCCATGTTATGTGTAGGCGTGGGAATAGAGGTTAAACAAACAGTTTTACAGCGGTTGGTTTAGCATACTCCCACCTCTAACGAGATAGCTGATTAGATTTAAGTAATTACGTTCTTTGTGAAGCCGTGGTAGCTTAGGAGCTAAGCACTCGCCGTTATTTTTATTTATTTTACTGTAAGGATTTATTTCACTCGGGTTCAATCTCCGTCGGCGTCAATTCTATTAATAAATGCAATTTTAAGTGCTGATTTTCCACGTGCTTGGTGGTGTGGTCGATAGATGCAGGTTGTATAGGACCGTACTTTATGTCAATTTATGGGGGAAGCCTACGTTCAGCAGTGGACTAGTGATTGGATTACATACAAAAAAAAACTTAAATGAGACAGCAACAAAGTTAGATAACAACACTAGTGATTGTGACGTTCTGTTCTATACAACAGCCTGTATTAAGGAGATTCAACACCTTACACAAATAAAAATTGTTCTTTTTTCATTTTTATTGCTCATGAATTATAATTTTCTTTATGTACTATTATTATTATATAATCCGAACAAAAACAGTTTCACTGTAAAAAATCGCGCCAAGTACACTTTCAAATAAAGATACAAAAATTATGGTTACATTTTTACAAAAAAAAAAAAAAAAACAAGTACATAACCGTTTTAGATTCGAAAAAATAATATGCTGGAAAAAAGTATTAATAAAAAATTGGTGTACTAGATGGTTAGCGCTCGTTGTAAATTTCACAGTACGCGAGCAAACCAGGATCGATCCCCGGCGGTATCAATGAAATTGTTAATTGCAATTTTAAGAGCTGATTTACCACGTGCTCGGCGGTGAAGGAAAACATCGTGAGGAAACCTGCATGTCTGAGAAATTAAAAAAAAATATTTCGAAGACATGTGAAGTACGCCAACACTCATTGGGGCAACGCGGCGGACACTTCCTTGCCCTAAAACCCTCTCAGAAATGAGGGGAGGCCTGTGCTCAGCAGTGGGACGTATATAGGCTGTAACTTTAACTACTTTTAACTTTTATAGTCCCATAGTTTATTAATAAAATGATTTTTTATTTAAAAAAATTACTATGTACACATTTATAACAACAAAATATATTTTATTTCTCATTTCTTTCACGTGAAAACGATGGCGCCTTAGATTATTTTTAGAACCAACGTAACTCAGCACTAGAAGAGGTCACTACTGTCAAAAAGCGGTATTTTTAATTAATTTCAATTGATTTGACAAGTTAGCTCAAATTAAACTCATAACTTAGATGAAACTTATATCATTATAATACAATAATAATTATCTCTTTTTTTAGAATTACATCAACATATATGTTTGCGTTATAGCATGGTGCGGGTGACAGCTTACTTTTATCGTGGATAGCGGCGGAAAAAATGAAAACATGGTTTAAAGGACAAGCATCCAAACCACAACAACAATCACAATCTTTAAAAAGAAATAAAAATTCGACCGAAATTAGTAAAATCCGAATCCAGACCCGGAACAATTATTTGTAGGCCATAGAAATACTTGTTCCGTGCCAGATTCGAACCCGCGGCCCTGAGCCCCGCAACTCAATGCTAATCCACTGTGCCACGGAACCGTCATATTATATTGTTACCCTGACACTACACGGTATAATATACGATTTTAGTTGTATCTTATAACGTTTATAAATTAAAACACATTAAGGTTATAGAGTTTAAAAACGGGGAAAACTTTCAGTAATAAAATGCGATTTTTGTTGAAGCAATGGTGTAATGAATTTCAGTTAGGTGTTAATAGTAACATTTTATTGATCCCCATAGAGATATAATACGCCTTAACCGTGATGAATATTTTATGATTAAATAAAGCTTGTGAAAAATAGTAGTAACGCTTTCATAGTTAAGAAAGATTGTATAGAAGGGAATATCCTTAAAAATATATTGAATTCCGTAAAATTTTATTAATATCAGGAAAATTTATGAAAATTGATTGATTGATGATCATGCTTATTGGTAGGAATTTCTCTTTAGGTAGCGTAACGTTATGCGGTAATTAAAACATGGAGAAGTAGCAAGTGTCATTAGATTTTCAAAGATGTCACTTGTGGCAAGAGGATGAACTTGCGATTCTTCAGGACTAGCCCTGGCCGGTTGCTCCAGAATATTCATCTTGAAAGCACGTGAGGAAGTAAAACTCATCGAATCTTGGCTAAGTTTCAGCATCAATACTTATAAGCATTTAGTTCTGGCAGCGATGGAAGCAATAGTTCTTCCATACAGCATATTTTGGTGATTTTGAAAGTATTGCAGCTTCATTAATATGTTGTCACGACTAAGGCTTCTGCCATGTGGTAACCTTCTTCGTTGGCTTTCGGCTGATGGCATGGTGTTGCACAGTAAATGGGATAAGGGAAGTGCCAACGACTTAAATTTAAAAAAAAAGGATTTTATAAATCTTTAAGATTAAAAGACGTTGTTTATTTAATATTTTACATTAATTTTGTTACTTTGTGAAACTTATATAGGAGTTAGTTCTGCAAGGAGCAGCATTCTGTTAGACTTTGTATCCTGAACAAGAGGAGTTCCTTAGTTGAACGGAAGTAGTTCTGCGGAATGAGGTCGGTGGAAATTAAATAGTTTTTGAAACAATGTCAGGACTTGATTTTTGCACAAGATAATTAATAAATAAACCTATAAGACAACTTTTTGAAGTTAGCCTTAATTATAAGAACCCATAGATGACCCGCTTGGAGCTAATCTAAAATTTATATAAATTAATATTCTGAGTGTTGGTGATTTACTTATTATTATAGTTAAGGCATCTTAATCTTGAATCTTAAAGAAATAAATATTAATAAATTAACATGAACTGTTACTAACACCTTTATTTATCCCTTTGTGTAGGAACCCTCTAGCCTCTAAATATAATACTCTGTTTCTGTCACACTTTTTTCCCAATACGGGCAAGAAATATTTTTATTTAGCAAGGGAAAAAAGTCAGTTGATAGTAGGAATGATATTAAATTTAAATTTCCTTATTTATTTTTTAACATGAGAAATAAAATTTTGTTCATATAACAACATTCACACCGCTTCAAATAAGATTTCTCCGAATTTCACGAATAAGTTCTTCGCCTCCAATAAAAGTAAAAGTTATTCTTACGTCCCTCGGCTGAACTCAAACCTCCGCTTACCATCTTCTCTCAGGGAATAATTCTCCATGTTGCCCCAATGCATGTTCGCAGACTTCACATCATGTTCTCGATAATTTTTTTTAATATCACAAACATGGACGATTCCTCACGATGTTTTCCTTCACCGCCAAGCTCGAGGTAAATCAGCACTTAAAACTGCATAGGCAGGGATCGAACCCGGGTTGCTCACGAACTGTGAAATTTATAGCGAGCGCTTAGCCCCTGAGCTACCACGGCAATTTCGCTATTATAATAAAGTAAATAAAACAAAGTTCTTATTAACAAAAAATAGCTAATCGTAAAAGTTTCTTTTTGGCGAAATAATAAGATCTAAATTGTATAGATAGTTTAGTGTGTCAGTCTTAATTTTTTTATTAATTTGACTAAAAATTTTGTAGTTTCAACTAAATATATACGTGAAAATTTATAGTACCCAGTAAAAATACCATGCAAAAGCAAAAAGAAAAATAAAGTCTGCGACTAGTGACAAAAAAGCAACGCGAACAAATACAACTGGCCAATGTTTACGAGATCGAGAGTGTGTGGACTCTGTTATCACGTCGCAAGGGTATTTATCACGGACATGAAAAGGCTAGCGGACTTGATAGATGGTCTAACCCGAGCTTTGTTAAATAACTTTTATCGCCTATGCCATTTTTTGACTGTTGTTAAACAAAATAAAATCAGCCGCCGTAGTTAACTCTTTGATTTATTATGATAGCTTGTTTAAACATGTACTGTACGGTCGAAACAATTTTGCTTTAGATTCTAAGACTGTATAAAATGTTAAGTGAATTTAGTTATTGAGATACAGTTTTATGACGGTTTTCAATTAGAAAAATTGCAAACGTATACAATTAAAATCAGTTTCTGAAAATAGATAAAAATATATTGTACTTAATATTTAATATTTTATTAACTTTTGCGTTATTTAAATCAAATCTTCTATCTGTCTTCTATCTATCTATCTTCTACACTATAATAAAACTCTAACACGATGATTTTGTTGTAGATATTGGGGAGTGGCTTGGAGAAAATGGCCTGTTCATAAATATTTAAGATGACTGGAGTTTGATCTGATGACAGATCTTCACATTTTTCAATCTTTAAATTGTTTTTCCCAAGATTCTTTGAAACATAGAAGTCTAGTAGATCTGGTATTTTGTTGAGGTCCATTAACCAGTATGTTGGTTTTCCGTGCGAGATACATTCGAGATTGAAATCCAGAGTGGCTTTATATAGCTCTCTGCCCCTAGGGTTGATCAGTCATAACGTGGTAGGGCCATGCTGCAGCTATATTACTGGTATAGTTATAGCACGAATGGGTCGACTCGACCGGGGAAGAACTACGCTCTCACAGAATATCATCGTAAAATAGCAGCTTAACGCTGCTGTGCTTCGTATGGTGAGTGTAGAGAACCAGAGACCCTTTTTACTGGAAACGAGGCATTCCATCTTAGTCCTCACGGGTGACAACGCATCTGCATTTTGATTTGTAACCGAGGATAGATTTAGATGTCTATGGGGCACAACAACCACTTACCGTCAGGTGGACTGCATGCTCGTTTGTCGCACTTATTCTATTAAAAAAAATAAGCTTTTTATATTCTGTTAGCTCGCGTCCAAGGCAGGATCACGTGATTGAGTAACAGGATTGTAACGCTTGCTTTTCAGTTCATTGGTATAGCTGAATCCTCTGTTGTGCGTTGATTTGTCATTCTCGTTGATGCTCTGTATTGGGTGTTTAGTAACGTGTGTTTGTTTGGGTTGTTGGGTAGGTTTTAAGGTTTAGAATTTTTTCCTTGCACTGTTTATATTTTATGCAACTTTTGTAGCTCGCTGGGTGTTTGCCTTGACAATTAGCGCACACTGCTTCTTGTTGGGTGATCATTTCCGCATTTGATACATCGGAAAGGTCTAAAGCATTAATTTTTAGTGTGCCCAAATCTTTATCATCTCTTACGCTGCAATACACTGCAATACTTCTTTTTTCTTGTAAGGTGATTTAATTGTAACTTTGACATGGTTGATGTATTTTATGTAATATCCTTATTGTTGGCTTGTGGCTCTAAGTCTACAAAGTAGAGGGGTAAATTTTTTTGTTGTTCTATGCAATACATTGACTATTTGACGTATCGCATGCCCTTTGGCTTGTATCTCTTCTTTAATCACGTCAAAATTTTTGACGCGTGTAAGCCTCTAATCACTACTCTGTACGCCCTTTCACTCTTAAGATTTTAATTGTAGGTTTAGGTTTTTAGTTGTAATAAATGATGTTATTTTTAATTAGATTACCTCTTATTGTCTTGTGGGTTTTGATGTCAACAGGCATTAGATTTATAATATGTCCTGATCTTAGCGTAGTCATGGTAAACTTATCTATAGCCACAACTTTGACTATAAGTTCCCTTAAAGGTATTATGTTAACTATGCCAGTCACAAAAATTGGTGCTGGTTTTGGTATATATTCTTTATTTTTATTTGCAATTTCAGGATCTTCTTCGCTGAGAATGTCGAATTAGTTTTGAACAGGAACTTTGTAGTTGACATGTCTTGTGTACTTCTGTTTACTTACACTTTCCGTTGGGTTGGTTTTTTATTTGGTACCCTGTCTCGCTACCATTCGTTGCTTGGTTGTTCATCCTTATGTTGTTCCAAGATGTCCGTCCGACCTGTCGGACTGCGTAAATGCGAGAAGTTGTTGTGTATAGGTTTTTTGGTGTTTGTTTTTGTTATTCAGCATTTTGATTCCCACGAGTATGGACGATAAATAGGTCACTCTCAGTTTGATGCTATTCCTGAGAGAAGGCTATGTACAATGGTGTTCGCCTGGTTAACCAAGGTAGACGCGCCTTTTGGCGCGTCTCCTACCGTAAGATTTGGGTGAATTTTTATTAACGCTTTCTACTTCTCGGCACGGGCAGTAAAGCCGATGCCCCAATTGTGTGCATTACTACAGAGCAGCAGGCATTGGTAATCATTTACTATCCCATCGGTTTGATCTTATTCGGGTTAGTTAACCGCTACCCGATACTAAGCATTGACCTCTTACGACTGGTTTGGTCTATCCTCAATCGGCCCTCCTCCTTTCACATACGGGCTTGGGACCGTCAATAGCGGAGTTATCGATAAATCACCACTCCAGGCTACTACAGAGAATTTCTTAATAGAAAACATAACTGATTTTGGGTCTGATCACACATATTATATATTTAAGGGTCAATAAACTTTCCTCGCTTGAATTTAGTTATTTTTCATTTGTTTGCAGGTTGAGACATAAAATAGATACGTAATTTCATACATTTTGTTCGTGTAATTTTAGAAAGGCAATGGATTGTAGTTTTCATTTCAAATATCTTTAATATTAATGGCAATATGGTGCCTCATACCACAGTACAGATAATTGGTGATAGAGCTTGCCACAAACTAATAAGAAGTCGGAGCTTGCTTATTTCGGGCAATCTCTTATCTGTTGTATAGGAACCAAGTGTTGGCTCAAATGAAAAGTACTAATTCCACGCGGAAGAAGTCGCGGTCACTGCTAGAATATAATAGTTTTACGGCCCGGTGACTTGTGTCGAATACGACATCTTAATTTCGTTACCGATTTTTAATCGAATTACGAAAGCCTCGCTTTTCGAATGTCGGATACGATTGAAACTGAAGTCGTTTCTTTACTATCCAGAAGTCTGATAAAATATTATTTTCCATGCAACTAATTTTGAAGGAAAGATGCTTTAGAAATATTGCGGACATTAATTTTGTTTTATAGCATATGGTGACAAACGAGTACACAGTCCACATGATGGTAAGTGGGTACTGTGGCCCATTGACATCTACATTTATCCTCAATTAGGATCAAAATACAGACTAAGATGGAATGCCTCGTTTCCAGTAAAAACAGTCTGCGGTTCTCTACACTCACCATACGAAACACAGCAGCATTAAGCTGCTATTTTACGCTGGTATTCTGTGAGAGCGTGGTCCTCCCCGGTCGAGCCGACCCAAAAAAAATCATTGCTGACGACTGAAAATAGCTGAGAGACTGCATATGAATTAGAACTGATTTGATAGCACTATATAGCTTCTATTATATTGCATGCGAGCGCGGTCCGAAGCGATTTGGGTCCAGCATGTGGTGCAGGCAAACACTACAATCGGTCTCGGAAAAATGTGAACAACTCCATACAAAAACTTAAGACATTGCCGTTTTTGTCGGGTTTCCATTCGAAGGCTTACGTTGAAAAATGGAAACGAGCTACCGATCACGAAGTAACTGTTATTAATATAACAGAAACAGAAATAGTAACTTTTATTCAATTTAGATTATAAATAATACTTATTGAAAGTTACTTTTTGTTTAAGTACCACTGGTTTGGAATAAAAACCTCCCTCTTGGGAAGAACCAGCAAGAAACCCAGTGGGACTTTTAAAAAAAAAACAACAGCTTACAGTCACATATGTTACACATTTAACAACACAAAACAAATTAGAAATAGCTTGGTAGCGATCACCTAATTACCAGGGGTAATTATTATCCATAAATTGCTTAATTTTATAATAACCAATTTTATACAAACCTTGTTTAATAAAGTTTTTGAACTTTTGTGAGCAGGTGAAATTTTGTATATTTTTTGGAATTTTGTTGTAAAAGCGTATACTCCGCCCAAAGAATGAATTAATGACTCGTTGGAGTCGGAGAGTAACTGGTACTACTAAGCAACTGATGATGGCGGGAATCGAACAAAGATTTTCAATTCCGTCTTATTTCATAATATACATAAATAAAATCAAATTAGAAGCAATCTTATCATCATCATCATCATCATCATCATTACAGCTTTTCACAAGTCCACTGCTGAACATAGACCTCCCCCAAGGAATGTCGCAAGCACGGTCATGTTTTTGTAACTTGAAAACTTTTTTTACAATGTAATGAAAATATAATAATATAAGCTGGTAGGAAATAATTGTCAGTCTTCATCGAGCGATTAAAACTGCCTGCTACGTAATCCGTATTTTATTGCTATAAATATATTCCTAAACAGTACAATTTTATTGCGCGGCGGAACTGAGCAAATTAATTTTTGACCCCCTTAATATAATAGATTTCTGCAAAGTAACGCCTGATTCTAATAATTATTGATGACATGACCGTAAGTGGAATACACAGAAGAATACATTCCTTCTTCTTTAATAATGAGTTTCTATAAGTAAACGGGGTTATGTCAGACTTTAGATCAGCGGTATTTATATTTATATCCCCAGTTAGAATAACAGTCTTGGTATTTATTTTACTTAATAATTGTTCAAGAGACTCTAGATAAACGTTTGGATCAGGAAAACAGGGAGGCCTATATGAGCAGATGATAGTAATTTTGTCTTCAATATTAATAACAGAACAATTACCATTATTAAAGTCAGGTTCGCTTATTGAAGCATTGATGTTATTCTTTATATAAATAACTATGCCAACTGCTTTGTTGTAACTTTTCTTAGTATAGTACATATTATAATTGTTTATTAATGGAATTGACTGGTTTTCATTGGTCCAGCATTCCGTCAATACATATATATCGACATTTATATTAATATGAGAAGAAAATAAAATGAAACTATCAAAGTTTTTGTATATACTTATTTTGTATATATGTTGTGACTTAGAATGCATAAGGAGTTTTTATTGTATTTATTAACGTCTAGAAAAATCACCGTGGTCGTAGGATCTGTAATTAAATTATATTGGGGATAAGAGTAGTAAGAAGTGACGTGTCTCTGCCGGATTTTAAGAAAACACTCTGTAGAACTTAAATTAAAAATTTCAATTACCTCCGAAACAAAAACAGCTGATGATCTTCAAACGGCTGAACTGATTTAGATAAAACATGTCGAAGAACCACCGCTAAAAATCCTGGTTTTAAATAAAAAAACCGCACCCAAATCGGTTAACCCGTTTAAAAGCTTTGGTGCCACAGACAGACATACAGACAGACAGACAGACACACATGAAGACACTAAATTAATACAAGAAGATCTCGATAGAATAATGATGTTAACAAATGTTTTCATGTAAAATATACCAGAAAGAAAAAGCCACTTGTCTCAAGTTATTCGATTGATAATGTAATATTACAAATGTTACCAGAAATCAAGGACTTAGGAATTACTTTTGACAGAAAGTTTACTTTTACATCAGATTTAAACAATATTATTAAAAATCCACGTAGTTCTTCGGATTCATTAGACGAAACACAAAAGGATTTAGCCGCAGGACTAAAATAATTATTTTGTACAACGTGTTTGCGAGAAGTTGCCTCGAGTTTGCCAGTGTCATTTGAACTCCTTATTATCTTTTACATTCTCAATGCATTGAAAGCATACAACGCGCTTTTGCAAGGCACCTTGCATTCCATGAAACTTGTATCTCACACAAACAGCCCTATAATCAAAGATTAGTTGAATTTAAAACAATGTCTCTTCAAAGCAGGTGGGAAATACTTGATCTGTGTTTCTTGCATAAAATAATAAATTCCAAAGTCAAGTGCAGCAAGCTGAGTAGGTTTCTATCGAATAGATATCCACGCTGTTGCATTTCTTCTCGAAAAACATTTCACATATCTTTCGCTAGAACATATCTTGATAAGCAAGATCCCATGGTTCGCATATGTGAGAAATATAATGAAGTATCTCGAGCTATACCTGGCATCGACATATTCCACAACTCTTATGCTATCTTTAACAAAAAACTATCGGTGGGTCCGCATCAACATTGAAAAAAATATATACTACTCTGTCAAGAAAGAACCGAGAAATGTCTGTATCGCGCAACGCAGTGCAATGATGCTGAGCCTATAGCCTCAATAATTGTTCATGTTTATGAAGTCAATTGCTCAGCGATACAGTTATATATACAGTATAGCAAAAATAAGCACAATAGTATTATAGCAAAAATATGGCTGACAATATTCCTGAGCCGATTCCTTTTTGTTTCCAGCAAGCTAGATAGTTTTATAGCAATTTTATAGACCGTTTCTGAGCCTTACTAAAGGTTTAACAGGAACTTTAACAGTCTGATATACCTAAAAGCCTGAATATAAAAGCGACGGTAGCCTAATGGTTAAAAATACGGACTACGAAAGTAAAAGGTCTTGAGTTCGTATCCGCCATTCGACTACTATCGTAAGCCACTCCTAATACAAGTTTTTTATACTTAACTGGAGTGGTAAAGGGGAATATTAGTAGCGTTAATAATACTGCAAGTAATCTTCGGTTTATAGAATGTTTTTGCATTTAAATTGACTAGTGGTCGCCTAGTGGTAGAAATTCGACCGTAATTCATTACATTTTTAAGTTTTTATATTAAGCAAGCTGTATTTCATTTTCAACTATCAGTTTATAAAGCAAAGATATTAAATATATAAAAGATAAAGATGAAATAAATGCTGTTTTGCCTTGACATAATATACTCTACACTATTGAAAAAGAAACATTTGAAATCACACAAAATTCACAAATAATTAAGTTGATCTGTAATTTTTTAGTCATCAGCAACATCAAAAATTGTGACAATCTCTACTCTGCGCAACTATTTGACCACAGACTATTTTGTGTTTGACATCTTCAGTATGAACGTAAACAAGCGACAGAATATTATATGTTGACATTGTAGATATTGGCAGTATCAAGGTAAGCAATGAATATTTTAATTTATATCATTTAATGTATTTTCAACACATATTATAGCTTTTAAGTTTCTGCACCCCTTTTCCGTATAAACTTTACTATGCCAAATCTCACACTCCTCCGTGCGTAATATGCTTAAAAAGGGGTACAAAGTTTCCTCTTCACGTATTAATATTATATAGATTAGTGTTATTGTAGCAACATAGTTTTTAATAAACTTGAATTAAAATAAAAATACAAAAATAATACAAAACTTAATTAATACAAAATATAAAAGGTATTGCTTAAAAATAGCTTAATTCTTTTCAAAACCAAGCGAATGTTATTTATTTACAAGAACCGACTAAAGTTCGGCAGTACTCCGTACTTTTTCTTGTTTTAATTGTATCCGAGAAGTTTCCCGGTTGTCATCATAAACAAAATGTCTACCACGACAAGGTAACGGTCTACTCGTAGTTTTGGAGAACATAATAAAATATACACAACGAACACTCTTTCTAAAACTAATATCGTTTTAGAATTATTTCAAGGGTTTTTTTATAAGGGTGACAAAGTTTCCTTTCATATTTGATGTCAAGATTTTCAATTAAATATATTAATTAAAAATCTTCAAATAATAAAAAATATTAAAATTATATAATGTAAGAGTTGTTAATTGTCTCAAATACTACAATATTTTTTTTAATATCCATTTTTCATCTTTGATGTTTCGTAGGTTTTAAAGCGTTATACAACCCATTTTGACGACCGCATGGTTCGTCTAAAATGAGTTCGTAAAGGCTAGAGTAAACTGGAGATTTAGTCGGTGGTCCGGTATTCGAATCCCAGCTCATGCCAGTATTTTTGTGGACAAAAATTAACTCTCGATTTTCAGGTGCCAATACGATCGTGTTCATGTCTTTGATACAGTAATCTGACACCCATATCTGATATATTATTATTTAACCATAAAAGAGTTGTAACGTAACTCTACCACATGCAATATTTTTGGTTTTCATGTATGTATATATGTATGATTAGTTATGTTTTATAAATATACAATTACATATTATATTACAATATATTAGTAGTAGTCATAATATAAATGTAAAACACAGTTATAACGTAAAGTAAAATGAACTAGTGCTTAGAGAAATAAAATAATGCTTTTACGTGGTAGAGCCATGCTGCAGCTATATTATGGGTAAAGCACGAATGGGGCGGCTTGACCGGGGAAAGACTACGCTTTCACGGAATACCAGCGTAAAAGAGCAGCTCAATGCTGCTGTGTTACGTATGGTGAGTGTAGAGAAGCGGAGACCCTTTTTACTGAAACGAGGCATTCCATCTTAGTTCTCAGGGTAACAACGCATCTGAATTTTGATTCTTAACCGAGGATAAATGTAGATGTCTATGGGTCACAGCATCCACTTACTATCAGGTGAGATGTGTGCTTGTTTGTCACCCTTTTTTTATAAAAAATAATAATAACGTAAGTCGTATATTTCGGAAGAAAAAACTAAAATATTAATAACTTTTGCTCTGTATTACTAAAACAAATGCTTACCCAGAAAACATAGCTGAGCGATAGACGATATTCATTTGATTTCAAATTGTAAAAATAACAAACAGTAACTGTCCTGAACAGGGAGCAAGGACCATTGTCCTTTCCAAAGATAAAGTTTTTGAATAAACAAACACAAAATATAGCGAAATGGTCGGCACAAGCCGTGCCTTGTTCTTGCTTATATTTGTATTGTATTTTTTAATATTTCAACTTTTTTGTATTCGCTCGGTAAATGTTACCAATTGTTATTGGCTTTTTCATATATTAATAAAATTCAAAACATACATTAAATAATAATTATTAATCAATATAATTAACCATTTCTTATTATTTATATGATTATTCTGATCGTTGTCCAATGGTAGAGTAATAGGATCCACTACCCCATACCATGATATTGTAAGAGGTGACGGGGGAAACGAATCAGAAGATGGGCAGCAGCACCTTCCTGATAACAACTTAAAAAATGCGGGTGCCAACTCGCTTATCGACCGTGTCAGTACGGCAAATAACCGTGCAATGAAGCAGTCTACGGGAAAGGTCCATGTTCAGCAACAGGCTTTGACAGTCTGTAATGGAAAAAGAAATATTTACCATGTCGTGGCGTCTATTATCTAGTGGTGCTATTGGAAAAACTAGAAAGATTTTATGACCTGCTATAGATGGCGATATAACCGTCTCGCATATTATACGAGATATAAAACACCCAGACCGGTGACCGGGAGGGTCAATAGTGCGAGATATCTGGTCTGCAATCTGTGAACCAAGAGTAGCGATTATGACAAATATTTTTAACTGCAGTATGGATTGTTATTGGCTGATAAAAATAGAAAAGAAGATCATTTTGAAGAGAGACGAGAAGACATAGATATAATATACTTCCTACTGATATAACGTAAAAAATAATTGAGGAAGTTTCTTATACAAATTTAATCGTGTTTGTTTTTTGTTATAGAATAAGGGTGATAAACGAGAACAGAGTTCACTTGATGGTCATTGGATGCTGTGGCCCATAAGCATCTGCACCTATCCTCAGTTTAAGCATCGGAATGCAGATGTGTCGTCACTCCTACGGACTAAGATGGAATTCCTTGCTTCCAGTAAAAAGCGTCTCCGGATCACTACAACCACCATACGAAACACAGCAGCATTAAGCTGCTTTTAACGCTGGTGTTCTGTAAGAGAGTGGTCTTTTCCCCTCTACCACGTATAAAACCTTACCTTCATAGCTTGTCGACGTAACGTTACTAGGTATTAGGACTTCTTTCCTGCCTAGTTGTCTTCCTGGAAAGGTACCTCCATCTTACCTATTTCTGCCACGGTATAGAGAACTAGTATAATTACAGACTTTGAGGTATTTCATCTTAGTCTTCAGAAGTGACATCACATCAGCCCTCTTGGTTTGGAGTTGCGGTGGGCGAATATACTAAATGTTAATGAATCAAGCTTGGGTACTCAGAAAGTAATAACATTTAAAAGAAAGTAAGAAAAATTATAAAATTTACTATTTTAATATTTTTTCCAAGACCATTTTTTTATATAGCAATACAGTTTTAAGGCTTCTACAATGATCAGTAACCTTGACGATTTTGTTTAAATTTAGCGACATCTACCACAAGACAGACGTACTACAATGGCACTACGTAAATTATTATATTATAGTATGATTATTTAAAATATATTATATGACATACTATATTTATTGAAAAGAAAATTCATTTATCATGAAATAGATCTTCCCCGTATATTGCCTCATAGATATTTGCCATAATTGCCACGCTTGACAGGCAAGTTGGCAACCACAGTTTTTTATTACGAAATACACGGGATGAAGGAGTAGTCGATTAATGCCGCCACTTAACGGTGTATACGAAATATAAACTATATTTTACTAATATGGCAGTTTGTAAAAGTATTTTCTTTAAGTGTATATACAATAGTTAAAACATTTGCAAATTGTGTATACCGATATCCTAAAAGACTTGAACTGCGCTACTTCTCAAAGATAATGTCTAGAAGTTCACGCCGCACCGCCCCAAGTTTGTCTATATCGAAAATATCCATAAAACAGTTTTATAGCTACTTAGTTGTGTGGAAGCTGGCCTGCAAGGTACACTCCTCCAAATATATTGCGAGCAAAGACGCTCGGTTGCTCCAATATAAAATTGTCAAAGATAATTCATTTCCTAGAAGTGACATAAATTAAAGGAATTTTTAAGAGAGATTTTTCATTAAAAAATATTAATTTATAAATCGATATATGTGTGAGCCAAAAATCAACAGCTTATTTATATTTACAAAATAAAATACCATTTTCTGTGTCATAAACTAAAATTTTTAATTTTAGGGTAGCTTTCAACGGCGCCTGATATTGCCGACAATACAAAGCTGCGTGTCGGTCTGTGAGCTCCAAGATTCAAAGCCATTTTGTCATTCCAAAATGCCAAGTGAAAGAGAACGTATTGTTGTAGCTGCAGCTCTTGTAGTATTATTTAGTCATATTAATCATAATAGTAATTGCTTAGAAAAAACAAAGTAAAGAAAAAAAAACACGTTGGTGGATATCGTAAAATCCATAACGTTAGCTTATTTTTATATAAATTTACAAAATAAAAATTGGGTTATTGGTCCACTTCATTTTTAATGATACTCAATCAAGAAAACTCCGACTACGCGTATGGTTTTAAAGCACGGCTCTAAGCTAAATAGTCAAGTTTCGTCCACGTGGTGGTTACTTGGATGACCTCGGACCTTAGAACGAAGGAACCGTTGCATCATTACGGATGGGTCTGCGCTACCTGGGAGGAGACCCTTCCCTTACCCGTGTCCATGTGCAATATCACGGATCGTAGGAAACCATCCTTATACTATACTAAAAATAATTATATTTATTTGTCAATCATAAAATAAATATGAATTGCAACATCATCATCATCATCGTTACAGTGTATGAATGAATGATGTTTTGTTTTTCATGTTTGCTATACTTACCACGCTTGGCATGCTGGTTGGCTAGTTTTTATCGTTAAGTTCAGGAGGATGCTTGTTAAGTAATTCATTAATAACTAATTTCAAATGTATTTAATTACTATTCATAATAAAACTTTATTATTAAATTGTACTTCATAAATTGTTAATAAGTGTTATTGTTATTATTAGAATAATATAATATTATTTTATTGAAATCTTATCTTTATAATGTTATTGTAAAAGACTAAGAATCAATTATTGTGCTATTTCTATGCAGATACCCGTAAGACATGTAAATCACCCTAAAAGCTATAATGCAATAACTTATTGTACCATATCTCTGAAATAAATAAAATATACGTAGGTACGGTAAGAATTAAAAGTTTATTTATGGCAATATTTTTATTTACACAATTTGCTGTTGCTGTCCATATGCGGTGAAGTTCCTAAAGGAAATGTATGCGTGACATGTCATCACTGCTGGTTATATAAGGGCTGGTTCTTTTCTCTCTTCTTTGGTTAAGTGTAGGCAGTCAACGAGGAAACACTGCCAGCGTTCTTGGCACTATATATCGTGGAGGAGGACTGTATGATAATTAAAGTTTTTAGTTTATTTTTATTATAGTAATAAATATTGTTTATTTGAATGTTATGCACTAAAATTTGAAAATGTATTTTATTTATAAAATTTTCAGATTATTTTTATGTTGTACAAAACTTTATTTTATATAGGATAATGGTAACAAACGAGCACACAGTCCACCTGATGGTAAGTGGTTGCTGTGGCCCATAGACATCTACATCTATCCTCGATTACGAATCAAAATGCAGATGCGTTGTCACCCGTGAGGACTAAGATGGAATGCCTCGTTTCCATTAAAAAGGGTCTCCGGTTCTCTACACTCACCATACAAAAACAGCAGCGTTAAGCTTATATTGCAAAAATAAAAAAATGTTAACTATGTCTCTTCCACGTTATTTTATCAGCAGAATAGTTTACAGAGCACAGTGACTGCACCGTGTAACGTGGCTCCGGCGATCTCTGCCAACACTTCGCTGTATCGCTTACCGAGTGTTTGTTTACCGAATCAATGTACTTTTAAACATTGACCAAAAGTGGTTCCATGTCCTTGTCGCGCTCGAGTCAATGTGTTTTCGGATTTCGGACATTATCCGAACGGACATATACGGAAAAATTACAAATTACGACCGTCACCCAGATTCACAGAGATTCACTTACTCACCTTCAGTACTCAGAAAAAAAAAACATTATTTTTTTAATATATGTTCATCAATTTCCTTAAATGGCAGAAATGGTTTAATTGATTCTTTTTTCATGATTTCTTATATTTACGCGAACTCTACACATTTGAATAAAGCTAGTTTTTACGGGTTTTATCGCACGTTATAACGTTATTGCTTGGCGTTATAATAAGTCAAGCTAGTTTTGCACAACAACAAGCTTCGGGTCCCGCGCCTACGCCACAGTGAACGAGTGAAGCTGGTCACAGTCGAGCGAGTGCCTGCTGTACTGCCATATGTCAGAGGTGTCACTGACAAGATTGGCTATATCTTGAAGCGTGCTTCCATTAAAACATACTTCGAGCCGCCAAACAATTAGTCAGTTTTTACCATCAGTCAAGTGTAATGTCCCTCTGCAAGATGCAGGAGTTAATTGTGAATGTGGTCTCTTTATATAGGACAAACTAAAAGATCAATAAAAACCCGCGTTAAAGAACACATAGCTGATGTGAAGAATAGACGCTCCGGGAAGTCTCCAGTCTGTGAACATGTACAGGATCGCCCCCGTTACTACATTAGATTTGATAGACCACAAATCCTCGCTAAAGAACACCGATTCCTTCCAAGGACGATTCGCGATGACGTGGTAGAGCCATGCTGCAGCTATATTACGTGGTAGAGCCATGCTGCAGCTATATTAATAGTATAGTTGTAGCACGAATGGGTCGGCTCGACCAGGGAAGGACCACGCTCTTACAGAATACCAGCGTAAAATAGCAGCTTAATGCTGCTGTGTTTCGTATGGTGAGTGTAGAGAACCGGAGACCCTTTTTACTGGAAAAGAGGCATACTATCTTAGTCCTCACGGCTGACAACGCATCTGTATTTAAATTCGCAAACGAAGATAGATGTAGATGTCTATGGGCCACAGCAACCACTTACAATCAGGTGGACTGTGTGCTCGTTTGTCACCCTTATTCTATAAAAAAAAATTGAAATCAAAAAACATCCTAATTGCTTGGGATCTTATAATTAATAAAATTTAATCCCAACACAAGTATACAACTGCAAGACTTCAAGATACTATAAGTTCATACTTCGGAGGTAGCCGTGGTTAACTATGACATTGGGACGTCATCTCACATCGGGTATAGAAAATAAGTTAATATACGCAATAAAACCCGTAAAAACTAGTTTTGTTTAAAAAAAATTTTTTTAAGATACTTAATAGAATCATGCGTTACTTTGCGGAAATTCATTATATTGAAGTTGGAAAAATTTACTTTGTCAATATCCACTCAATAAAATAAAATACAGGTGCACTCTCTATTCCCTCACTCTCATAGTCCAATGAGACGGTAATTCGACACGACCGGAGAGAGACCAAGCGCAGGACCTAGGGCTTAACGTGCTTTCCCAGGCACGATGGTAATTAAAACACCGCCATATTCCTGATTCCGGGCCGCTAGTGAGAGATTTTGAAAGAAAACCCAATAACTGATTTTGGGCCGACCCGGGATTTTTACCCGAGACCTCATGATCAGCAATCGCGTTTATAACCAACGATTCAACTGTTCTATTAGTATGTATATAGGTAGTAGTAAAAAGGGTGTTATTAACCACAAATACACTTCGTGGTCACATTCGTATTTATGTTTACCCTGAGACTACACGACAATGTTTGTTTTAACATTATAGCTGTTGGTCCCAGATAGACTCGGTCAAAATTTACGGCTACTATCTATTTATTGATGCACTTAATACATTTATCTGTGTTTCAAAAGGGTGTTATTAACCACAAATACACTTCGTGGTTGCATTCGTATTTATGTTTACCCTGAGACTACACGACAACGTTTGTTTTAACATTATAGCTGTTGCGGTCCCAGATAGACTCGGTCAATATTTACGGCTACTATCTATTTATTGATGCACTTAATACATTTATCTGTGTTTCAAGCGGAATGGCTGTAATTTGGTTCGCTGTATCGTTAGCTACTTTGTCTAGACTGGGTTTACAATTGTACTTATTTTCCTTAATAGCCTCCAAGTACGCGTAACATAAAAGGAGAGGGTATTTATGTGTAATAAAATTCTAGAGCATTAGACTTATCGTGATTTGGCTTGCAACAATTCTAGTTTCTTACATTCAAACAATGTTAAAAAAATAATTTTAAATTTTATACAAGAAAGGACAAATTACAGTGACGTGACTCACAGTGTGTTGACGTCGTAAGTGAATCCATCACACCATTTCGTCCTGTGGGTGTAGAAAGAGACATCATTATAATTTTATTATCAATACATCTCTTCACAAGTCCACTGCTGAACATAGGCCTCCCCCAAGGAATACCACAAAGCACGGTCCTGAGCCACCTGCATCCATCCACTTCTTGCATGTCTAACCAGGTCGTCATTCCATCTAGTGAGGTAAGAGACAACTATGAGAAATATCAGAAAAATCTTTTCGTCTTCGATAGATATTTATTTTTGTAAACCTTTATTGTCACCTTAATAAGCTAACAAAGGGTGGACCTAATTGCAATTTTCTGCCAGTTAACACAAGATTTGGCGGAAATGTAGTGACAGGTACCAGTTATCTACTCAACCTACATTTAAATTAGCAACATTGATTGAAAACGTAAGCGAAAATAAAAATAATACTGCAAATGTTTTACTTATACCAATGATTTTGTCTGTAAATGCATTTTGTGTTTCAAAGAATGTCCAGTGTGTGTCGATTGTTTATTTGTAGTTAACTTAGTTAAAATTTTATACCACATAACAAACCAATAAAAACAGATGTTGTTTAAGAATGACAGACGTAAGAATTCAATTTTAAACTTAATAATGTATGGGAGATGTGATGTGTTAGGGAGATATAACAATTAATTCTTCAAATATTAATTTAATTGCACATGGTTCACGTTTCTATTACGCATGAAACTATTGTGGTAAACGAAAACGATTTTTTAAATAGAAATGAGGGAGCCAAATGAAGGCACAGTCCAGCTGATTGTGTGTAGATGATGCTGTGCCCATAGACACCTACCAGTACCCTTGATTAAGAATCAAAATGTAGATGCGTTGTCACCCTTGATAATTAAGAAAGTATGCCATGTTACCTTTCAAAAAGGTCTTTGGTTCTCGTCAATCAGCAAAAAAATAGCAGCATTATGCTCATATTTTACGCGGTATTCTGTTCGGGCGTGGTCTTTCTCCGGTCGAACGGGCCCATTCGTTCTGCAACCATAATACTCAGTAGCGTGGTCCTACTAGTTACAATCCAAATATCAAATTTTATATTGTTATTTTAATTCTTAGAACTGCTATAATTATGTAATATCATCATCATCATCATTACGCCATATCGCCACTGCTGAACATAGGCCTCCCCCAAGGAATGCCACAAAGCACGGTCCCGAGCCACCTGCATCCATTGACTTCCTGCATGTCTTACCAGGTCACCACTCCATCTAGTATGGGGTCGCCTTACACTTCACCTACAGGTACGTGGCTGCCACTCGAGAACCTTTTTCCCCATCGTTTGTCGGTTCTTCGAGCTATATGGCCGGCTCATTGCCACTTCAGCTTACTAATCTTTTGGGCTATGTCGGTTACTCTGGTTCTACTGCGGATATCCTCGTTTTTATGTCTATCACGCAGAGAAACGCCGAGCATAGCCCTCTCCATAGCTCGCTGAGTGACTTTGAGCTTCCTCATATGGCCAGCAGTGAAGGACCACGTCTCAGATCCATAGGTCATCACTGGCAACATGCACTGGTTGTACAATCTAGTTTTGAGGTTTTTTAGGTATGCCTGACGAGAAGATTGTCGTATCTCCCGAACGTTGTCCAGCCGCGTTTAATCCGTCGATTGACCTCTTGATCGAAGTTAGACTTACCTAGTCGGAATATTTGTCCCAGGTAAACATATTCGTCAACAAATTCGAGCTTATTGCTCGCAACAATCACCGGCATATTTATTTTCATATTTATTTATGAAAAGATTTTTGTTTTGTCCATGTTCATCTTAAGACCTATCCGTTGGGAGACACTATTGAGGTCATTGAGCATAGTGCTTAGGTCCTCCAGCGATTCTGCCATAACGACTATATCGTCAGCAAATTAAAGGTGAGTGATGTACTCGCCATTGATGTTAATGCCGTATCCTTTCCAGTCCATTAGCTTGAAAACGTCTTCCAATGTAGCGGTGAAGAGTTTCGGGGATATAACATCACCATGTTTTACACCTCTCTGCAGTTGGATAGGTTTCGTACTCTGGTTCTGTACTCGGATAGCCATCGTAGCCCTAATGTACAAACACTTCAGCACTACGATATACCAACAGTCTACTTGGCACCGCTGAAGGTACTGCATCACCGCCCAAATTTCGACGGAATCAAAGGCTTTCTCATAGTCCACATACGCAAGACAAAGTGGCAAATTGTACTCTAAGGTCTTCTGTACAATTTGCCGCAGGGTGTGTATGTGGTCTATGGAGCTTAAGCCTTTTCGGAAACCGGATTGTTCTGGAGGCTGGAAGTCCACGACTCTGCGTGCGAGACGGTTCGTCATGACTCTCGAAAACAGCACGTAAACGCGGCTCAGAAGGACATCGGTCTGTAGTTCTTCAAGAGAGCGTGGTCGCCTTTCTTGAAGAACAAGACCACCGCACGTCTGCTCCGCCCCTACGGAGTAGTGCCACCATGAAGGACGGAATTAAAGAGCTTCTGAAGGACTTTAAGTGGCGGTTTTCCACCCGCTTTCAGAAGCTCCGCGGTAATTCCATCCTCACCCGGGGACTTGCCGTTTTTAAAGTGCTGAAGAGCCATTCTAATCTCGCTCAGACTGACGTCCGTGATATCATCGGAATAGTGTCGGATAAGATCGTTACTCACACTTGCGTGTGGCTCCAACGATGACGTGTACAGCTGCCCATAGAACCTCAGGTGTTCCGGAAATCTCAGGTGTTCCGGAAACGATGCTGCCACATTCGGTCTTCAGCTTCGACAGTTGGCTCTTTCTGGCAGACAGATCTCTGGCAAAGCCTTTTGGGCTCTGGTTCCACTCGATCGCTTTTTCAATACGATCTGTATTGAAGTTGCGCAAGTCCCGCCGCATGCATTTGGAGATCTGCCTGTTCAGTTGCCTGTATGCTGCCAAATCTACTGCAGCTTCATCTCCCGTCTAACGGCCATGAGATTTCGGGGCTTTGGATTAGAGCACGAGGGCGACGGAGCGTTGACTTCATTAGAATTACGTAATAATTAAAAGATAATTAATATATTTGTGAACAAAATACGCCTTAACTACTATAAATTCAAAAATATCTATTACATTTTGGATTAAAGAACGCTGATAACGAAGAAGGATAGCCACAATGAATATATCATACCGCTGTATAGCGGCGGAGTAGAAATCCACAACCCCATTTTGTCCCGTGGATGTCGTAATAGGATAGAAAGGAAAACAGAAAAATGAAATGAGGAGCAGTATCTTCCTGATAAATATAAAATAATATACTACGGTTGACAACTCGCGTGCCAAGAGTGGCAACTATAGCAAATATCGCCCTTTTTGGCAATCCATGGAGGAGTTCTATGATTTTGATAGGCTGTAATGATGATGAAGATATCTATTAAATTGATAGATATTTTTTTGCAGAATCTCAAAATGTAGATATATATACGAATTTAGACAACAACACACTAGACATATTTCAATTCCTGTCATCGGCTGGCTCACAAATAGCAGCTCACGAATACTTTCGCCTTCGATAAATCTAATCTAATGGACATTTAAATGTAGTAGGCTCTGACTATCGGATCTTTTGGTAGTGGCTTTATTATTTGGAGCTACAAATATTTTCAGCTTATTTTTTTGTATAATAACCTCTTGGCACATAATAATTATTCCTCTTGTTTATGATCCCGTAGAAGTCTACCGCTGGGCATGGATATCTCCCGTTGTAGGGAGGATTTACTTTCATTTACGTCACGCTTGGCTGGTAGATTGAAAATCACATTACAAGACGACTCGCACCTTTGACACTGCTGTCCGTAGTCAGTTTGGGTATTTTACGTTTGGCGTAAAGGAGGTTATATACCGTCATCTTTCAAAAGCTAAAAAAAATCGGTGTTTCCCAGAGTTGCATCTTACGACACCTACGGGACGAAAATGTTTTTTTTTAAATATAATATGGGTGACAAACGAGCACACAGTCTACTTGATGGTAAGTGGATGCTGTAGACCATCATAGATATCTACAGTTATCCTCAATTAAGAATAAAAATGCAGATGCGTTGTCACCCCTGTGGACTAAGATAGAATGCCTCGTTTTCAGTGACAAGGGTCCCCGGTTTTCTACACTCACTATGCGAAACACAGCAGCATTAAGCTGCTATTTTAGGCTGGAATTCTGTGAGAGCGTGGTCTTACCCCGGTCTAGCCGACCCATCCGTGCTACAACCATAATATAGCTGTAACATGGCTCTACCACGTATAAAGTAAATGCCACAGTTCTATAATGTTTTTAAAATCGTTCACTTCCCATTCTTAAGTTTTGGTTGCCGCATTATATTACCGATAATAATCAATATTAAATTTTTATTCAAGCCTATAAAATATTAATAAAGGTAGTCAATTTATATAGCAGGCGACCTAATGATAGGATCGCTAACGACGTACCTAGTAGAGTCGTGTCTCCAAAGCAAAGGTTGATGTTATCGCTATTAATAAAGGTCGTAGAATAATTATAACAGTAACATGATATAACATGTTTCCTACTAGAGCCAAATATTATCTTACAAAGTTAGATAAACTTACGAGTCCGCGTGTCTTTGACATCGGATACGGAAAGAAAAGAACAAGCTAAATGATCATTAAAGTATGCGCAGGTCTTCACCTCTTTGTTGTAAACATTCCATGCAATAGAACTAAACGGTTTGCTTCGTCTTTCGCATTAGCGCACAGCAAGGATTGAAATAATTTACCAGTGTATTTTTAGTTCAATTGTAATGTTGGTGCCTTTAAGGCAAAGAGTAAATAATAATGAATTACTTTTGTTACGCTTAGTCAGTGTGATTAATAGGATTGTTGTCATGTACTGACTTATAGCATAAAAAAGGAGTGCCTATTTTTGCTTTAGTTATCATTTCATTTTAACGGATCCCTAGGCAGAAAAAGCGTCCTACCTTAGTATTACTTAAAAAGTGATTCTTACTTTCCAATTACCAATCTTTGAAGATGCAACTGGTCTGAACACTCACTATAAATAAACTATTTGTAGTGCAAATTTACCTTGTTATAAAAATGTCATTAGAGTTGCATAAATCATAAGTAGTAATAATCCTAGTGAGAGTACTAGGCCATAGTCATGAAATTATTGATTTATCATCGGCTCCACTACGTGTGCCATTTCAGAACATTCAGAATTCTTGAGTTGGTGAAAACTAAATTATAAAAATATTTTACATTCATATACACATGTACACTGTACAGGTCAAACGAATAAGGCCGTGTTATAAGTTTATTCTAATAGGTCAGGGAAAAAGTTTCTTCGTATTTTGTTTGTATAAAATTGAAGAAAAATTTCTTTGGTTGTACTGTTTGTATCTGGCTAGTTTTAATATTCAGTATGGGAATTTTGATATCAAAGATGCAACTCGCTCTGGTGGCCCTCATACGGATAAAGTCGATGTCATTTTTGCAAAAGTGGAGTAAGATCGGCTTATTAGTACGACACGACATAGCTGAGGAATTGAAGATAGACCACTAAACAGTTTTGATCCATTTGAAAAGGCTGGCTATACAAATAAGCTCGATATATTGGATACCACACGAACTCACTGAAAGAAACCTAATGAATCGTGTACTCATTTGCAATTCTCTATTAAAACGTAATGAAACCGCACCATTTTTGAAAAGATTGATCACTGGTGATGAAAAGTGGATCATCTACGCCAAGATCCTTCGAAAAAATCGTGGTCAAAGGCTAGTCAAGCTCCACAGACAGTAGCGAAACGCAGATTAACACGCAATAAGGTGATGCTGTGAGTATGGTGAGATTGGAAGGGCATCGTTTATTATGAGCTTTTACTGCCGGGCAAAACCATCCATTCGGATCTCTACTGCCAACAACTATTGAGACTCAAGCAAGAAATTGAGAAAAAACTGCCGGAATTGATCAACAGAAAAGGATAGGTCTTTCATCTTGATAACGCCAGACCTTTGGCCACTCAGCAAAATTGAGAGAACTTGGTTTGGAAGTGTTAAGGCATTCACCATTTAGTCCTGACCTTGCACCCTCAGATTTTCACCTGTTTTGGTCTCTTCAGAATTTTTTGGGTAGTGTTAGGTTAACATCAAGAGAGGACTGTCAAAACTACTTATAAAAAAATCCCAAGATTTCTGCAGCAACGGCATTATGTCACTACCTACATGATGGCAACAAGTTATCGAAAAAATGGCACATACATATTATAATTAAATGTAATTAAACTCAGAAAATAAAAATGTCTTGAATTTGTATATAAAATACGAAGAAACTTTTCCCCGACCTATTAATTTAAGCTGGCTTCAAAAAAGGCGGAAGTTGTCAATTCAATCATTGCCGGGTTTCTATATTTAAAAACGCTTTGTTTTATTTTATGAGCCGTTTTGCAGTAAATTAAGTGCATGTAAACACATTTTTCAAAACAAAATACCAGATCAAATATTTATGAATCGTTTAAAGTTTTCTTATTTTAGGTCATCTTAAGTTTCTCAATGAATAGTTTGTAATACAAAATGTTTTACATGCACCTCGTATGTAATAAAACAGATTGTTATTGCATACGGGGTGCATGTATGTTATATTTTATGTGTACGTTACGTGTAACTATATATGTAATATTTTCGCTAATTGCAAATCGATTTAAATGTTTCTTTTTTTATTAAATAGGATATCTCAAGGGAATATATTTAAATTTGAAAAACTAATATTCCTTAGTCCACTTAAAAGGGTCATAAAATATATATTTTAATAAGAAGTGAAAACCGACTTTACAGAACAAAAAGAATAAAATAATTATTACATAATAGTTTTTGAAGCGTGGCCATTAATATTTCTTTTGTTTTATCATCGACTTCAGAAGCTATTATTTGTTTTTTTTTATATTTTAAATCAGGATTTTCTTTTTATTAAAAGAATACTAATTTGGTTATACACTAATGTTGCTAGAAGTCAATTCAGAATTATTTTTTAAAGAGTAAGAACACAGTCCACCCAATGGCAAGCGGATTCTGCGGCCCATAGACATTTACAGCAGTCTTCGATTAAGAATCAAAATGCAGATGCATTGTTTACCCTGAGGATTAAGATAGAATGTCTTCCATCGTGGTCCTCAGAATCTCCGCTTCTTCACACACACCATACGAAACCCAGCAACATTATCTTTGTTGCTGCTGCATAGATGCTTGTAGTCTTTGAGAACGTGGTCCTATCCTAGTCGAGCCGACCTATTCGTGCTACTTATAAAAAGCAGCTTGGCTCTATCACGAGCAATGTACAGTTGTACCATACAATGTACCATTTTATAATTTACTTTTAGGAAGTGAATATAATTTAAATAAAAAACTATTTATAAAAAAGTTACTAGTTTCCAAACAAATCGTACAGTCTTAAGCGTTGAATTGAGATGGCAAGGCAAGGCAAAACATAAGTTGTCTTCAAGCTTCTTTGCTTCTTTAGATAGGAGCTTATGTAATATAGCTGCACAATAAAGTGAAAGCTCCCTTTTGTGTTGAAGTCATTTTGTATTTTCAGCGTTTTACCGGGATTGTTTGTCGGATTCTCAGAAGAGACCAGTGTTTAACTACAAGTACGTTTCTTTGTGTGACACTTCACCTTAGCGCGACTCATAAGTGATATGAATATGGGACTATTCGTTAGTAGAATGTATATGAATAAATATAATTTTTTTGTTAAATTGAATTGACAAAATCTTACAGTCCACCTAATAGTAAGTAGACTGTTACTATTAGCCATGGAAAAATGCAACCAAGTTCAACAAGGAGGATTACAGATGCGTTACCACCTCTGAGGACTAAGATGGTATAATGATATAAAAGTTAAAACTAGAACTTAAATAACACGTTTTGATCATGAACAATGATCTAGTAAGGATACAAGGTTATACTCATAAAATATATTGGCATTGGTTCGTAATACATCAGCAAAATGCAAAATGATGAAAAACTAATTTATAAAATCAATATCATTCATTCATTAATTCATGTATACATACATACATACTTACATACACACATACTAAATAACAGGTCAAGTTAATAAAAAGAGAATAAAAAGATATATAGGATACCTGCTGAGTTTCTCTCTGTGCTTCTTCTCCGATTAGTAGAAATGGTTAATATTTTGGTTTTATTTTCTAAGTATAAAACTACGAAGATATCTGGCTAAAAATTAAACGAAATACCCCTTTACTTCAGCAGTACCATAATATGTACCGACTTGAGTACCGAGGCAGCGGTTGAGTGTAAAATATAAATTATTCTATGTAATGTTAAAATCCTTAAAACTAATTTTAAGGATTTTATCGCGTTTAGTTTTAACTTATTTTTAAGTTTTTTTTTAATTCACGAAGTTTTTAGTCTGCAGTTTTGTACATGTTCATAATCATCCCCACTGTTTTAACAGTTTATTTGTGAGACTATTGAATTAATTTAAAAAATAACATCCAAAGTTCAATGTAGACGATGGCTGGGTGCTACATCTTGGGATCTCATTATAGTTAATAAAATTAAATCCAAGCCCAATGGGCTTATGATGATGCATCAGACGTGGTATAAAATGGATCAATTTCCCCTTTAACTTTGCCCTCAGCACTACATTTAGATGTTAAACCACTGCGCCACGGAGCCGTTGTTGTAAAGGTCATATTTTCAGAATGATCAAAGCAAAAACACACTATGCGTTAATTTTTTGCGTCTAACGTATTTTACGTAGTAGAGCCATGCTGAATCGGATGGGTAGGATCGAACGGGGATAGATGCTCTCACACTTACAGAATACTAGCATGAATTAACAGCATAATGCTGCTGTGTTTCATATTAATATATGATGAGTATAGAGAACTGGAGACCCTTTTTGTTGATTACGAAACATTTTATCTTAAGCCTCAAGGTTGACAAAGCATTTGACTTGATGATTTGAATACTTAAAGTTAAGTTACTGCTGCATCCCACTGCTGGGCACAGGCCTCACCTCATTTCTGAGAAGTTTTAGGGCAAGGAAATGTCCGCCGCGCTGCCCCAATACCTGTTGGCGAACTTCACTTCTTACTTCTCAGACATGCAGGTTTCCTCACGATGTTTTCCTTCACCGCCGAGCACGTGGTAAATCAGCACTTAAAATTGCAATTAACAATTTCATTGGTGCCGGCGGTGATCGAACCCAGGTTGCTCGCGTACTGTGAAATTAACAGCGAGCGCTAACCATCTGAGCTACCATGGCTCATTCAGCAATTTGAATTCTTAGTCGATGAATTATAGTAGGTGTATAGGAGCCACAGCATCCACTTACCATGATATGTGCTCGTTTGTTGCACTAACTTCAATAAAATAAATCTGGTCCATACAGTCCATACTGTGCAATGTTGACACGGAGGAACTTCCGTTAGATATAATAATAATAACCCAAACTTTCAACATATTATCGCCTGCAAACACCAGGCGCAGTGATTTCAAACAAAAACTTTAATTGTTCCACCACTTGTTTTTCTTTTACAAATGCACGACTGTTTTTTTAAGATGTAGCTAATATGATATTAATGAGAATTTGAAATGCTAAATTGAGTGCAAGATATATATAAATTTCAGAAGCCTGTATTAGAAAACCTAATAAGCTATTTAAACTCATTTTTAATTCACGACTTTTCAGGTGCTTTACTGCACCCATGTTACGGAAATACTTTTTTTGACGCAATAATGTCATAATATATTGTTGCAGCGGTACAAGAGTTACAATCAATGATGTGCAAGCTCATTAACAAAAGCTTTTGTCAATTTCTTTAGTTCACACTTTCCACTGCCTCAAAGATATAACACCCTACAAATTTCCATATTTTGTATGAATTTAGATAACATTGTAAAAGTTTATAGTTTCTTCTCCGAAGAAGTAATGAAAAACGACCACAAGTAATTAAAGTCGTTTTTCATTACTTCTGCTTTAGTTTGGCTGCAAGAAGTTTACATTAAAATGGCAAAAGTGAATAATTTTCGAAAAAAGAATCGAACTTTTCTATACAAAACGGCAATTTAATATGTAGATCGAAGACTATATTATAGTAAAATTATTATTATAATAACAATAGTTTCATGCACTGCGCCACGGAGCTTAGCAATGAGTTGCACCGCGAACAAGTTTATTGTTTGTATGGCCTACAAATAATTGTTCCCCGTTTAGAGGTCGTTTTTAAGGAAAAAAAAGAAAAGAGAGTTTAAAATGTTAAATAAAACGATAAATATGATAATACATATTTTAGCATAACATAAAATACTTCTCAGTAATAAACTTTTACATTATTGACTCTATTTGCTATCTTTACGTAGCAAACTAAGATTCGCAGTAACGCAATAAAATACAAAATATGTATACACGTATCGGAGAGCACAAATAATAAACTGGGATACCAAATCGAGTGCCTTGAGTTATGTGAAAACTTGGCCGATACTGTACGAGCGAGCATTTGGGGCACACGGCTATAAAATGTGCGGAGAAGTCACGGTGATAAATCAAGAAACAAATACATTACTATTTCACAGAACATTTTAGGCAATTAAGAATACAATGTATATACTTTGACTCTTGAGTCATTAAATCTAATTGAATATTAAGTGACAGTGACAGAAATAATGTAACTATTTCACTAAGGTTTTTTATTTGAATGGTTTTCAGTTGTGTAACATAAAAAATCCTTTTTAATAATCCCTTTACAGCTAAATTAACTAATGAAACAAAATTTAGAAATATCAGAAATTATTAGATAAATTTCTGTTATCGATATTTTTATTTAAATTAAAAACTTTTCGTCGTAATTTTACTTTAAATAATATATTTCAATATTTAAATCAAACGATTCGTTGTGACAAATTACAGATTACTTTTGATAAAACACTGCTTTTAAATTCGTGGAATAGGGTTTTCTTATCGTACACTATGTATACAGTATATAATTACGTCAAATGTTCAATAAAATAATTATAATTTAAATTGAAGACTCAATTCACATCTAGGATTGTTTTACATTGAATCCACATAAGCGGTACATTCACCGCCATAAATAATAAGCAAGCGACCGGAGGCGCCTCGAATCCGTACAAAAAGTAACAAACAGATCTCTTAAATAAAGAAAACACCGGCGTATGTTAACATCTGTCGGTCGAAGGCGCGGGTCGGTACAGTCGCGTTTAGACGCACTAGTGGACAAATAAACAAAATAGATTATACTTCAACATTTACTAAAAATATCTTGTCGGATATTAATTTTGGCTTTGTTAAAACAATGCAGTGTTTGTCAAAATTTTTGGTATAAAACATAATATTTTAAATGAAAGTTTAAAACGGAAGCACGTTCGTGCTTATATTTTTATTTCTTCTTTGTAGCTTTAGTAATACGGATAACAATAATAAAAGTGACTAAGAACTGAACAACCATGATGTGTAGTACACATTAGATTTTCCTCACAACTGTAAAGTCAAGTATCTTAAGTAGATCGTAGCTAATTATAACTTTCTCCAAGTCTGCATTTTTAGTTCGCGTATTTGCAGTGTTTTCTTTATACTTTGTTCCTTTGTAATAGAGTACAAAATGTTATAGTTACTTTATTAGTTAAATGTTTATGTGGAAAACAAATCAAAAGGCAATAAAGTTGGGTTTTATACCTTCTATTTGGGACTTGTTTCCTTCAATAAATGCTTTGGCGCTCGTTAAAATACGTGTGTATACATTTGCATAGAACTCAGAAACCCTTTCCAAAGTATATTTTTAGGTTAATGTTGTGAGACACCGTGGTGAAATGGTTTCAAATTTAATATCTACTGTCAGTCGTACATTTGAAAGAGATATTGTGGTGTTAAAGAAGTGTTCGATTTAAAAAGTGTATATTGCATCTTATAATTCTGGCTGTAATTATTTATTTTAAATGTCAACAATAACTATAAATATTAAAGTACGTAGCTAATTTTAACGTTCAGTAAGTATAAAAAAATCAAAAGATAAAAACAAAACTTTTGGCAATTTTAACAAAAATATAGCTCAAGGGTGTAGCGCTAGACTAAGCTAGACTACCTACGTGACATGTTTGCTGGTGCTAATACTATTGAAATTGTTCATTGCAAAGAACTTTGCTGACTTACCCCGTGGTAAGTGGTGATAAAAATAAAACTTAATGCAATTTTTAACAAATAATAAAACAGGGGGATAGACTAAGCTTACAAATAATTACTAATAATTATGCTGACTTGTCACGTGATTCGTGGTAAAGAAAGTTTCGTATCTATTAGATTGAAAAAAATCAAGGATATGGTGTAAAGTCCAGTAGATGGAAGGGCAGTTCCATTTCCGCCTAGCAGTCCGTCTGGGTAGATTACACCCTCTTACCTGTTTCTGCCGCCAAATAGCAGTGCCTACACTGTTGTGTTTCGGTCTGAAGAGTGTACAGAACCAGCATAATATTTAGAGAGGAATTCCATCTTATTTTTCAGATATGTCAAACCATCTGTTACCATTTTTATGTGATTGGCTGCAGGCAACCATGGGCTGTAAGTTTGTTTATCACTTAAGTTTTATAAAAACTACGCATATTTGTTCTGGACTAGAGCGATGAACTTTCCTTCTTCATAATCCGCTTATTATTAAGAAGTGGCGAATGCATATCAGTGGATCACATGTCAACTGTTCTTCTTATTCTTCATCATCAGCCCTTGAAAGTCTCCTTTTGTAGAGAAGAACTGTCCTAATCTTCAAGCTTGGCAGGGACCCTATCGAGCACAGTACCCAACGTTTTGCACATTTTACGTTGCTTCCCATCATGTTACTGTACATTGCCGTCATCGTCTATATATAATATATAGATCATTTTGACTTACTTCATAGTCGCCCAGCCTTTGGAGTATGGAATCTCTTCCGTGCCACATCTCGATACAAGCTTATCTTAAAAATTAATAATGATTGTTTTGCTACTTCATAACTTTTTTTTACTTGAATAAGTAAAATGTTTCCTCAGCAGAAATTGATACTTGATGCGCTAAAGTTGAACTGAAATAAATAGATTTTGCAGGAGCAAAATACACATAACATGTTTTTTATTTGTTACGCTTAAACAGTGCGATTTACCATTTAGTGATTCATAACCACTTACCACGAGGTAAGATTGTGGTTTAGCATTGACTTATAATAATTAAAAACACATGACATTATGTAGCGGCATATAAAAAATAATTTTTAATAAATAGTAATAGATATCTTCGAAGAACTAAAAATAATAAAATAAATTCACTTTATGAAGTCGGTGCTAATACAAAGTGTATAGAATAATGCCTCGACCTCAGAATGTGAAATGATTTTCTTCTTCTTAGTTCTTTGAAATCTGTTTTTATTTTTTATTAAAGGACAATTTTTACCCATTCGAGTGGACTAATAAATATCACAATATCAATGTCTTCTAAATAGTAACATTAAAAACTTCATAGCCTATTTTGACATCCTTAGAGGTGGAATATTTTCTCCAAATTTACATGAAACCACTCCTGAAGTGTAACCTATACATATAATCAATAAAGAAACAACAAAATTGGTTCATAATTGACAAAGATATCGCGTAACATACATTCAAAAGAAAACATATTTGAATTATAAACTTATAAATTTGGTTAAACCAATACAATAATTCAAACGATGTAATTGTAAGCTAAAACAGTTTAAGTGTATTCTTCAACTAAGACTGAGATAAATAAGACTCAAGATAATTGGACGTGTGACAAATTAGATCTTTCAAGCAAAACAGTATCTTTGAAAAAAGTATAAAAACCAGTCTGCAGTGGAGCGTCGGTTCGAGTGAAATTATGGGGGTTCAAAGAGGATTACACGGAACTTTATAAGGGGTAAGGCAGTAAACTATGAAAAGGTTTATAAACTTTAAGGCACTGGCAATAAACTTACGAAGTGAAAATAACAAGAAACGTGTTTTTTAGAAAGCGTCTCTGTCAATTTTACTACCCTGCATATATATAAACGTTAAAGAAGTACAGATAAAGATATTGATTAAACTTATTAAAAGTAAAAACTGATTAAAAAAAAACTAAAAGAAACAAAATAATGTCCACGTAATTTAATAGCTTGTGAAGTTGTAGCTTTGATTTTGGATAAACTATATCTTATAATTAATAGAATCAGGCGTTACTTTGCGGAAATCCGTTACGATAAAGTTGGATAAATTTTACTTTGCCTCTATCCGCTCAATAAAATAAAATGATGTTACCTAGTTGTGTACCTAGTTTGAAGAGCACCTCCCGCCCTCCCTCAATTGCGTACACTATCCCCGTCACCACTAATCTCAGCACCACTACTCCCACCACCACTACACTAGGAAAGACACACCACCGACGATAATACGACACGTGTTTCGCCTCCACACGAGGCATCCTCAGCCTTATTAAGAGGACCAGGAAATTTTGCAACCTCAAAGTAACAATTAAAATATAATCTAAGTGCTTACATTAAAAATTTCATCCCCTTATTTTCCGCCACTAGGGATGGATTATTTCTTTAAGTATAACCCATTTAATAAAAATATAATTACAATTGGTTCACAATTGGCGCAGATATTTATCGCGTCACATATTATAAAAAATACAGTCGCATTGTGTATCTACTCTTTCTTAGAAGTTGGTTAACAAAATAACGCTGTTCAAATTCAATGTTGTTTAATACCTAGTTGCAAGTGCGATGACTTGTTGATGAAATCGGCTTCACCGTAGTAACCTAACGAGTAAAGGGTTCTTTGTTAAAATCCATTAAAAAGCGAAACATACTCGTAAATGTTACTAATGTATTATGACTGTATCCATCTTCTACGGCAACAATGTAACAGTTTCACTGGGGATATAAGAGCGTGTCTTCTCCTCTTTCATTCATTCATAACAGCTTATAAAAGTGCACTACTGAACATAGGTCTTGAAAGATTGCCTTATTGGAAGGATTTTGCCATAGTTGCCATGCTTAGCAGGCGGGTGTGCAATCGTTTTTTTTTTACTATTTTAAATTGTTATCAGGAAGATGCTGCTGTCAATCACCTGTTTCAGTTTCCCTATGTCACCTATTTAGATCGCCACTACATCGTTAATTCTCGTAGTGATAGATAAATAATTATTTCCGTAGTCTAGTACCCATGTTTGAGCTTTCCCTGTTTAATAATAATAAACCTTATGCAAATTCCTTCGTAATGCCTACAGAAATGAAGTGGAATAATTTTAGCCAGCGCCTGTCCTTCCATACAACTACACTATGACATTGAATATGGTAGGAAAGAGTAAATAAATTTTAGGCTAGATCAGATGTCGTCAAGGAAAGATTAACTATTTTAAATCTTAACCAATGCGCTGTACCATCTTCGGCAATGTTACTACTTACTATCAGGCGCGATAGTAATCAAGCACTGGCTTATTATAAATAATAAACTACACCATCGAGCAAATCATAAAATAAAAAGAAGTGAGATAGAGCTATCGGTTCGGCCGATTTACGAGTACTTAGGTTTTACGTTGTAATTCGTGAAAGTGAACCATTCGTGCTACCGCCTCAATAGGGTGCAGCGTAGCTTTACAATTCTTGTTATTCATCAACCTCACTTATTTTATAATGAGTTGTTAAGAAATTGCTGTAAAATAAATTACAACATTACATTTGTCATATTGATGACGATGACCTCCAGGCTGAATTTGGTTTGGCTTTCAAAATATATTTAGTGATTACTAAATATTATAGTGCAGTAACTCACAAGTACAGTGTTACAGCACAAGTGTCGTGTTTTGGAGGCCTAAGAGAATCCATCACCACAATTCTGCCCTTAGGTATTGTAAGAGGCGACTATGGAAAATGGCATTAAAATGTTATGGCTTCTGATAGATGAAGGTATACCATCTCCTTTACGCTAGACGTGAAACATCCAGATCCGTGACAGTCAGCAACGTCAAACTTGTGAGACGTCTGGTTCAGTGATCGTCAAACCGCTGGCAATACATTACGATTAGGTAATGCAAATCGTCCATACAACTGTAGTGGCCCATGTCCTGAAGTGGACATCTACGGGCCGATTAAGAAGATGAAGAAGAAGTTTAGGTTATTACACGCAAATGCGATTATATTGAAGAAGAATGGTATCCAGTGTCAGTGGGACATAGGAGCCATTTTATTTTGCACAAACGTTAGGTCGGGCTGAGATTTGAACCCAGAACCTTAAAACTATCTATATATATGGTTAATCAATTTATTTAAAATAACGTATTCGTATTCTTCCTTACTAAATCATACTTCACTTTCCTTTAAAACTCACGCATATCCTGAATCAATAAATCGATTTCAACCGTGACGTAAACGCATATTTTAAAAATAAACTACTCTTACATTCGAAGACAAATTTCGTCTTAAGCTGGACTTCAAACAAGGGAACTAAAATAAACATTTAGAATCCGACACGATGTCGCATTGAAATGAAGACGTTTTTAAAAGTTCCCCTCGCGTCCTGCCAGTCGAATTTGGTTAGGTTGGATGTTTCGCATTTATCAAGATTTATGGATCATTTATTTCTTTTAAATAGATTGCAAACAATAAAATGTTTGTGTCCCCCTATCAAAGACCAACGATCATTTCTTGTAAAATAAAAACATTAGACAAGCTAATATCCTGGAAAATTTTCTTTGGTTAAAACTTAAAAAAGTTATAAGCAGCACCTAATTAGTACTCCTAATGAGTACCTAATTAAAATCTTTTGCTAATGATTTATTTATTTATTAAGGCACACCAACCGTTACCGTCTATTGTAAAACTCCGACTATTTATTATTTCCCTATAGATTACCTTACAGGGGAAATTTTGCCAAAGTTGCTACCTGCGCTTAGTAGGTGTGTTATTGCCAACCCAACAAGCAATGATCAAGTAGATTTTCTTACACTGCCACTACACTGTCACACTCCCAGCATTACATACTATTACAAATTATTTCGTAGCATAAAATTGAAATCTAAATAATATACTTATATGTATGTAAATTACAGGCTTGCAGCATTTGCTTTATCAATAAGATATTATAATGCGATTAGATACATTACATAATAATAATAAAAATTACAGAAAAAGAGTGGAGATTAATATTTCTTATTCTTAAATAAGCGATGTAATATGATTACTTTTTAAGTTACGACAAGTATCGTTGAAATATCAAAACTTGGAATAATAAAAATAGATTCTTTAATTATAAGATACAAGTATAATTATATAAACTGTTCTAGAAATAAAGCAAATGGAATGAAATAAATTTTAAATTAGACGGCCTTTTGTTGTTCGCATCAAATTAATTTTTAATTTTCGTTATAAAACATTAACATTGAAAACATCAAATCAAATTCATAAAACCAACAAATTCTCATTAAAACTCCATCCCGTAAAGCTAATAACCGCTACGACTATTAAGAAATTTTATCTTTCAAAAGGCATCCGAAAGCGACAGTTAATTTCTCGTGACATAAATAAAAACAGAACGAGAGAGGAGGGTCTCCTCACAGAAAAAAAATAACAAACATATCTCTCAAAGTAAGAAAACAAACAACGTATGTTAACATCTGTCGCGTAGGCACGAGCGTGTACAGTCTATTGCTAAAGTTCCACGACATTTATTTGAGCAATTTTTAAATATAAATATTATAAGTATGTATTCGTTTCAATTTTCGCGAAATTGCGTTGGATGTTTTTCATATTATTATTTAATTTAAACGGACCAATTGAATTAAACTATTTTTTATGGATTTTATGCGATTTATCGATATTTTTTATTTTAGCTTTGACGGCTGCGCGGCGCAGTGGCTTAGCAATCAGTTGCGGCGCTGAGGGCCGCGTGTTCTAATCTAGCATGTAACAATAATTTTATGGCCTACAAATAATTGTTCCGGGTCTGGATGTAGGTCCTTGTGAAATTTATGTATGTAGAGTGCCTCCACGATACAGGAAAAATCCAATTGTAACGTTTTATAAAAATAAGAAAAGAAATATATTCCCGACGTTTAGAGTACTTTACAGTAACCGAGGAAACTAAGGTTTTTGAAGTCTTCGTAGCATAAAATAAGTTAATTATATGCAATGAAATCCGTGAAAACTAGTTTTATTCAATGTGTATTATTCGCGAATACCAATAATAAAAATTAATCCATTAACCATTAAAACCTATAAAATCCACTCCTGAACTTAGGATTTCTCCATAGATTGCCTCATAGGTAGGATTTTGCTATAGTTGCCACGCTTGACTAGGGGGAACAGCAGTTTTTTATAATTTTGAATTGATATCAGGAAGAAGCTGCCCATATATTTTTTCAGTTTCCCTCCGTCGCTTCTTAAGACACCCACAGGTCGAGATAAGATAGTGGATATTCTTACACTGCCACTACACGTTACATTAAAATAATGTTGCTAAAAATTATATTAGTATCCTAAAATATTTTAATTCATGTGTTTTGAAATTATTAATTTAAGAACAATTTTTAATTTAAAAACAATTACTTAGTTTCATTTTTACATTACATTATTTGCAAGTTATAAAACTTGGAATTAAATAAAAAAGTTTTCACAAGACTCGGTAAAGCGTGCTATTAACTTTTTCTTCGTTATTACAAAGATGCAAGTTTTTCATCGCTTTGATAGGTCGTTTGGAAATAATATCAGAAAGCAAACAACTACTTTACTACAAAACTTGTATGCAAAAGACATAAAAAAAAATTCTAAATAAATTTTACATGCACACTGGAAAAAACGACAGTCAACTAATGGTAAATGCAAAGACTGCAAAAGTAGAAAGTTGTGGAATCGAATCCGTTAGTCCACTACTGTTACGTATCACAGTACTCGAAATGAAACGCTTTATGGCTCATGCATGTAGTCATCATTATGACCTTAATGTTTAATACATTTATTCATTATAGTTACATATTAAAAGTCCATTGGTGAACATAGACTTCCCCCACAGATATCCTCATAAGGTGTATATTTGCCATAGTTGCCACGCTTGGCAGGAGGCTTCGGACCTACAGTTTGTTGTTAACAGGAAAATGCTGCTATCCATTTCCTGTTTTATTTCCCTCTGTCGCCTCTTAAGTGTGTTTGATATCGTGATGATATGGGGTAGTGGATTCCCTTGCGTCACCACCACATGACGATCAATGTCTTATATTTTGTATAATATATGAACCCTGTTAGGCACTGTAATCACTATAAGTACAAAAGTCAAAAAAAGCTTAGTAACTAGTGATAAAAGCATTGCTAGTATATTTTAATTGATATATAAAATTGATCTGCGACTTACTGTTGTCCGTGTTTACCTTTCACAATTTCTTATTTTCTACCTCTCGAATTCAGTAGGCCTAGCTTTGTTTAAAACTGGATATCAACATTTTTTCTGGGAATTTACGTCATCCTTATGGACGTTTGGTTTCTTGAAATGGTGTAAAATAAGTACTAGTCGTATTAGTCGACTGTAAAATTTTGGGGTAAAAGAAACTTCCAGATACACATCTTAGTAGTTTATATTGTAGAGTAGCTGTTCCCCGCGACCTAATTATTTTTCGAAAATAAAACTAGCCTAAGTTACTCCTTATAACATCAACTATCTGTCAGTGAAAGTTCCGTCAAAATTGGTCTAGCCATATCGGAGATTAGCCGGAACAAATAGACAGATAGACGTACAGACACACAGACAGACAAAAAATTTAATAATTGTGTTTTTGTTATAAGTATCGTATATACTTTCATATGCATTTAGTAAAAACTGTTATTTTGACATTACAAACAGAGAGTTTGTATAGAATGTATAGAATATAGAATAGATGTTTCTACAAGACTGGTTGATGTGGAAAAAAGGGGTGATACATTTTATGTTATCAATTTACCTATATAGTTTTTTTATTTATAGTTTTCTTTGGAAGCGCAGCCTTGTGGTTTTACTTTTATTGTGCTAATAAATATTGTATAAGTATATTTGAATGTAATGTAAATAAATAAATTTATATTGGTATAATAAAATATATCTATATATTGCTATTTGTTGTCTGGACTTTGCACTGTGGTGGCGCTGTCGTCGCGCCACAAGCGAAACGCACCGAAGCCTAAATCGCACTATCAAAGCTCTGAAGCTACCGCGCTATATATAGCACAGCTCCGAAATAACACATGGAGCGTTAGCTGAATACCTTGCCTGGCGGGAGATTCCCCTTTTCCTTCCACGGCCGAAGTGGTGACCCCGACGTGATGTAAACACGCAACCTACAACCTTCGGAAACTACAACTTCAAGCCTTCGTCATTATCCTCAATAACCCCTACCATTCACTCCCGAGAATCGTCTTCTGCAATCTTCAGATCCTGGAAGCCATCTAGATTTACAAGGTTAATCGCAGCATTGGAATAACGCTTCCTGTTTCTTCAAGCTACTCTCTGCGCAAAAGTGTTCGGCACGGCTCTGAGCCTTACTGCTCGCCTCTGCTTCACGGCACTCTCGCAGATTACTTGCCTTCTTCTCGACTCACCGTAGACAACAAGGCAATCCCTGGCACTTGCACGTTCGTTGACAACTAGACTGCACCATCCACCTCCAGCTTGAGTAGGGGAGTGATGTGCGGCGCTGTCGTCGCGCCACAAGCGAAACGCACCGAAGCCTAAATCGCGCTATCAAAGTCCCGAAGCTACCGCGCTATATATAGAACAGCTCCAAAATAACACGTTGGCCGCTCCCCGGGCTTGAACACCTTGTCTGGCGGGAGATTCCCCTTTCCCTTCCACGGCCAAAGCACCATCTTTTAATTGTGCCTGTAATATATATAATTATACGATAAACACCAAAAAACTCCCACGAGATGATATGTATATGATTGATTCTCTTACACCGCCATTACATGAGGTGTTGGCTTTAACTAGGCAAGCCCAAGATTCAGTTATGACTGACAATATAAACACGTATCTACGCGATGATACAACAAGTTTGAAATTCTATACGTCAGCGTTGATCGCAGTTAATTATAAATTCGTATCCCTCTTATTGTCTACGCTATTTTTAGTTTTAGCTTACACAGACAGCCCTACGGTGTATTATGCATTCTTTTTCTTTACCAATAAAGTGCATTCTGGCTTGATCAAAGATGTAGGTATGGTTTTATAATCTACGCCAATATTCTAATCAAATCAGAATCAATGCGTACTGGTAACCCCTTTGAGGACATAACTTCCACCAATATAATTCTTTGCTATTTTACCTTCTCTTATAGATCAAAATCCTCTTTTTAAGTATTGAATAAGGCTTCAATTTATTAAAATGTCATGTAATTTTTTTGCTGATTCATTCAACATTTTTGAACACTTGATTTGCCGTCCTTACCTTAATTTGACAGCACGCCAACCCAGGTGCTACGCGTTTGACTGCTCCGCTGCGGGTTGTAGGTACTAAACCTGCGACACGAAATATTGAATCTATGGTATATAAATATTTTTTTACAGAATAAGGGTGATAAACGAGCACATAGTCCACCTGATGGTAATCCTCGATGATAAACCAAAATGCAGATGTCTTGTAACCCCCGAGGAATGCCTCTTATCCGGAAAAAAGGTTATCCATTTCTCTGTAGTCACCATTCGAAACACAGCAGCATTAGGCTGTTATTTTACGCTGGTATTCAGTGAAAGCGTGGTCCTACTCCAGTCGAGCCGACCCATTCGTGCTACAATTATAATATAGCTGCAGCGTGGCTCTACCACTTTCAGGTCACGTTTAAGGCCTGGATATTATTTACTGACTGTGTAGTGGCAGGGGAAGAATATCCACTATGGAAATATCTATATGAGGAGTCCTGTGGGTGCCGTTAGAGGCGACAGAGAGAAAAACCAGGAGAGGAGCAGCAGCGTCTTCCTAATAACAATTAAAACATAAAACTGCTGTTGACAAACCGCCTGCTAAGCGTAGCAACTATGGCAAATATTTTTTTTTATATTTGCTATAGTCGCTCTACAGACTCTTGATAGGCTGTAACGGTAACGGTTCATTGAAGTGTAATTTATGGGTATAAAGTGACACCTATTAATTTCACGACACATCGTAATAAGTCATAAGCGGAATGTATACATATATTATAATAGACTAGGGATTCGCCCCGGCTTCGCCTAAGTAGTCTATTATTGTGGCGTTTTTAGATTTAAGATAATCATCAAAGATTTTTATTTTTTTTATTTATAATTTTACTTTCGATTTTTTTTAAGTCTCCAAATTTTTTGGATATTATATCACCAAAAATACATATCCAATATACATTTGGATAAACATTGCTCTATCTCTTCAGCTCCATAAAAGGCAGTTATTGCAATGTTACAGACGAACACTTTAGTTTTATTTATATGTAAAGATGCTTAAAAGATCCACATTTGCAATTAAAAGATGATTTGCGGATAAATTATTTACTTAATTTGAAAGCAATATAGTCAATCTCCAACAAACACTCTGTTCCTACGGCCAACACACTTTGCAAAAGAAAGCAATACGGGCAATCTATAACTTGGGCCCTCGCGAGTTGCTACGTGACCTAATATATTTCGTTGTTTGATTTTGAAGAACCTCTTGTACGTAAAGAAAAATATAAGCTTATTTAATAAAAAAGAATGTACAAGAGTTGAGAAGGTACGCTACAGGTTTAGGAACCTCTTATTCTCTATTTAGATTGGTTAAAACTAGCAACTCTTTTGTAAATTTATTAGGGAAATTTTGTTAAATAAATATATATCTTTATATTTATGTGCGGCGGTAATCACTTAATATCAGGTTGCCTCCTCTTATAATTAAAAAAATAGAAATAATGTTTAGAATACCAGCGTTGTTTCTTATGGTGAGTGTAGAAAACCGGAGACCCTTTAACTGGATACGAGGCATTCCTTCTTAGTCCTCAGGGGTGACAACGCATGTGTATTTTGATTCTTAATCAAGGATAAACGTAGAAGTCTATGGGCCACAGCATCCACTTACCATCAGGTGGGTTATGTGCTCGTTTGTTACCCTTATTCAATATAATAAGAGTTCAAAAAAATTAAACAACACGCATTTATCATAAATATTTTATTTTATCCTAATGATCCTGATCAGGATACTACTATTTAATAATACTTTCCAAGTCAATCGGCCGTCTACAAGTCGGGGAAAATTACATGAAAAGATTCAGTTACATAGATAGATACATATATAGATACACGCGAAGCAAATAAAAGTGTGTTAAAAATAATTAACTCTTCTCTGCACTTACAAGTCCCTTGACTGCTGGTATATTGTTAAAACAACTACAAACCAGAAATTAAAATGTTACCAGACATAATCAAAAACATTTAAAAATATTTTTGATAGGCGTTTTAAAAAAAATCTAGACATTTGACATTTGATTTAAAAAAAGTAGTTGAGTCGAAAGTAATGGATGGCGACTTAAAAAATGCATCCCGTATTTTATTCTCAGACGATATCCTGGCTCCTCGTAATGTCGAAACTCTTGAAAGCCTTCGTCAGAAGCATCCTTCAGTCAATCCTTCTCAGGGTTTACCGCTGCCTCCCAAGACTTCTATGCAACCTTTACAAATTTCTGAAAAGACACTTTAGAAGCAATTATGTCATTTTCGAATGGCTCTGCTGGCGACATTGACGGAATCACGCCTCAACATCTTAAAGATCTTATAAGCGCTTCTGCCGGTGACGCCACGGAGTACTTAATGACATTACAAAATTATGTAACTTTATGCTTTCTGGTAATGTTAATCCAAATTTCATTCCATTCTTATATGGGGCAAGACTATGTGCCTTCAAAAAAAAGGATAACGGTATCCGTCCTATTGCCGTTGGTTCCACAATTCGACGCTTAACTTCAAAATTAGCTTGCAGGTACATAATCTCTAACCTTAAGACAAAATTTCAGCCTACTCAACTAGGCTTTGGCACTAGAGGTGGCTGTGAGGCGGCAGTACATTCAGTGCGTACATTTTAACAAACTCTGATGCAGATGTTCTTGTGAAGGTTGACCTAAGGAATGCTTTTAACTCTATCGATAGGGTAACCCTGCTGAAAGAAGTGGCTAACAATACCCCCGAAATTTATCACTACGTTTGGCAATGTTACAGTCAAAATACTAACTTGTTTTACGAAAACCATGTTATTGATTCTGCAGTCGGTGTTCAGCAGGGTGACCCACTAGGTCCAGCACTTTTCAGTTTGGGAATTCAACCCATTATTTCAAATTTGAAATCCAAGCTGAATATCTGGTACCTGGACGACGGTACACTGGGAGGTAGAGCAGATGACGTCCTCAGTGATCTTACTTATATTTTTCAAAATTTTAAAATATTGGTCTTGAACCAAATAGCAATAAATGTGAAATATTTTTTCCAATAATTTATCTATTTCTCACAGAGACACTTTAATTCAAAATTTCAATCATATTTCTCCAGGAATAAAACTGTCAATACGGAATCACTATACCTGCTAGGTGCCCGTTGTTTTCAATAGTATTAAACCTGTTTTAAAACAAAATTTGATCAGTTTTAAACCACGTTGATAAATTGTATAAATTAAGCCCCACATTGCGCTTACTATCTTAAAATATTGTCTCCTTGTACCTAGATTTACATACTTACTCCGCTCGAGTCCAGTCTGGAAATGTTCGGATATTTTAAAAGATATTGATAATAATCTTAAAATAGCTATAGAAAAAATTCTAAATTTAACTTTAAATACAACAGCCTGGACTCAAGTTACTTTACCTATAAAATTTGGTGGTATTGGTGTGAGAAATCTTTCTAGCGTCGCATTGCCTGCTTTCCTTGCTTCCGTGCATAGTGTCAGTAATTTATGTAACATAATTTTAAATAATAAAGTAGACCAGTGCTTTGCTACGGAGGCAGGGCAGACATGGCAAACGCTCTGTCCCGGCGAAAATATTCCAATGGAAGTTAACCAACAAAACAGTGGGATATTCCGTTGGTACAGAGGGTGCAGAAAGATTTGTATCATAATTTCCATAGTAACCAAGATAAGGCACGCCTTCTAGCTGTTTCGACTAAGGAATCTAGTCACTGGTTACATACGCCACTACTGGCAATCTCGGCACATTACTTGATGGGGAAAGCTTGCGCATCGCTGTAGGAATCCGACTAGGAGCGGCGATATGTCAACCCCATCAGTGCCCTGTGGCAGCAGCGTCGACAAGTTTGGGCTCCACGGACTTTCTTGTAAGAAAAGTGCTGGTAGGTTTTCACGGCACGGTTCTTTGAACGATGTCATCCGAAGGACTCTTGTCTCTATAAATGTTCCTCGGTTTTAGAGCCTTGTGGAATATTTAGAGACGATGGCAGGAGACCCGACGGTATGACATTGGTCCCTTGGGAGAGAGGTAAAGCCCTAGTGTGGGATGCTACTGGTAGACACTTATACCTCATCTCAGGGTACCTCGTTAAGAGCCGGAGCGGCATCAGAGGCAGCTGAACTGAGTAAGTGGCGCAATATGAGTCTCTGAGAGATGACTACATATTTGTGCCATTTGCTGTAGAGACTATCGGTCCGTGGGGTCCACGTGCGATGAAGTTCTTAAAGGAACCCATCCGCGGCTGGTTGTTGCTGCTGGTGATAAGAGGGCTGGTTTTCGCTCAAAGGCTAAGTATAGCCATTCAGCGGGAAACGCAGCCAGCGTTCTTGGCACGATACCGTGGAGTAGGACTGTTTGATAATTAAATTACTAGTTTTAGTTTTTTTTAATTATAGTTTTAATATTGTATATAATAAAATATTGTATATTGTGTTATGTAAATAAATGTATATTTTTAACATTTGACATTGTATATTGATTTTATAGTAAGTTGTATTAAATGACACTGTAACACGGCATATAAAAAGAACCCAGAGCAAAGGGTTTAATATAATTATTACGTTTTTCCCGAGAGTTTTTTGCCGGTTCTTCCCTGGAGTCTTATTTTTGCGTCCTGGTGCAGATTATGACGTTTATTAGAGTTTTGAACAAGCGTAAGTTGAATAAAAAGTTTTGACTTTGACTCTACCAACCGCAATAAAGTTTCGCTTCATAATGAGGTGCTATCAAGCGTTAATACTCAGCAACGATCCATCGATTATTACCCATACAGTATATAGTAATATATTATTATATATTATTTTCATGTCGGTAATATTCTTTTTTGTTTTTAAGAAGCTCACTTAGATTTTCTTTTTTAAATATGTGTGACAAACGAGCAGACAGTGATGGTAAGTGAATGCTGTGGCCCATAGACATCTACATCTATCTTCGATTAAGAATCGAAATGCAGATGCTTTGTAACCCCTGAAGACTAAGATGGAATGCCTCGTTGCCAGTAAAAGGATCTCCGGTTCTGTACACTCACCATACGAATCACAGCAGCTTTAAGCTGCTATTTTACGTTGGTATTCTGTGAGAGCGTGGTCCTACTCCGGTCAAACCAGCCCATTCATGCTACAACTTGAATATAGCGGCCCTACCTATCGTATCGTGGAGGTATTTTATATAAATAGCTTTACTAGCGTACTATCAATAAATATACTAGTAAAAATTTAATTAATGGTGAGAAAACAAAACTTTTTTATTTATGTTTTACTTAATACAAGCTTTGCTTTACATTTTAATACCGTTTTGTCAGAAACATTCGCGGTTACGCGCACAACAACTCACCAAAGTTTCATCGTATTCGGATGAATGGTAAAGGAACTCATATAAAACAAACAAAACTTTTTTTTTCAGAAACTCTCCAGGGTGCGCACACAATAACTCACTAAAGTTTCATCGTACTTGGATCAATAGTAAAGGAATGCATAAGGGGGAAACAAAGATTATTTTTATATAATATTTAGACAGATTTTTCTGAATAGTGATAGAATTCAAAAGACATCCGTCATAATTCATCTTAGCCCTCAGGGGTAACATGGCATCTGCATTTTAATTCTTACAAAATACATGTAGAGATTTATATGCCACATCAATAGCCGGTGAGCCGTGGTAGCTCAGGGGCTAAGCGCTCGCTGTAAATTTCACAGTACGCAACCCGGGTTCGATCCCTACCGGAACCATTGAAATTGTTAATTGCAATTTTAAGTGCTAATTTACCACGTTCTTGGCGGTGAAGGAAAACGTCATGAGGAAACCTGCATATCCGAGAAATAAGAAAAAATATTTCGAAGACATATGAAGTTCGCCAACACGCATTGGGGCAGCGCGGCGGACATTTGATTTTGCATTTGCACTTGCCCTAAAACCCTCTCAAAAATTAGAAGAGACCTGTGCCCAGCAGTGGGGCGTATATATGTTGTAGCTTTAACTTTAAATTTAACAGCCAATAAGCGGACTGTGTGCTTGCTTATCAACCTTACCTCTATAAAAGGAGAAAACCTTCTAATAGGTATTAGCTCTACGTGTGAAAGTGACCTAAGGTACAGGTTTTACCTAATTGAGTCACCGATTTTTAATCTATCAACAGTATTGTTTCAGATGTAAGCATTTATTTTTTGTTGCTCTCTATATATTGTATATTATTGTTGGTGGAAAGAAAATGAATAAAAGGTACCTTTCAGAGCATCCTATTCAAACGAATTTGCCCGGTGGAAGTGGTTTTGACGCGGTATTAACGCATTACAAAAGTTAGTTTCATTATTTGCCTATTTTGTTATGAATTCTTAATGATTTCTTTTTAAGGAGAAAGATAGTTATTTAAGATAGAAGAAATTTAAAATTATTTCCATTATTAAATATGAGTTTGAATCTTGAAACACTGAAAACTATTATATTGGAATATTTATTAGCTCTATTCTATTTCTGTTATATTTATTATTTAAACTACCTAGTTGGTATGGTTGTAGTAAGTGAGACTGCTGATCATGTGGTCCCAGGATTGAATCCAGCGTCGCTCCAAAAATCAGTTCTTGGGTTTCTCTGACAATAAATTCGTAGTATCAGCCTGGAGTCAGAAAGTTGGGGCTGTTTCATCCTCATGCCTCGGAAAACACATAAAGCCGTTAGTCCTGAGCCTGATCTCCGATTATTTCGGATTGTCCAAGTGGACTATAAGAGTGTAGTAATAGAGAGTGCACCTGTGCTTGCAAATAATTATACACTATAACCCTGTCCTACGCATATGACTACTCTCCTTTGAGACTGATTGCCGTGATAGGAATTCAGTCTAGAGGACATTATTATAATGTCTGGAGTATATCGTACAAAAATTAAAACTAATTGATATAAAAGTAATTGATAGTTTGTATACTATTTCATTTTTCGGTAGACCTAAAATGTCTAAGCAAATTAGCAGAGTCGAAAAGCTACCTAATCATGTAAATGCGGTTACCAAAAAACGATAAAAAAATTCCGACTTACGAGCTAGGTAATTGATGGCCAGCATTTAAGTGCTTAAATATTGATTTTAATGATTAAAATAACTTCTTACTTAATGTGACCTACATATACTTAATTTTTTATTACCCATTGAATTATTTATTTGTTACAGTCTATCAAAAGAACAGTGCTGAACATTGGCATTTGCTATAGTTACCACACTTAGCAGGCGGGTTGGCAACCTCAGTTTTTTAATTATTTGAGTGCCATTAGAAAGATTCTCCTGTTTCATTTCCTTCTGCAGTATCTTATGAAACCGACAGGATGATATGGCGTAGTGGATCTCTTACAGCACCACTACACGGCTAATTATATTATTTACAAAAAAATTACTGCTTAGGTGGTAGTGTGGGTAGCTGTCTTCAGCTCACTATCGCAGTGGCTTTTAAACTTTTGGCTGCGGCGCTCTGAGTCACAAGATCGAATCCCACACTGAAGAAATATTTGTATGACCACGTGCAGTATATGTATCTTGAGTGACCCTACGGTAAATGAGATGTTAATAGTGTTAGGGCATGTATTTTAAAAGAAAAAAAAGAAGAAATGGGTTTTTTTCTGTATAGGTATTCATATGGATGGGTACCACCATCGTAATTATTTCTGCCAAACTAATAATAATGCTTCAGTCCGAATTTTGATCACGACCGCCAGTGTCAAAGGAGACTAACCATCTGCACAGGATGAGATAATAGTGTATGTGCAGTTATGAGCAAACATAGGAGCACTCTCAAAGTCCGATGGGACATAAATCTGATACTACCGGAGAGGAATCAAGCGTGGGACCAACGACTTTACGCGCTTTCCAAGTTACGGGCGTAAAACACCGCAAACTTCCGGACTCCGGGCTACTACTGAGAATTTAGTTATTAATCTCTTAAAGAATTATTATCTGATTTTGACCCGACCCAGGACTTGAACCGCATGGTCAGTAGTCGTGCTTGCGATCACTAAGCCGAGGCAGTCAATTTTTTTGCCGTTAAGCTGGATAGAGCCTTGTTTTATTACAAACTATGATACAGTCTATTTCAGCTCTCTCTATCAACCCTTAGGGTAATTAACATGGTGGTTACCTATGCCTAGAGGCATCAAGCACCCTGACAGTTTATTTGTCTCTGTTCATGGTTAATCTATCCATAATTATATATTGGCCAAATCCAAAACGGTCTTAGGTAAAAAGGCAGTTGAGAAAAATTTTGATATTCTAATAATACTCAACATTTCAATTATTAAGGAGTTTCTTCGTTAGGATTAAGACTAGCGTTGCCAAATCTTTTAGGCATAGCGCGGTTTTGCAATCTTTAAAGTAAAAAACCGGGATTCATTCGAAAAAAGCTGAACATAATAAAAATTACTATGTACTTAACTATAGTAATGCAAACAATTGTGTCACTATTAGGCGGACTTATACGAGTGGGTGGCCTGATAGTGTTAAAGACCTGTCCTGCTCGAAACATCTTATTTCAGCCCAAAAATCGGGACATCCTCCAAAAGTGTCTGGCAAGGGTAATCAGGGCAATATTCAATCGTAAAACAACAAAGGAGCGGCGGGGAAAATATACGACTTTATACTTTAAAGCTATTAATATTCTGATGAGTATTTTTTTATCTATGTATAATAAAAATTTGTCGAAAGTTCGTTACTTGGCGTGGCAGAGTCACACTTCAGTGATTATTATTTATGGTATATTACTGAAGGTCTGACCTATGTTGGTATGATCAAAGTATTCCTGTGTTTAGTATGGTGAGTGACGAGAGTCGGATATTATTTTACTGGTAGTGAGGCATTCTATCTTAGTTCTTAAGAGTGACAACGCAGCTGTGTTTTGATTCTTCAAGGATACATGAAAAGATCTATAGGTCACAGAATCTTAGTCTTAGTCTAGGCACTATGGCATCCATTTCCTATTAGGTATGTCGTAGAGATGGGTCGACTCGTCCAGGGTGGGACCACGCTCTCACATAATACCAGCGTAAAACAGCAGCTCAATTCTGCTGTGTTTTGTATGATGAGTGTAGAGAATCGGAGACCCCTTTCACTGGAAACGAGGCATTTCATTGCGCTTCTTAGGGGTGACAACACAGCTGCATTCTGCATTCTTAATTCAGGATAAATATCTATGGTCCACAGCATCCACTTTCCATCAGGTGGACCCTTATTGTATAAAAAAAGGTGGACTGTGTGCCCACTTGTTACTCCAATTACTTTACAAATCACATCTTGGTTACAAATATAAATATAATATTTCTGGCCATGAAATTATTATTCAGTGTAAACATCTGTCTGATGCCACGCATATGGTGTCAATTTTTTAGAGATCTTTCAATATCACATAAAAAGGAATATCTTACCTCACTCACATGACAGGTACCGAAGCAATTGGTGTTATGAATTCTCTTACCCAATCACACAGCAAATTTTGTACAATTCGATTAATGTCAAAAAATTTAATAGTTGAAAGTAATACCAAAGTACACTTGAAAATATAGGGACACTCCATTAGTCTAAAATATCCAAATTGACAAACCGCTTGTGGGATCGAGGCTGCGGCTAAATAGACAGGAACTCTAACCATTAAGCAGGGCTGACATCGGTTAAAAAACTAAAGTATGTCTTTGTGTGTTCAAAAGCATACAAGAAAGTCGGTAAAATGCATATTATATAAAAAAAGTGTTTTACGTATACGAGGGCGACACTGAAAGTTTTTAGAACTGGCCACTTGTAAACGATATAATAAAAAAATAAGTTCAAATTTTGAAAATGGAACTCTTTGCCAATATTATTGTGTATGTATTTTATTAATTTGTCATTTGTTTACGATTTGGCGGCAAATTAATTATTGTCTGTGTCACGTCAGCATGAATTTAACGCGAGAAAATTTTCGTACAATTATTTTTATGACTTTCGATGTCATTTAAGTCAACAAGAAAGTTATCATAGACTTCGGTTGATCTTTCACGATGAAGCCCCATTTCGTGCCACTGTTTACAACTGGTTTAATAAGTTTAAATGTGGTCATACTTATCTCACCCATGTTGATCTGCGTGAGGGATGGCCTTCTACGGCGACGACTGAAGATAACATCAGAGTCGTGCGGCGGATGATAGAGACTGACAAAAGATTGACTTATCAGCAGATTCGGACAAGCTTAGGCATCGGTATGAGACAAGTGCACAAAATCCTCCATGAACATTTAGCGATCAGGAAGCTTTGTGCCCAGTGGATACCTCATAATTTGACAGAAGCCCAAAAACTACATCGTGTTGATTGGTGTCGTGAAATGGTTCAAAGATTTAACGGAGGTGACTCAAATGCTGTGTTCGACATACTTACGGGTGACGAAAGCTGGATTTATTGTTATGATCCTGAAACTAAGAGACAGTTTGCTGTCTGGGTGTTTCCTTCCGAGGAGTTGCCAACTAAAGTGAAGAGAGGTCGAAGCGTGGGAAAAAAGATGGTGGCCTCGTTCTTCGGAAGGACAGTTCATTACGCAACAATTGTTTTAGAGGATCAAAAAACAGTTACTGCAGAGTGGTACACTAACAATTGTTTGCCACTTGTCTTGGAAAAAGTTCGGGAGAAACGACCTCACAGTAGGATCCTCCTTCACCACGACAACGCCTCGTCGCACACCGCCAAGCAAACAATCGACTACTTGGCGATGTCAGACGTGGAATTATTGGGTCACCCGCCCTATAGCCCCAACCTCGCACCTTGCGATTTTTATTTATTTCCGAAAATAAAAGAAAAACTTCGAGGAAAAGGTTTTATGGACGCCGAGGAAGCAGTGGCTGCGTTTCAAAATGCCGTCGAAGAGACCCCTAAGGACGAGTGGGCAGAGTGCTTTTCTCAGTGGTTCCATCGGATGCAGCGATGTATTGATGTAATTGGACACTATTTTGAAAAGATATAATAAAACGAATGACTTGCTAGTTTGTTCAGTGTTTGATTTTTTAAGAACTTTCCGTGTTACCCTCGTAGCATAGCATCATTCGAAAAAAGAATTTTCAATTAGTTTTTTTTCTTCTGTATTGAATCGATATATCCATTTTTGTAAAGTTGATGTAGGTCAAAATCGAAAACCTTGAAATAAAGATTGAAATAAGAATACTTGTAAAAAGTTTGAGACTTGCTTTTGTTCTAATGCCAAGTGGTTATTTTATTACAAGAAAATAAAGACTCCTGATTCATTTAAAAAAAATAAAAAATAAAACACAAAAGAGAGAAGTTTGAATTCCACCAACACGCATTCGGGCAACGCGGTGAACACTTTCTTGCCATAAAAACCCAGATGTGAGAAGAGGCTCTTGTATCCAGTAGTAGTACGTAGGCTGTAACTTTAACTTTAAATTTATGGTCTGTTTGGTTTTCACACGAATTTATCCACTTTTTAATCCTCTTCAAAACAGGAAGAGGTTCTTAATTAGTCGGAATATTATTTTATGTATGACCAGCGATAATTATTTACCACGTTGTCTGATTGCAATTATCTTTTTTTTAAATGAAATTTTGTTAAAATGAGGCCCCGGTGTAATCCTGAAATTTGCTTAACTTCTAATGGTACCAATACTCTCGAAGTTAAATCCAGGACCTTATCTCTACATTATTAACTTGGGATTCAGCTTTTTTGGATGAACTTTCTGGCATCATACGTTAAATAAAAAAGCTAAAGCCTGATGTGGTAGGCATTTTAAGAAAAAAAAATACTTTTTGCTAGTTGAAGAGAGTATCCTCTCATAAAGAAGGAAGAAGAAGAAGAAGAAGTCATATTTTCCCTTATGAAAAATGTTTATTTGTTTTCCATTTTAGCAGGTTTTTATCCTTGCATTATAATCTTCTAAATTTCTGATTTTTTTTGTTTTTTTTTAAATAAAAGGTACGTTGCATAAATATTTATAAACATCCTTCGTATGGTGTTAATAGAGGTTATAACAAAGCCTATATCAATATAATTAAAAATGACCCTTTCGCAGTCTTCGTTAAAATATTTACGTTCAATTATAATAATATCAAGGGTAGTATTAATTAATTTTATGTAAAGTACAAATCCTTATCTAAGTTTCCGCAGAATATGCTGATATTTTAAACACTTGTTAATATTCCAGGATAATATTATTCAAAAGAGACCTATAATATGATATTCTGTAAAGACATTTTTGCTATTTTCATTCACTGTAATTGGAATTATATCAACTCTTAAAATTTACCAATTACTGTTCAAAGAAACCAGTTCAACAAAACAGCAGTTTCATATGTCAATACCTATATTATAGTACGAGGATGAAAAGCGAGCACACAGTCCATCTGATGGTAAATTAATGCTGCGGCCCATATAAATATGGTATACATATTATGTCCTCGATGAAGAATCTAAGATGGAATGCCTTTTTACCACTAATTGTCTTCGGTTCTCTGAACTTACCTTACGAAACACAGCATTAATCTGCTGTTTCGCTAGTATTTTGTGGGAACGTGGTCCTACTTCAATCGAGCAAACCAATTCATGCTGCAGCCATTAAATAGCTGCAGCATTACTAAATCACGTAAAAAATACTGCCAGAACGTTAACTTCTACGCCTGGGCAATTTTTGAAAAAATATTCTTCTTCTTCTTTATCGGACATTCGAATACACTACTAGATATAGATTTCTGCTCGTTAAATTTTTGGCCAGTATCTGCGAACGACAGGTTATTGACCGCAGTGTTAATCCTACTTCCCATAACCGGGCAGTGGGATTTGATTTCAGCACCGTTACAGCCTATCAAAAGTCCACTGATGAATATAGGCCTCCCCCATAGATTGCTTCATATTTGCTATAGATGCCAGTCTTGGCAGGTGGGTTTGCAATTGCATTTTTTTTAGTTTTTTTTATTACAATAAGAAAGACGCTGCTTCCCAACTCCTACTTTGCATGCCTCTGTCGCCTCTCTCAATACCACGTGACAATATGGAGTGGAGGATATCCATACATCGTCACTTTATGGTAAATTCACGGTTTCAGCACATTAAGATAAATATTTTGCTATCAGTCTGTCGCCAAAGCCGTTCACCATTCAGCAAAATGCATTGCGCGCAAGTGGGGTAAGTGCTCGGGTAAATTCCCCGTTACACCATTTAACTATATATGATTCCATTGAGATATGATTCCAACTATATATGAAAATATTGAGATCTCATTTAACACGCGCCCATCATAACCATTAAGCTATTTGATTATTGATCAAATAGTTTAATGGTTGGTATGACATCGGCGTTCTTAGGTTGCTTATAATTGCAAAATCTTGATATTATTTTTCCGGGGCTGAATCTCTCGGAGAAGCAAAAATAACCGTCTAAAGAAATGCCCGGGCAACTTGTACTAAATTGGTAAATCTTCCTATCTTTTAAAAGTTTATTCATTCTAAGGACATGTGGTATGTTAAATATATAATAAATATTCAAAAAAACTTAATGTAACAATTAAAAAACAGTTAAAATAATGATTAAGTTTAAAAATCAAAAATTATTAGTACCTTATTGTAATTGTATATCTATGAAAATTAATAATTGATTAACCTTATATTCAGGACTTCTGAAAGTTTAAAGAGTGTAGCTTAATTGTCACTTATTATTTTCGTGTACTTAAAGTCAGATTTTTTTTGAATTTACTTGTTGAAAATGACCAACTAAAATCAGGTTTCTCTAATCGGAGAAGACACGGCAACAGATGTATTTGATTTCAATAATTCATATTTACTTTCAAAAAGAAAATATTAAGTTTATTTAGTAACACGTTATAGTAATTTGCTTACAATAATAACATATTATAAATTTGGTAAATGGTTACTAAAAAGATACCCAACTCAGCATAGTCTTAGACAAAGTAATTCGACGCTGATCTTTCGTGGGTGCCAATAAAAAAATTAACATTATACAAGTTTAAGCAAAATGCACACAAATATTTAAACCATCACACGTATATACTATCACATACATAATTATAATAAAAGTAGCAACTAATAATAATATTTAAATATAATAATAATATAAAAAAGTGTAAGACATATTATATAATTTTCAATAAGTTGATTTTTGAATTAAATATTTGAAGTAAGTATTTCTTGTGATTATATTGAAATAAAACAATTAAATCTAGATTTCTAATTAGTGGTGGTATGTTGTATTACTAATTTTATTTTTTGCGTGCTCTATTACTGATTTTATTTGTTTTGTTTTTAATTGCTTTTTCACAGAAAATTTTAGTGGTGGTTTTTAGACCGCCATTGGATGCGAAAATCTCTTCCATCTCACTCCCATCAGTTACGGCAACCCTTACGATTTCTATCCTGCCTCTCTCTCTAACAGACACTTAGTTGGCACGGGACAGATCCCTTATGTAAGGCAGTGCTTTTCGTCTGAGCGTCCTGGACAGACGCGCGCGGCAGAACTGAAAACAACAACGATGTGTGCCGAACCGTGATTTTCCTCGAACGGTGTTGATATTTTACACCTCATAAGGAAATTCGCTAATCTTATTTTAAAAACAAGTGACATTAAATTATGTGAATTTTATCGTGAATAAACGAAAATAAAGTTCTTAAACTTGGTTTTTCATAAAGTTGCGTGCTAAGATTATAAATCATTTATCTAAGTAAAATCGAATAGTTTTAGTTAAGTAATTCAAGGTTTTGTATTAAGTGCTGTACCGCGTAGGATCTATTACTTCTTGTCACTAAAACTGACTCCTCTATGGACCGTTTTGCTCATCCCTTAACAAAATAAAAATAGCCGAGCGAGCGGCATCCAGCAGGATCTTTTAATATATGACGCGACATTAATTTTAAAAGCCGAAAGTGTCATTCGGTTATTTGTCAACGGTTAATTACAAACGAAAATAAACGTTGACAGATTTAGTGAAGAAAGCTAGGCTTATTAAAACAGATAAGTTTTGACATGATGAGTTCGGATCATTTAGTGGTTGTATATCAACGAGATGTTTCAATGTAAAAATTAAAACGTACATTTAAAAAAAATGATTTAAGAAATGTAAACAAACGTAGTGAAAGACTACTAGACATTAATTCGAGTGTATATTGTTAAAGACAGGAAAACAGTAAAATGGCAGAAAATTCGAAAAGGAAATTGAGGCATTCGCACGTATTGAATGCAATAATTCTCCTCATCTCCATGATATACGGTAAGTCATAAGTAATTAAGTTTATTCAAACATTATAATCCTTGTATGACATTCCCTATATTTACAAATAATTTTTATTTAATTATTTATTCATTCATTGCAGCCTGTATTATATTGACTGCTGAACATAGGCCTCCCCATAGATTGCCTCATAAGAGGCATGTTTGCCATAGTTGCCACGCCTGGCAACTATGGGTTGGCAACATCAGTTTTTCTAATTGTTACCTATTAGAAAGACGCTGCTGCCCATCTCCTGGTTTGTTTCTCTGCCGTCTCTTACAACACCTAGGGGACGATATAGGGTAGTGGATGTTCTTACACCGCCTCTACACGCTTATAAATTACGGAAGAATTTGATTCAAAAAATAATTTCTTAACCAATATAATAATGAAACTTTTAAGTTTTATTCATATAAGGTGGACATTATTAAAGTCAAAATTACACTTTGTTGGTGAACAAAACTCAGAGTAACAGAAGTTAATTTGTTTTTCAATTACTAAAATATTGAAAATTCATATCTTGAGTCATCTATACAAATAAATAAAATTGAAGCGTCCGTCTGTAACATCGCCTATCTTCTATTAGGTTCAGAGGGTTATTTTCATGCTACTAAGACATGAATAAACGCTTTTAACATTTTTGTCTGTCTGTCTGTCTGTCCAGGCTAATCTTTGGAATGGCGGAACCGATTGTAATGAAACTTCAAAAACAGATAGAGAGCAATGAGAGAAGGGATCTAGGATATAATTAAATCGAAAAACTTGGATATTTACAAAACGGAAAATTGATAAAATAAATGGTCTTAAACTTTCTTAAATATAAATATCCTATCCTACATAGGCTGAGCTAGAGCGCGTAGCTAATTGTAAAATAAAATCAGTGAAAAAAATGTTGTTTTTAATTTCAAAATCAATTACGTAAAGAAAAAAATATCAGAATGTTTTTCTTAATATTTCTAATTGATTTATAAATAAAAGCAACCAATAATTGTGATGCCCTATAAATGAGCGAACTTAACGAGATTTTGTAAAACTTCGTCTAATTTATTTTCCAAATTCCTAATCCGAGTGATTCGAAATTTCCCAAGAGTTAGACATTCCCTTCTAAAGTAAAGGAAGATAGACAAAGGAGGTTATTAAAATTAGAAATCGATGTAGGTACGAAATGTAATTACATGCCTTAAAGTTTGTTTTCGATCTTTCGAAAATTAAGTTTTGTTATCATTACACTTCGAGACAAATGATTTAATCTGAATTAAAAATGTGTAAGAAAACGACACCATTTTATCAACGAGAATATCTTAGAAATCATTTTTTATATTTTTGCATTTTAAAATTGTGGCTGTTATTAATTTGTGATAAAATATCATTACTATAATACGATTTATGAGTTTTTATTAAATGTAATGTAAATTTTTATTATTTTATTACGTGGTAGAGGCATGCTGCAGCTACCCACAATTTCACAAAGTACCAGCAAAAAGGCAGCTTAATGCTAACGTGTTTTGTATGGTGAGTGTAGAGAACCGGGAGACCCTTTTCACTGGAACCGAGGCATTCCATCTCAGCCCTCAGGGGTGACAACGCATCTGTATTTTGATTCTTAATTGAGGATAAATGTAGATGTGTATGAGCTGCAGCATCCACTTAATTCAGTCACCCTTATTCTATAAAAAATATTCTTGAGAAGATTACCGAACTTCCTCCCAACTGCCACTAAACTTAATCTTACAGTATCTTCTTCTCCCACTTCTCGACTATGCCGCCGTTTTCTATAGCGATCTCACAGAAAGACACTTAAAAAAGCTTGTGTGAAAGTTCTTTATAAGATAATTTGGTTTACGTAAATATGATCATGTTTCACGTTTCCGTACTAAGTTTAAGTGAATTCGTCTTTGGTGGTATAACCGTGCTGATAATTTGAAATTAATATTGGAAAATCCTGCACATAAAAGTAATTTTCTAGCAAGTCACTTGTAGTTCAAGCTGTCCCTATATGGGCCACAGCATCTACTTACCGTCAGTTGGTAACCCTAACTCTATTAAAAAAGTCGAACAACAGTATTATAAACATTATGTTTATAAACTTTTTAAAAGAAGTAGAATAGAAAAAAATATCAATTCCTGTATATTCAGAAAATAGTTAACGTATCGATAGTTTTATTTAAAATTTTGAATTGTAAATCCGTTAAAACTTTTACGATCTACATACTCGTATCATGTATATTTGGTGTAATTTGCAGTAACAAGATGAGCCTTGCTTGCTTAGGTACTTACATGTTATAATTTCGTTTCAGCCCATTATAAACTTCCGTACAGAATAATTTTGCTTCAGTGTCAATTAAGAAAGTTTTAAATGGAAGCAGAAATTTTCAGGATCTCATAATCAAGTGCCGTGAGCTCTTGCGAAGAGAAAATTGTGTAAATGCACTTAGCGGAATGCCTTGACGGTCCAATGAATGGTTACTTTGAGAGTAAAAAGTTTTAATTTTCATTGTTCAGGCAATTATTATGTTCGAACGAGTGAAATGAAAAGATTTTCTTGTTTTAGCATATTTTCAAGTATGGTGTTATTTACTGTTCAAATATACTGTTCAAATTTTTTTCGATATATTAAACGTAATAAGTAAAAGTTCCTTATAAATATATTTTACTGTTGGATAATATAGGAAAATGTAATTATAGAAACTAACCGAGTAGTAGTGAAAGAATATCCACTACACTATATCATCCCGTGGGTGTAAGAGGCGATAGAGGGAAACTGAACCATCATCTTTCTGATACCAATGCAATAAACGGCGAATCAAAACGTATATAAACGGTTGCCAACCTGCTTGACAACTATGGCAAATATCCCTTTTATGAAGCAGCAGGGTGAGGCTGTACAGCGGTGGACTTTAGATCGGCTATAACGGTAATGGGTATAGAAATAAGATCTAAAAATCTCAAAATGAATATTTTAGGAATTAAGTATCCACATCGATATCGAAAGACCAACAATATTGAAAATTACAACTAAGCATAAGTCATAGAAAATATGATAAATATATTGTATTGTGCTACAAAATATTTATCATATTTTATAATTTTAACTGTATTTGGGATAATTTCTTCGTCAGCTGTTCCTATTTTTAGCCGAGTTAAATAAAAAGGAGGAGGTTCTATAATCGACGCGCGTGATTTTTTATAGGTATATGTTACCGATTTCTCATAAATTGCTTAACCGATATAAATAAATATTTCTTTATTAAATATAGTATAATTCAGGGGTGTTTTCATATAAATTTGAAGGCAAAATAATATTCGTAAGGGTAACAAATAGGGGATGAAGATTTTAATTTTAGTATCATTAAACATTCTACTTGTCACCTTCAACTTGAACTTGTGATATGTCTTAGACCAGTCAAAAAGGTAAAATAATTAAGCTTTTATTAAAAGTAAACCGACTTTATAAACAAATATAAATTATAATTTCTACATAATAACTTCTCAATTCGAAAGCTATTACGTGGAAATTTTTTTTCTTAGTTTACGATGTTGGTTTTTTTTCTATAAAAAACTTCTTATTCATGATGACCTTAATCTAAATAACTCTTTAACTAAAAGTGGAACACAAGATGATTCATAATTATAATGCTATATGCCTAATGATAGTAAGCCTTAATACTTTTCTGGCATTTCCCATAGTTTCCTTTTGTGATATCCACTAAACTAAAGGGGAAAATGGTTTCTCTAACGCCGCCTACACACGGCGATATCCTAATACAATTGCTAGAGATTTGACCGAAAATGATAAAATTTCAGAACTTTCAATAAAGCTCTGAACTAAAAACGTCCAGTTGCCACCACCGCTGTGCCCAGATCGTTGTTCCATCTATCCAGGGGGTGTCCCACAGTGCATCTTCTTAAGCCCAGTTACCACTCTTTGATACGTTTACTCTATTCTAATCACTATAAATATGATAAAAATGGGATGCAATTTTGTTATTTTACGTGACGAATAGTGTATCAATCGTTAGAATGATCCTTTAAAATAATTTTGACATTTGATAAACCATTTTAAGTAATTATTTTATTTGAAAACACGGTAGAGTACTTCTAAACATTAAGCATTCTAAACATTAACATGAGGGCTGCGGGTTTGAATCACAATGAAATAAAGATCTGCTTAAATTACAATAAGTCTAACTAGACCCTGACCTTGAGTAGTTGTTGTATGTAAAACGGCTCCACTGATTAAGTAATGTCTGTTGCGAGGACTACTAAAAAATCATCTAATCTTCATCAAAATCATCAAAATCATCATCAGGCTCCACCAAGTAATGCCACAAAGCACGGTCAGCCACGCCACCTTCATACATCGACTTCCTGCATCTCTTATTATATCGTCACTGAAATATCAAGCATCAAATTAGATAACAATATACCTCGCCCTCCTTATTATATCATATTCATAAAATAAAGTATAAAATGAACAATATATATATATGAATAATATAATAGGAAAATCATAAGTATTTTTAATATAATCTAAAAGTAAAAGTACAGGAATTTCAAATTATGTTCTTGTATCAAATAAATTTTTACACGTGCGTTTGAGACACACCTAAATACGCACGCCTCGTAAAAGACGCGCCAAAAAATAAAGATAATAATATTCTCCTTTACTTTTTAATTTGTATAAGTAATAAAGGAAGAATAAAAAAATGGAATGCTACTGGGTTTAGAGCAACACTGTATCTTAAATGATTTTGACAATGGGTACATTATTGGTAAGCAGAAAAATTATGCATTTTCATCATCATACTAGTAATCATATCATTCCATCTGCATTTAAGGTGATAGGACTGCTTTTCTTCCAAAAAATCTGTCTCTTCTATTCCACCCTCTTAGCTATTTTTACCGCCAAATAGCAGTGCTTGCACTGCTGTGTTCCAGTCTGCAGGATACAAAGGCCCAGAATAATTACAGACTATGAAGTATTCCATCTTAATCCTGGTGACACTTGTAGACTTTGAAGCTCGCTGCTGGTGTCTATTGACTGCAGTAACTGCTTACCATCAGGTGGAATGTATGTTCGTTTATCACTCCATATTCATAAAAAAGTAAACATAACATTCCGTTACTCACTACTTCTGCTGGAAGTAATTCGTCATCATCATCGTCGTCATTAACTCGCTAAGTCTAATGTTGGACATGAGTCCATCCCGTTACCGGAAGGATTTGCCTTAATTGTCACGATTAACGGACGGATTGACCTATTATCATGTGACTTGAACTACAAAAAAATATCAATGATTCTATACTCTTTGAAATCTATCTCATAAATAAATTTCATACCGAATCCATCCCGAAATTCCTTGTAATCTGCTTTTATACACCAGTATCATTACAGTCCATCACAGGTACATTGCTGAACACATGCCTCCTCCAAAGATTTTGTCATAGTGGAATTCCGCCATAGTTGTTACTAACTTAAAATAGTAACTGAAGGGGTAGTACGGATATAATAAAGAATCTTTTAACCCATTTTGTTCTATGGGTTGCAAGTAAAGTAAACGAAAGTAACAGCCTAATAACGTCCCATTGCTGAAATGTTCATCTCCTCCTATTGCTGAAATATAGTGGCGGACTTCACATGTTTTTTTTTTATTTCTCGGATATGATATGCTGAAAAGTAGGCTTAAGCGGGGAAGAACCGCGCTCTAACAAAATGTCAGCTCAATGCTGCTGTGTTGCGTATGGAGATTGTAGAGAACCGAAGACCCTTTTTACTGGAAACGAGGCATTCAAGCTTAGTTCTTAGAGGTACAGCGCATCTGCATAATTTTGATTATTAATCGAGGATAGATGTAGATGTATATAGGCCACAGCATCCACTTACCATCATGTGGACTATAATACAAGCATATTTGTCACCCTTATTCTATACCTAAAAAAAATGCCGATTCCTCAGTGGCGACTTTGTATATAACATTTTTACAGGCCAGTGAACCACTGAACATAAGACTGCCTCATATAATACCACAAAGCAAGGTCCTAAGTCATCTGCATTCATCGACTTCATGCATGTTTCATCAGCTCCTCACTTCATCTAGTTGGGGCGCTCAACACTTAGTTTGCCAGCCAGTTTGCAGCCTAGTAGCTGCCACTTGAGGGCCTTGTTTCCCATTTGTTATCGGTTTTTCCAGTTATTAATTTTTTTTATTTTGATTTTATCACACAGAGAAACTTTGAGTAAAGCCCTCTCCGTAGCTCGCTGAGTGACTTTTAGCTTCATAACACGGCCTGTAGTGAAGGACCTCATTTCGGTTGTATAAGCAAAACTAATAAATCAAATGGATTTTATGCAACCTCTGTACAAAACATACAAAAGAAAGCGAAACAAGCCTAATTCCGTTGTACTAAATTGATCCATTAATCCTTACGACTTACGTTTCATCATACATTACGAATCGAGGTCAATTAATTTAACGTTTTGTTTTGTTTCCTACAGTCAACAAGGTTGCGTTAGATCTTAATGCTGAGTGAGATTTTCTTCTGAATCAAACCGGGTCATTCGTTAGCACGCAGTTGCGAGTTTACTGATTGAAAATAAAAAATGTCGCACGTCAGGATATTTCATTCTGCTTTTCTAACAAATGATATTGAATAGCTAGCACAAAACGATAAGAAAGGTCACGTACAACAATCTAAGGAATAAATACTACAATCGTTATTTGTATACATTTAGATAAATCTATATTATCTTTGATATATGCTTATAAACGCACAAAATGATTTCTTATATTTACGCGAATACTAAACATGGAATAAAACTAATTTTACGGATTTTATCGCGTCTAATTTTATTTTATCACGTTTAAAATTAAAAACGATAAAATCCGTAAAATTAATTTTATTCAACACTCAAATAACTTTAGTGCTTAGCTCGATAAAAACTAAATGGAAGGGTATAAAAAGGGCATAAGAAAAGTTTTCTAAGCTGTTATACTTATTATGTTTTTAATATAATATAAGTAGATTTGATATTATTTTTAAAATAAACTGACAAACGAAATTCAAGTCCACCTGATGGTAAGAGACCAGTGCAGCCATAGACAACTGCAACTGACATTAAACAAAGGAGATGTGTTGTCACCACTGAGAACTAAGATTGAATGAAGAGCTGGTTCCTTCAAACCAGATCACAGCAGTGCAGGTACTGCTGTTTGGCGGAAGAAGAAGTTAAGAGTGTGTTACCTACCTAAACGTACGTGGTAGAAAAGGAGTCCTAGCACCTGGTGAAGCTAGTGAGATTGTAGAGTTTCACTATAACATACAGACATACTTCTAATTTAAATAAACGATGGCAGTGTTTGTAAAATTAAAATGAATATAATTTAATAAGGAATAAAATAAAATAGGACTAACAAGTAATTGCACTATTATTAAAGGTAACCATTAAAGTTAATTTAGCAATTTTACGAACTAAAAAAACCTTTGAGTATTTTCTGTTTAAGTATAGCCTACATCATTCCTGGCATTGCTCTCCATCTGTTCGTCAAGTGTTATTACAATCGGCTCAGTCATTCCGAAGATTAGAATGACCAGACGGATAGACAGACAAAAGTTTTTGGTTATTATTAATGGTTAGTCATGTTGTCTTAATGGCATAGTAATAACCTTCCCACCTCAATAAAAGGCAGTTATTTCGATATAACTGTCTGACACTTCAATTTTATTTATATGTATAGATTATTTATTGTTGTAAGATAATCTACATAATTTAAAACGATATGCCTCATTACCAGTAGGGTGTCTGGTTTTGCTATTAACAATTAATAGGGTGGCATTATGCTGCTATTTCACGATGGTATTTTGCATGAGCGTTGTTCTTCCCAGGTTGAGCCGACACATACGCGCTGTAGTTATACTGAAGCGGCAGGGTGGCTCTACTGCGTAAATAAGAAAGAATGCTTAAATAAATTTGCAGTAGATACTGTATATTCAAATATGTATCGCGACAAGAACACTACGACAATTTCTCTGCTACGAGTTTATAATATCTACCAAGATATTTAAAAATGCTCCGGCTTGATCCTTGACATGAGGTATTAGGAATCGACATATTTCTTATATTTTAACAATTAGAGAAACAACAAAGAAGAGGTGAATGGAATATAAACATGTTATATTTTAGCTTTGCTCCTGAAAAGTACATAAAACATATCTTTAAAATTCGTCTAACCATACCAATAGAATGCTTAGAAAGAAAGAGTTCAAAAATTCATAACATCATAGCAAAAGTAGTCACAGGTTACGACCCCATTATTCACTTTTGTACGAGTAACAATAGTAGCTTACACTCTAGCGTAGTAGTTTAATAATATGATAAGATCAAGTACAACGTATAAGAAAAGCAAGTGTAAAATTAAAAAAGACAATTCTGATTCCAACTAGATATTTTATAACTAATGTGACGTAAGTACAAAGGATTGAGCGAATAAATGGGAAGTGTGTACATATAAAAGCAGTTTGTAATAATGCACAAAGAACGTACCCTGTGCACTTTCGTTCAACTTTATGTCTTACAAAGTTATAATTCAGCTTAATATGTAAAATGTCACAAGGGAGCAGATTAGCAACGTTATTTGGTACAATGAAGTTCTCCCTTAGTTAAGCCTCGAGCGCCGAAAGTTCGTAGATGAATAAGATCCCGGTCCGTTAGCGGATACAGTATTGTTCAGCTTCTCTTAATTATTATCACAATCGTCTTTGTGATGGACGTTCTGTAATCTGCTTACATAAGCAGAGTCTTAACGTATTTGTTAATGTGAATTAGGTACTATAACTAAACAATATAATATGTACGTAAGATCCCTCTGTTATTGTTCAATCTTGTTTATGTAGGTTAATGTTTATGCCAACATTAATTTTAAGACATACGTTCAATGGCGGAGTATGAGTTTTAGCTATCTGAAGCCGTTACAGCTGAAGGGAAATGGTATGGCATTTTACCATACCTTGATGGTATGGTAAAAATGTATTTAATCGGTAGCCGTCTTCTTAAGTCTAATCAATCTGTTCAAAGTATTCAGTAAAAGTTATTTTTGAGATCTTGTGCGAATTTACTGGCATCATTCAAAAAGTTATAGTAGGGTAGCTTACTTCGCTTTCTCAAAATGCCATGCCTTCAAATTTACGCCCCGGGGCTATAGCCCTCTCGCTAACCTGCTTACTTACGCCATTGCACAGGTTTATAATAGCTAAAGTAACCCTGATGTGATGTGAACACAACCTTTAGCAAGCCTATCTCTTTTGTCCTCAAAAACCTTTACTAGGTGGCGGGACTCCTTTCATGGTTAGCAGTCCATCTGGGTGGGTACCACACTCTTTTCTGTGACTGAAGGGTATAGAGATCCAGTATAAAACAGTCCGTGGGCCATTCCATCATTGTGCTCATATGTAACATTTGTAGCCTTCGGTTGTTGTTTGGAGGTTGCAGGTGTCCTGTAAAAAGGCATATGGTATAAAGAGATTAATGTAGCGTTATTCTAAAGCTATTATGAACCTTGTAAGCTAGGCTGGCTGGAAGAAGCTCAAAGCTGCAGACGATGTTAGTTCGGGAGCGAATCAAAGGGTTTCCTTTATAAAACTAAAGTGACAAACGAACTAAAAGTCCACCTGATGGTAAGTGAATGCTGTGGCTACATCTATCCTGCGATGTCACGCCTGAGGACTAAGATGGAATGCCTCGTTTCCAGTAAATAATTCTCCGGTTCTTTAAACTTTCCATAGAAAATACATCAGCATTAAGCTGCTATTTCACGCTGGTATTTTGTGAGAGCCTGATCTTTCCCCGGTCGAGCCGACCCATTCGTACTACAACTATAAATATAGCTGCGGCTTGGCTCTACCACGTATAAAAATAATTATTACATTAATCCATTTAAAATATTGAAGATCTATTCTCCACATTTATGTATTGTATGCAATATATCTATTTTTCGTTGTTATTTAAGGTAACGCATCATAAATCTTAACCTCATAACATAAATTTACATATGATGTAGTGCCTGATAAATATTTCATGTTTTATTCAAACTCTTTTGGCTGGTCTTAAATAATGTCTTTCCTTCTTTGTGTTTCGATGTTATTGTGTATCTTTTAATCCCTTTTTTCTGTTAAATGAAACTAATATTTTACGTTGATTCTTTTTTTCCATATTATGTCTAAGAACAGACATCGTTCAATTTCAAGATCTGAAAAGCTTAGATTCCGTCGTCATTCAACGGAATTTGACCTTTAATCGTTTCTAAATTCTATTTTTGTTATAGAATAGGGGTGACAATTGAGAATAAATTACACATCATTGTATTTACAATGATGTGTAATTTATTCTCACTAGGATAGATGTAGGTGGCAATGGATGCTGTGGCCCATTGACACCTACATCTATCCTCGATTGAGGATCAAACGAAGCATTCCATCTTAGTCCTCAGGGGTGACAACGCATTTTGATTCTTAATTGAGTATAAATGTAAATGTCTATGGACCACAGCATCCACTTACCATCAGGTGGACTGTGTGCTCGTTTGTGACCATATTCTATACAAAAAAACGTGAGATAGTAGAGTCAAGCTCTGGCTTAGAAAGGTTAAAAACCTAAAATACTGTATGTCTACGATTCCTTTGAATCAATTAAAAATAAGAACATTAAGTACCGTCTAATCTCAAAGATTTTATGGGTAGTATAAAGTTAAATAAAATTAATTCTATATAGTTTATTTTTTTATTCTGCTCTTAGTGGTGTGAGTGTTTCATGTATCATCTCCAATGTATCAATGTTTATATTCGTAACCTTCGTTAGACTCTGGGGCGGACGCAAAGGGCCCTTCTGTGGAGCTAACTAATTACTTCAATATAATTCATGTTATTCTGAGAACTATTTGGGTCGCTCTCGGTACGGGAAAGTTCTGTGTGTTCTCTTTTTAATATTAAAACATTCCTTTCATTCAGTACTATTCAAATTAAAGAACTGACATTTTTCATACTATGTTCATATTTGTTTTGTTTTATTTCACTGTATTTAAATTATGAGTTACCTCATAAAATTTCATACGGATATACGTTGATTTTATATGTTTTTAATAAAGTTGTCTCGTTATTAAAACCTACTTGGCAAACAAGGTAATTAAACACAAATATTTCTAATTTAATAGTAAGGTATAGATTAGAGTAAGATATATATAAAATAATAAATAAGAATTGTCTTTTTGTAGGCTTATTGGTGATCATTCGTTATCTTCTAATTTTACTTGTTTAACTGTATAACTTTAAGAAATAAACTCAACATAATGAATGTCTGCAGTTGCCAACCAGGCCTGCCAACCGTGGCAACTGCGGCAAATAATTGCTTCAAGGGGCAATCTATGGTATAATCTATGTTCAGCAGTGGACTTTTCATAATCATAGTCTATCAAAAGTCCATTGTTGGACCAATGTCTTATAGGCCTTCCCCATAGATAACATCGTAGAGGGGATATTTGCCGTAGCTTGGCAGGCGGGTTGGCAACCGCAGTTTTTTATTATTTTGTGTTGTTGTCAGGAAGGTGCTGCTGCCGTTCTCCTGTTTTATTTCCCTCTATCGCCTCTTACAGCACCCACGAGACAATATGGTGTGATGGATATTCTTACACCGCCACTAAACGTAGATGATATGCCGTAGTGGACTTTTGGTAAATTGTAATGATAATGATTACAGAACAAGACATAGAACGGTGCTGACATACTAACATAGTTAACTTTCAATTTATTATTAATTTTTATCCAAAGTTCGTTATATGAGCTTACACTTTCTTGGAATCTTGAAATAGTTTGCTTTGTTTTTATTTTATTAATTAGAAGATTTTTAGCAGATGAGAACCTACAGTCAACTGTTTTTAAATAAGGATAGTTAGACAAAGAAAGATTATTTGATACCTGATACCTAGCCTGATGACATAATATTTTACCAGTGTACATATTTCACTACTATAGATTTTACTATTCTATGCCAAACCATATAACGATTGCATTATATAGTTTGGCATAGTTGCATATATTCCTATGGGGGAGATCTATGTTCAGCAGTTAACTTTTCATAGGGTACAGCCTATGAAATCAATAAAATGTAATAAATAAATGTATCTACACATCAATAAATATTGCTCAGTTTTCAGTTAAGAACAATACACCTAGAGAATAATTTGTGAGTATATTATGCAAGAACTGTCTACATTAAGATCCCTTCCTGACTCTATTTCACATGTAGTTAATTGCTCGTTCTTAGTGAAACAACATTACATCTAGTTTCCGCCCAAGTTCCGTTCCCATTGTCCTATTTACATCATCCATCTCTTTTACACTTGCCGGTTTTGTGTAATTCCTCTCAGCCGACATTTCTATTTAAAACTCCATATTCATAGTAATTAATTTATTTCCTCGAACGCTTTAAGCAATGGGTACATTCACTTTTAACGAATAATTGGAGCTAGAATCATACGTATTTTGTTATACAGTATATTTTATTTTATTTTATTATTTTAGTCATTGAATATTATATCATCATCATTATCATCATCACAGCATATCAAAAGTCTACTGCTGAACATAGGCCTCCTCATACATGTCATCATTGGGTTGATTTTGCCATAGATTACATGCTTGGTGTGACGTGGAATATTGTATCATCATTATCATCACAGCCTGTCAAAAGTCCACTGCTGAACATAGGCCTTATAGGGGATTTTACCATAGTTTCCGCTTGGCAGGCAGTTTGTCAACCGCAGTTTCTTCAGTTCCTTATTATGTTCGGTTAACTAACTTCATCTTTTTCATTATTATCCTGATGTGGCACGATATTAAACATGGATCTTCATCGCTGTAGTAATAATCTGCCAAAATCGCCATGTTTGTTGTCATGTAGGTTGACAGTCGCAGTACCAGATGTCTTACACCTTCAGCGCTACATGCTACTGCCTCTCAGTAGAACCGCTATTTGATTGGAGGCCAAGAGATCTTACAAGCATTTCTCATAGTTGTCTATATATGATTAATGTAATTGTCCGCTGCTGACAAAAAATGTGCGTGTAATTGTGTACACACGTACGAAGTGGAACTTCTTTACGGCATATCATTATTCTTTTATTTTATATTTTACATAGATTGTTTAAATAATATTTAAAAAATCTATGTAAAATATAAATTCTCATGGACCCCCGGCAAGAAAACGTGACTATTCTGTTTTTAATACCGTACTAAATTTCTCTACTACGTCGATAAAGAAGTTTCACTTCAATTATCCTTAATTGCCTTTTAGAAAAATTTACTGCAACTGCTTTACAAAGTTAACACTAATGTGGACTGACAGAAGGAACAAAAAAATCATTTTCTTCTTTCCTTTTTGTTTCACTACCAAACGTGATGCGGCTTCAATATTTCACAATTTGATGTGTTGAATTCACGGACCCTTCATCATACTGTTTTATAGATTATTTTAAATTTGCCACACAGCAATGCTTGCATCTGTAGTGTATAGCGAGTCGGTGTAATTACTTAATCCTTAGAGGCAACAACACATTTGTAGCCTCCTCTGTTAGCAGTTGCATGTTTCCATGGACTGCTGTAACCAAATATCATGATGAAATAGAAATAGAAATAGAACAATTTATTCAATATTAATTACAAATAGTTCTTATTGAAAGTCATTTTATACTTTTACAAGTGGTTCGGAAAAAACCTCTGTCCTGGGAAGAACCAGCACGAAACCTAGCGGGACTTTTTTTAAAAGCATAACTAATAATATAATATGGGTATTTTTGTAAAACAAATATAGTTTATTTAACGTTAGGCGCATTACCCAATAGCATATGCCCAAAGCAAGATTTTATATCACATTATGCTATGAAAATAACTAAAATAAACTTATCTAGCTGTTTCAACACATGTAAGGCCTCTAATGTTTTTTACAGCATATTTAATTCCTCCTCCCTATTTAAAAGCACACTGATATTCACCAGCTTATCATTAGGTGTAATATATGTCATTTAATTACCGTTTAAAAGCAAATTATAGACGTTAAACCAGTGCACTACTTTTGATATAGCATTATTCACTTCGTCACATTTTAATAATTGTTTTTTAAGTCGGAAGATCAATGAAGTATCATCAGCAAATAAAACTATACCATCGTTATTCTCTACCAAGTAAGGTAAGTCATTAACATAAACTAAGAACAGGAAGGAACCAAGAATTGAGCCCTGAGGAACACCTACAGATACTACCGATCCGGAAGAACTGCTCCCATTAATAACAACTGTGTGAACTCTAAATTTGCTTCTTACTTCAATTCATTAAAACCTAGTGATGAGGGTTCTTGGTTGCTACGTGCGGGGCTTGAATAGAAGATGGAGCCAACTGCTGCGCACTGCTGAGTACAGGTTTCTCCTCATTTCTAAGAGGGTTTTAGGGCAAGGAAATGTCTGTCGCACTGCCATTGGGGCATTGGCGTGTTGGCAAACTTCACATGTCTTAGATTTTTTTTCTTATTTCTCAGACATGCAGGTTTCCTCACGATGTTTTACTTCACCGCCGAGCACGTGGTAAATCAGCACTTAAAATTGCTATTAATAATTTCATTGGTGCCGGCGGGGATCAAAACCGAGTTGCTCGCGTACTATGAAATTTACAGCGAGCGTTAACCATCTTAGGTACCACGGCTCTGGTGGAGCCAACATATTTCAATAAATGTAATATAAGTTGTACCCGTGATTGAAAATTGGCCAAAATATTATCATGTTTCAGGTATTCTGATAATTTTGTATTCGATTTGTTTTGAAAGTAACCGATTGTTATTTTTTAACTTAGCTCTTACGCTTTTACTTAATATTATAATAAATCTTCTCATCTAATAACAAATACCAAAAATCAATAGAAACACCAAATTCTTATGTCTCTCAGTAATGTATAAATATTATAGTTTTTAATCTAAACGAAAAATCATCGGTTTCACATTTCACGTGGAAACACAAACACACACGAACATTTTAATTCAATACTACTGATCCGCCCTGGCTTCGCACGGGTGATTTCTGGATCTCAACAAACACACAAAAAAATTCATCAAAATCGGTCGAGCCGTTTATCAGCTTTAGCGTGACTAACGGACAGCGATTGATTTTATATATAGAGATAGAAAAAGATTACAAGAATACTTTATTGAAAGTTATATAAACTTTACCACTGGTTCATAAAAAAAATATCCAGCAAGAAACCCAGCGGGACTTTAAAAAAATTATAATATAATATTTTAAACAATTAAATATTAAAACATTCAGAAAAAGCATGGTAGCGATTATCTCATTCCCAGGGAATTTTTCCCAGGATTATCAATCATGTCAATCTTTTTCAACATCTAATGGTTTAAGATTTAAATGGCATGCTTCTAATGTAACTGTAGCAAATGACCAAATCGAGGGTGATGTGGTTTATTAACTTAAGGAAAATCATTAATTAGAAGCGACTGAATTAAATTAGGGGACTGAAGCTTAATTGCGGCCGTGATTTTTGTTAAATCACCTTTTCAATGTTGACACGTGTTAAAAGCAAATTGGAACGTTTTATCGTTCTACTTAAATTCCTTAAGAATATTTTTCTTTACTTTTCCAGGTTAAGTCATTTCTTTTTCAAATAATTCATTTTTCTTTCTATTTCTACATTGACAAATTATTTAAATTAAGACTACTTAAATTGGGATAGTCTTTTTCAAATATTTTTATTAGAGTAGAAAAAGTTATTTCATTTGATAATATGTTCCCGTCCCATTTTTAACACTGTGGCTACGTTTGATTAATAAACTATAGTTGTCTAATAAACTGGAAACGGGAGCATCAAACTCAGGGGCACTTCCTCGTCCTAACCTACCTACATATTGCATTATGTGACGAAATCGAGCATACATTTGGAAGAAGAAAGACAAAATGGGAAATGCCTGTAACGTTTTATAATTTCTAGATGGTGGTGTAAACATTTTGTTTACACAAGATGTAAAATTCTAAGACCGACGACTGGTAGCAGTGTCAAATTTGCAATAGGTCTTGTAGTTCGGTCGTCAATCCACCAGCAAGGAATTACAATTAAAGCAAATCTAATGATTAAAGCTACAATGCCATGTCCAGCAGTTGAACTTTACTGGCTAACTTGCTATAAAGAAATAAAAAGAAGAAAGACAGAGACAAAATAGTGAAAATCATAATACATCCAGACTAAAAAAAACAAGTGGTATTTTTGTAAAAATAATCCAGATGGGAATTCAAGCTACAATTCAATACTTAAAATACCTACTCTAGTATTTAATAAACGGATGTTATTCACATCGGAATTGTACTGTAATGTTATAATAGCCTTTATTATTCCCATAGCTAGTTATAGGTCTCAATTATTTCTGGTCTGCTTTGGTTGTGTATGTTGGTGTACTTCACATATCCTCGAAATATTTTACTTCTTAGGCGTACAGGTCTCCTCGTGATGTTTTCCTTCACCGCACAGCATGTGGTAAATCAACATTTCATTGTATACGCCGGAAATCGAACCTTGGATATCGGGTTGCTCGCGTACTGTATATTATATGAGTTTTACAGCTAGCACTTAGCCTCTCAGCTATCACGGCTCTGGCACAAGAATCGTACTGACTCTGATAATAATTTAGTTTCAACATTTGTAAATTATCTCTTCTCACATTCCATTAATCTTTGCCTTCAGACAATGCTCGTACGTGATTTACCTCTATAAATTTCTTCGTTGTCGCAATTTACAATGTAGAACTTGTGTTATCATTTAAGACTATTCCTATGTTTCCTAAGTCTATTTAAACATTGTGAAATTTAGATGTAATATTTTATTAGAATATATGTATGTATGTCGGGAACTGAACACACGCTTTCAATTTTCATAGTGCGCATGCAACCTGAATTAATTCACCACCGTCACCACTGAAACCATTAATCGCCTTTTAAAATGTTAATTTGTGGTGGTTATTAAAAAAAGAAATAACGAGAGAAAAGAGTGTGAAAATTAACCAGAAAGTTTTTAATTCGAACAAATCGGATTTATTCTTGCTCCATAACCTTCTTTGAAAATAAAGGTATGATGTATAAACCTGGTAGTGGAACAAATGTAAAATACTTTTTTATCTTTAATAATATCTTTGAATATATACATGTATGTAATCAAAGAATTGCGTATTTGCTTCAGTTTTAAGTTAACTGATTCACAATAATACTTAAACACTTTACTGATTTGCTACGGGGAACTGTGTTACTAAAGTTTATATTTATTTTAAAAAAACTTTTTGATTTGCGTCCGTGTCTTTAACGAGAAACATATGGTTTTCGATAGCATGCATAATCAAATGATTACCTACAAAATAAGGAAATATAATTTGTATTTGGTTAATGTAAACAATAAACGTCTTTATTCTTAATAAATAATGATTCTTATATTTACGCTAACACTACAATTAATTTATTTTATATTCCCGAGGTTTCGACCACTTTACAGCACCCATGGTCACGAGGGGGGGAGGGGGGCTGAGGTGGTTGACATCAATGTCATAGTTAACCACGGCTACCTCCAGATTAAAATTATTAAGTTTTGTTCCGATCTACGCAGTACTTACCCAGCCATCTTCTCTATTAAAATTAGAATGTGCTTTGATTTCAATAGGCTCGCGAATCACCCTTGGAAGGCATCGGTGTTCTTTAGCGAGGATTTTTGGTCTATCAAATATGATATAGTGACTGGGGTGATCCTGTACGTGTTCACATACTGCAGACTTCCCGCAGCATCGATTCTTCACATCAGCTATTGTTCTTTAACGCGGGTTTTTTAGTCTTTTAGTTTGTTCTATGTAACGTCGGGAGTATAAAACAAGTTAATATACGTGATAAAATCCGTAAAAAATAGTTTTATTTAAATCATGACATATGTTTTTTTATAGAATAAGTGACACAAACATACTCACAATCCACCCGATGGTAAGAGGATACTGTAGTAGACCGTAGACATCTCCACCTATCATCTATCTATATGTATGTAAGATGTCAATTTATGAGGTATTATTTCTGTTTCTATGCTAGAAAAAGGTAGCAATTTCTTAAGTATACTCTATGACGTTATCAAGTTAAACGCTGCTAAAAATTAACTACTGCATAGTGTACAAAAAAAATATAGAAACGACATCTTTAAAAAAGTTTATAAACCGAATTTTGACAATTACGACTAATCCTTTCTCTAATCTTCTAGATTCTAAGAGCTGATGAGGAGAAGGAATTTTAAAAATATTTTAGATATTACCAACAATAATATAATATTGTTGCAGTATATCTAAAACCCACATCTCACACATCTGCATTGTGAAAAACTAACGTGTAACATAAAAAAGAATTTTAGTGTGCTTCTCCATTCGTGGACCGTTTTTTTGTATGAGTTTAATGTACTGTGAAAGGGCTAAAAGCATTTGAAAATGGCAAACGTTAGTGGATGCCACATTATTATACGGAATACATTTATATAGAGCTCATTTCAATAAAAAATATTCTGCAATTCTGTCTACAAATAATAAATACTAAGATGTTATTCTTACTAGCATTTTATCAAAAAATAAAAACCCTAGATTAATTTTCATACATAATCATACAATGCAATGAGGTTGCTATCTGTTAATTCCAATCAATTGAAGATATAGATCTTTGGGGATTTATATATATATATATATATATATATATATATATATATATATATAAATCAATTTCAAAATCAAAATTATTGTATAAAACACATTAATAATAACATTATTAAAGAAAACTTAAACAACGGGCATAGCTGTGATTGATTATCCAATAGAGAATACTAGACCTTATAGTCATGGATTTATTGTATTGTCATCAGTTATTATTACGTCTGCAATATTTAGAGCAAGAGAGTGTTAATTGAATTATAAAATTCCGTTACACCCATACATACATAAATACATAGAGGTCAAGTTGATATAAAGCATGTAAAAAGGAATACAAAGGGCTGACTTAAGGCGACACCGCGAAAAAATGCACCTCCTTTCATCGAATAGTATAGGAGTATGAAACGACTAACGAAACTGTAATTTTGACATAGGTAAATTCATGTCTTTATCTTGAATTTGCTTGTTCAAAACACGATTGTATAATTTTGACTCGATCATAATTATTTGCGAAAACACCTCTAAAAAATCACTATAGTTGAAATTACAACGAAATTACTTAATCTATATGCTTGGGAATCACTCAAATACATTCATAACATAAATATTCGTAATTTACTTGCTCATTATTTTGATTACCTAAATCAATAATTGTTTTTAAATATTTTAAGATTCTAAGCGATTTCTAAGCGGTCTAAAACATCGTGCTCCTAGGGCAAGAGGGGTAAGAATACCATTATAAGGTTAAGATTAGGGGAAGTCAGGAAGTTACCGTTGATTTGGACATGTTCTGAATGTTTGAAAGTAATCAACTTTGGAGGTTATATAATATTGTTGCAATTGAACCCTAAACAAATGAACACTTATTTATCTTAAGAGTGTTGTCAGTTAAGAACGCATGGCTGCATCACTTATATATTATATAGTTATATTGTATATTAGTAAACCCTCTCAGAAATGAGAGGTGGCCTGTGCCCAGCAGTGGGACGTATATAAGCTGTAACTTTAACTTTTTTAACTTTTATTGTATAATAATATATCTGATTGTGCGGCGAGCAAGCGTGCTAATGTAGACAACATTAACTTCGCAAAATCTCCGCGCACAATTATAGCTTTCGTAACTTGATTAGTTTTTATATCTGTAGATTTTTCTGTATTACTGTGCCAGTCACCAAGACTAGCATGAGGTTGGAACTTTGTGATTGAAAATTACAAATCTTTAAGCCCGAGTAATTTTTAACCTTTATTTTTAACAGGAATCTGACAAACCACAGACGGAAGTAACTTTCTAGATTGTATCTATAAAATCTCATTAACTCTACAAAGTAGGATCAAATTTCCTATGTGTTCTCAAGAGTCACTTCCATTAATCTACTAATTATCGTTAAAACTTTTGGATAATCCACTTACTTTACCTGCTCCTTATTCGACGTAACGCTAACGATAAGACCGAAGTTAAATTTGATTGCAGTCATTCATCACGAAGATTATCACGAAACATTCAGTACCCAGAGCCAATACTTTGTGACTTACATATAAGTTGACCTCGGCTTAGGAATCGAATTCTGTACTCTCAACTCACAAGACATTATGTATTGAATAAAACTATTTTTACGGATTTTATTGCGTTTAATTTACTATTTTAATTCCCAACGTTTCGGGTGCTTTACAGCACCCATGGTCACGGGGGGGACTGAGGTGTTTAACGTCCCAATGTCATAGTTAGCCCGGCTACCTTCAGTTTTTTGAATATTAATTTTTGGTCCGATCTACGCAGAATGAGCTTATAGTATCTTGAAGTCTTGCAGTGGTATGCTTGGGTTTGGATTTAATTTTGTTAATTATAGGATCCCAAGTAGATGGCAGCACCCATCCATCGTCTCTATTGAAATTAGTATGTTTTTTAATTTCAATAGCCTCGTGTATCATCCTTGGTAGGAATCGGTGTTCTTTTGCGAGGATTTGTGGTCTATCAAATCTGATGTAGTGGCGGGGACGATCTTGAACATGTCCACACACTGCAGACTTCCCGGAACGTCGGTAACATATAGTAACATATAGCTGACGTGAAGCACCGACGTTCCATCTGCTTGGGATCCTATAATTAACAAAATTAAATCCAAACCCAAGCTTCAAGATACTATAAGCTCATTCTGCGTAGATCGGACCAAAAATTAATATTCAAAAAACTGAAGGTAGCCGGGCTAACTATGACATTGGGACGTCAAACACCTTAGTCCCCCCCGTGACAATGGGTGCTGTAAAGCACCCGAAACGTCGGCAATTAAAATAGTAAATTAAACGCGATAAAATCCGTAAAAATAGTTTTATTCAATGTGTAGTGTTCGTAAATATGAGAAATCATTAAGACATTATGTATTTTGATCACTAAGCGGCACAGTCGACATAAGTAACATAACTTTAATTTAAATCATTTTTAAACGGCGTTTTTTAATTCTTTAATATTGTGGGCAAAAAGAACTATGTTATAATTTTTATGTATTCATCAATATTTATCGCTATAAAGGCTATAGTATCCAATAATACATATTTTTTATATAATTTTTTTATGGAATAAGACTACCAATAAACCTCACGGTTCACCTGAAAGTAAACATATGCCCATAGACACTTTTATATATCCTCGATTAAGAACCAAAATGTAGACGGGAATATCTCATTACCAGTAAAAAGTGTACACATAGTATACTAGATAAATAGGTAGATATTCAGTAAACGATGATTTGATTTTATGTGCTTATGTCACGGGTAATCTGTATTGAGAGTACGCTCGTTCATTAGTAGCCGCAATTCTTAATTGCTTGCTTGTCTAACAGATCGAAATCCGTGTTTACCTTCTACATTGTGGTGAATCTACTACGTAACATAAACGCGTAAGGGTGAGTCCACATTATATTTATGACATTTCAGTACCCTATGAATGTGCAGTGGAATTAAATAAGGTTGATGTTGACAAATGTTGCTTATTATATACTTTGTCTGTACCATTTCTGTTTTACTAATATTGTACTTGACATTATTCTACTCAACACACAAGATTCGCCCAATTCTTTATTATTTGTAGGTGATGGACGGTGTGGAAAAAGCAGCGCCAGATGCCATGACCATAGAGCGTTGACATGCATAATTTGTAACGCGTCTGTCTATAGAACATAGTCCTCCTCCATAAACTGCCCCATTTGCCATAGATGCCACACTTGGCTAGCGGGTTGGGATTCGCAGTTTTTTATTATTTTGAGTTGTTATTAGGAGGATACTGTAGCCTATCTCCTGTTTCATTTTCAGCTGTCACCTCTTACGACACCCGCATGATGATATGGGGTAGTGTATTCTCTTACCATTATATAGGAAGGCGTGTCTATATTTCATTGTCTGTCACGTTAGCAAAAAATAATAGTATGGTCTTCTCTTCCGACACTTCAACCTGACAAATACAGTAATTCATAGAAGCAAACGACTTCCAACGGATCGTCTTGTGACATGTGACACCGACGTGTGACATTACAAAATAACCGTCCGCATTTAATACAAATAACCGCGATGTTGTGAGAGAGCTTTAGTCCTAACTCTTAATGAGTATTATAAATCTACGAGAATTTTTTTCTTTTGTTTTAACAGACCATTTAGAGGCCTTTAATGTGCGACATAAAATCGTGTCATTAGTCCGTGTGACAATTATCGTTCACTGTATCATATACCGTGTATTGGCGGTGTAAGAATATCCATAATCCTATATCATCCCGTGGGTGTCGTAAGAGGCGACAGAGGGAAACAAATCAGGAGATGGGCAGCAGCGTCTTCCCAATAACAACTAAAAATAAAAAATACCGCCAAGCGTCGCAACTATGGCCAATATGGCTGTAACGGTAACGATAACGTTATCACGTTTTAGTATATCGATATGTTACAAATGGAGAACCACACTTAAGTGTACGTCTTAGTATGTGGTAAAGGATTTTAATCATAAAGCCATTTGGGCCTATTCACACTACCTAGCGTTTTGAATTAGTGAAAGCTTGAATATTGTAAATTGATGTGTATGAAATGGATAGATCTATAGTTTAGAGACCTTGGAATTTAATATCAAATTGCTTACAAACCGACACAGCAAGTGGTAATTCTTGCGCACACACTCATCTACTTATGTAAGAACCCTGTGTATGAATTATTATTGTAGTCAGAAATGTAAAATGCCATTAGGATGTAAATGGGAATACGTCAAATCAAAGCCAATATCGTGAAGCCGTATTTAATAGTATTACCAATATTGGCATATATCTGGACATAATATAAAGAAAATTTAAGTGCCTGTTTGTAATATCTAAATAACTGCATTTTATTATATATCCTATTAAGACACGGATAACCATTTGTAAAAATTTTGTCCGTCTATCTAGCTGTCCGTTTATCTGACCGGCCTAATCTTCGAAATGGCAGAACCGATGTGATTAAACTTCACGAAAAATAGAGAGAAATACCAGGAGTGATCTAAGCTATATTTAATACAAAAAACTTGGGGTTTCTTTATTTAAATGGATAAATTGATAGAATAAACTGGTCACTGATGTTTAATTTTAAATGTCTAAATTTCGCTAGATTAACATTCTGGGTCGCTATTTGAAAATATTTTCCCCCCTCTGCTCTCTCTCGTATGCCCCTTCTTATATTTTTTTCACATAAGAGGGGGACGTTGATATATGACACTAAAAACATTAATTTATTACGGTAAAAGTTTAACTTATCAGAAAATAATATGACAACGCTTAACTTATCACTTAGTAGTTGTATGAAATCGTAACAAATTACCATCACAAGTTCTTGTGTGCTGTTCGTAAAGCGGTTTTTGATGAGAACTCGGGACGAACTTTAAAAGTTCATGCTACGTAACATCACAGCAGCGGGTTTACGACTGTTCTGAAATTCACATTTGAATAGTTTGCTAAAGTTATTTTAAGCATATTTATCAACTTTGTGTATCACTGCTACAGAGAGGGTTCATAATATTTTTGTTAATTATAAAAATATTTGTCCTCCGGACCGCAACGAAGACCAGCACACAATAGGATTATAGTGCACGAGTGTGTGCGCAAGCAAAGTTGCACTCTCTATAGTACAGATGTGATTGTTGATCTATACCTTTACTCTCGTGGTCCAATAGGACGGCAATCAAACACAATCAGGCGCGCGACTAACGGCTTTACATGCTTTCTGAGGCAAGGTCGTGAAACACTGCCCATTTTCTGACTCCAGGCTACTACTGAGAATTTCTTTACAGAAAACTAATTTTAGCACGACCTGGATTTCAAACCCAAGCCACATGATCAGCAGTAAGCCCTTAAGACCACCAGAAAAACAAGGCAGTCAATAAATACATCACAGTATAACTCGGGCAATTCTATGTTTCGTTTCCCCATACGTCATAAAACTATTAATCTAAAAATCTTTATTATCTTTATCTTCCTTCTTTAATTATATTTCATTAGTTGACATTAAATCCTTATATAATACTTATGAAAAGCGGCTTAAGTGCAGTTTAAAGAACCTAGTATTATGCTACATGACCATGGTCATGTAGAAAGAATGAACGAAGAAAGAGTGACAAAGCAAATTTATGCTGCAGAAGTGAACGGCAGAGTCGGAAAGGGACGCCCTAGACGAAGGTTTATCGACCAAATTGGCGATATATTGGAAATGGGCCAGATTAGGAGTACCCTTAACCGACGAGCGTGTATGCGTAGATATATGGATGTAAAGGAGGCGAGAGAGGTGTGCCAGGATCGTGCCAAGTGGAAGTCCGTAGACTCCGCCTACCCCTCTGGGTGACAGGCGTGAGTGTTTATGTATGTATGTATGTAGTATTATGCTGAGTTAGAACCATTATACTGTTGCACTACGTCTCAGAGACCGAATCCTCATTGTAACTTTTTCTCTCATACTTGTTATCTCTGTGTATAGTGTACCGCTTTTCTCTAATAAATGACTATCTGTCTAGCTATCAACATTATTCGTTATATATTTAGGCTGACTAGAAATCATATGAAACAGATCTACGTTAGATTACAAACAATAATTACATTGAAGAAGAGAAATAATAATTTTGCTGACATCTAATTATGTTAAAAATCATTTATGTAATTATTGCTTTAATCTAAATCTAATTTGAATTTATTTCGATCATAGAACATCCTGATAATTTATGTATTAGTGATTCGTCGATATACATTCCTTATTCAAATAGGCAAATATCAATTTCCGTCTACATTGTTTCCCGTGAATCTACATTATTAACCTATTTTTATTCAACTATATACGATGTTGACCGTTGGATGAGAAATGAGATTATGTGTACAGATGCTAATGTGAAACGTTATATTATGTTATGATTTCTTATATTGACGCGAAAACTATACATTTAAATAAAACTAGTTTTACGGATTTTATCGCGTATATTAACTTATTTTATATTCCCGATGTTTCGAGTACTTTACAGCACCCATGGTCACGGGGGGGGACTGAGGTGTTTGACGTCCCAATGTCATAGTTAACCACGGCTACCTCCAGATTAAAAATTATTAATTTTTGCTCGTAAAACTAGTTTTATTTAAACGTTATATGTTATTATAAATAACCCAACGTTCAATACAATATCAAGTTATAATGTAAGGCAATCTAAGAACAAACATCGGAACTAAGTTTTGAAGGAAAAGTATGGATAACACCGGTTGTGAAAGAAATAATTCCTTCTTCCTTATCTGTAGAATTCAGAAGTGGATTCAACAGATAAGGAACCTTTTTTTCTTTTCTTTTCTTATAAACATCTCAAAAGTGCGTCAAAATGTGCGTTTTTTCGAAAGATTTTAAGGTACTTCTATTACCTTTTCACTTGTGATGCAACTCCCTATCACCAATTAGTATGAAGAGTTTTTCTGTCTATCGTCTGTTACCAGAGCCCAGTTCTATAGTTAACGGGCTATGCAGCGTACAGGTCAGATTGACACTTGAAATTAAATTATATTTCCTTGTTACATCTAAAACAAAATATAAACAAAGGGTAATATATAATAAACGTTTTTTTAATATTCAAACATTTTTATCAGAACAAAATAATATTATAACAAAATATCCGCGAAAAAGACACAATAGTTAGACATTCGAAATGTTTATATATGACTCACGGGACAGTGGAATGGTTAAATTTGTAGCTTAGTCAAGGAAGTAATAATTAGAAAATTCTAGTATTTGCAAAAATATCCGTAGTGCACACAGCAACACAACAGGTTAAATATTAGACCAATTACATCCCTGGTTTCTGACGATGTTTGTGCTGTTAGCCTATGCGGCTATAAAAAGATGATTTTATTATTCTGCATCGTTACTTACGTAACAAGGATCTCCTACGACCGATTAAAGTGCACGTAAATGATTTATCTAACGGCCGTCCGAACAGGGGGTGTCGGGCCGCCGGCTCTGACGGCCAACTCATATCGTTCGGACGCGGGTGTACGGTGTGTACGCGGTGTGGAGGGGTGTGCGACGCGCCCGTCTGCGTACTCGCTGCGTCCCATCCGTTGTTGTCCTAACAGTATTTGTGACACTAGGTGATTGAGTAGTGTGCGTGTGTGACTGGCCGGCGAAATTTCGGTCGTCGGAATCTAGCGGAACAGGTGGTTCGATTAGAACGTTACGGGGCCTCCGGAGGCTATCCGTAACGTTCTGCTTTCAGAGCTCGAGTCAACTGCCAGAAGGCAGTTTGAGATGGCTCGATGTCCGTCAGCAGATTATCCCACTTAACATATCTAAACTCTTTAATGCGCTGTTTCACCTCGTTTTGGAGGTTGTGCAGATGGAATTTGTTGTCTATAGTACGATAGTGATCGTATTGTCTTAGGGCCGCGTTCTTTGCTCTAATCATTTGTCGAATATCACTCGGCAGCTTCATGCGTCGATTGCTCGTCACACGAACTTTACGAGAGCATTCTTTAACTGTAGAGTTGAGGTGGGCCGATAAGGCGGCGACAATCCTGGCTCGCTTTCCACCACTAGATATACTGGCGGAAATGGACGCGAGGGTGTACTTCCGAATCCGTGCCCTCCCCCAGAGCGGTGGTAGTAGTGAGCCAGAAGAGGCGCTCGAATCAATTAAACGGCAGGAACGACAAAACGCTCTGGCGTCATGGCGCTCTCGACTTGAGGTGCGCTATGAACGCAAGCGCGTCATTGAGCAATCCTGCCGGTCTTCGAAGCCTGGATGCAGCGACGAGCAGGAAGACTCACTACAGACTTACACAGATAATTACCGGGCATGGGTGCTTCGGTGATTATCTGTGTAAGATCGACGCGAGGCGACGGCGAACTGCTTCCACTGTGGTGGACGGGACCAGACTCCGCTTCCCACACGCTCGCGGTATGCCCAGCGTGGAACGGGAGCGAACGATCCTGGTAAACCGCATCGGACAGAACCTCTCCCTGCCAGCAGTCGTGTCGGCGATGCTGAGCGGGGATTCGGCGTGGAGGGCCGTAGCCACCTTCTGTGAATCTGTTATGATTCAGAAGGAGGCTTCTGAGCGGGATCGGGAGAGGGCGGATCCCGCGCGGAGACGACGTCGCCAAGGCGTTCGTCACGGCCCTCCTCTTGAAAACGGTGTTCCCCTACCAGAAACGGGGCCTTCGGGGTTGCAGACGCTCGGGGCGGGGGCCTCGAACGCCTAGTTATGTAACCCCCGAGGAGGACGATGACTCGGAAGTGGTCTCGAGACATCGTGGTAGTACTGCGAGGGTACTGGGGGTAGCATATACGCTGATGGTGACCACCGTGGGGTTTTAGCCGGTAGGAGTCCGGCATAACCTTTTCGTTGCCCCCGCAGCGGAAGGTATCCATGAGGATTTCCCCACGAAAAAAAAAAAAAAAATTAGGGCCGATAAGGCACTAATCACCTCATTGGCCTGCTCAGGCGAGTCTATCTTGTCAGGTATTTTGTCCAAGTGCTGGGTGATCGTAGACTCGAGTTTGACTCGAGCTTATGCCAGTCCACGATGGTTTTGGTCTGAAAGACCTCACCTGCGGGCTGACCTAGCTGTATTAGGACTGGTCTGTGGTCCGAGTCGAGTTCTTATATTGTTTCAATCGATGATATCGACAAACGGACATCTTTGAGTATCGCTACTTCAAGGACGTCCGGTTGGTGACTGATTGCGAATGGGTAGCATGTTGGAGTCTCAGGCGCGATAACATCGAAGTTTAGTCACTCCGTGAGATCGAACAATACCATACCATTAGGATTGCTTGTACGCGAGTTCCAGGAGGAATGCTTACTGTTAAGGTCTCCAGCTATTATAACACTGGAGCCTAGATTAAGTACTACCTAAGCCTAGATTAATTCTACAAAGTCTGATTCAACTATGCGTTTGAGTGGCGGTAGATGCGCCGATACGATGTTAAGTGGTGGATGGCCAGAGAGAGCTACCTTACATAATTATAGAAACTTCTATGTTGGTTAACGGGGGAGCGTCGATTGGTACGCAGTGTAAGGACCTTTTGTAGTAGATCAAGGTGCCGCCTCTAGGGCTGGTCCACCTATCATTTCTAACTAAGGTGTAATTTGCGATCTTAGGGTCGCGATGGCTAGGCTTCAAGGAAGCCTCTTACACTAGCATGACATCTATATCGTGTTTACGCAGGAAGAGCGCGATCTCCTCTTTTAGGTATCTAAGGTCGTTCGCGTTAAAGAACGCGACAGTTAGAGAGCGTGGTTTAGTTCTACCTAACGATTGTACTGCCATTTTAATTTTTAGTTGAGGTAGTTAGATGCACTGGAAAGACCAGATTGCTTCGATTAGGCCTATGTGCTCAATTGTGAAGTTATGCTTGTCCTGTGGGGTAATTGGAAATTAATTAATTGGCTCTGCTCAGTTTGCGGGCTACAAACAATTACATATCTCTCCTACAATGTTTTGAATGAAATTAGTTTTTCCATACATAGATAACTCTTTATTATATTTAAACCTAAAATAGTTACAACAATAGAAAACTTATAAACAACAATCAATGTTCATATCGCTTTAACCGATTTCTACCAGACAAACCGATTTTAAAAGGAAATTTTTAATTTCATATGTTGACGAGTAATATTCAATATTAAATGTACTTAATCATTAAATAATAATATTTCATTCATAAATATGATATTCTATATTTCAAGCGAGGAGTTTTAGTAGAATATATTATATACTATAATTATGAATACATGTAATTTGTTTCTCGGAAAATGCTCGAACGATGGGGATGAAATTTTGTTTTATAATTTCTAAGATAATTTCATAGGTATCATCCCTGAATTTTTTTAAACTAAATTTAACTTAAAATCACTTTTGTTCAGGAGTCATATATATATATATACATATATAAACTAGTTTAGCCTTTAAAACTAGTTTGTTCTAAAATCGGGTTTGGTCGATAACAATGTGCTTTTTGACTGAAATTCCGAACAGTTGCTGATGCACGCTGATGCATGCTACTAAATTATTTGATCCATTTGGTAAAAAATAAACAAACAGCATATTTACGTCCTATTACTAGGCATAGGATTTCTCAAATTCTAGGATTATGGAATAAGGAAGAGTATGTTCTCAAATGTGTGCTGATATAGTTCACATGCCCAAAATGTTTTTTATTTTATTTTTGAGACGTGTAGATTTCCTGGTGATTTATTTTATCAAGTAGCATGGGTTAAATCAGCACATAAAATACATTTGACAATTTCAAATTTCGGCGGGGATGGCTTTTACAGAAAAAACGAGCATACAGTCCACCTGATCGTAAGTAGATGGTGTGTCCAATAGGCATCTACCTCTATCCTCGATTAAAAATCAAAATGCAGATGCGTTGTCGCCCCTAAGGACTAAGATGGTATACCTCGTTTCCAGTAATAAGGGTCACTTTCGATTTGCAAGCGTACTACAAACATTTTAAGTCGCTTATGTGCCTGTGATTTTTTTATTAACTATAAGCTTCTTTATTCACAAGCGAGCACAGCTCTTAGCTCTTGAACTAACAAGTACATCCGATTGAGAGTTAGATATAACGTGAGCAACTTTGCTTCTTCTCAGCTTTTATCCTGCTTAGACCTGACTCGGCTGCGAGGGAGCAAACTTTTTCAGTCTTATCTTGATAAGATCTGGGTCGGCTAAAAGCGAGAAATTTTAATGTCAAAAAAACCTGAATTTAAGAACGTATTTGCAATGAAATCTAAATTAAATATCAGATATTTTTTTTACTTTACTAAATTAGAAGTAAAGACCTAGTAGATTAATAAATCTATTTATTGTAAAGAGAATTAAAGTTAAATTTGACCTAATAATAAATAAAAATAAAGTACTGCATAAAATAAATCTAACTAAATTTAAAGTATTTCATTACATACGGTTTTATTTTTAAATTACCCATCCAATTATTTATTTAAAAAATAGACGTAATATATAGCAGAGTATTCACACATGCTGTATTATTAAGATTGACATCATAAATCGTCAAGGAGATTTATCAATTGCCGTCTATTGCAGTTTCTGTCGGTTGACCTTATTTTCCAAATTAAAGAGTTTTTGCGGAAATATTTATTATCACTATTGTTCCATCCATTACCATCCATTGTCACCTATAAAAGTCCCTGCTGAACATAGGCCTCCCCCATAGATGCCGCATAGGGAGGATTTTGCCAAAGTTGCCACGCTTGCAGGCGGGTAGGCAATCGCAGTTTTTTTAATAATTATGAGTTGTTATCAGGAAGATGCTGCTGCCTATCTACACTCGGCTCTCTACGACACCTACGGGACGATATGAGGTAGTGGACATTTACACCGCCACAATTCGGTTTTACCTAACTAATATTTTTAATATATACTGCTTGTTAGGCGCACTTGTGACTGTTGTACTAAGTCCTTACATTTTCCTTAGTCGATTCTTAAAAAATCCACGTAGTGAAAGTTTATTGAATAGCACTCCAAATGCAATAATATTATACTCTACAAAGCATTTCTGCAATAACTTGAAGTACTTAAAATGCAATAATATTATAGTATTTTTTTTTTTTGGCTTAATCGTGCTAAAGACTTGTTCCAGTGTGGAAACACCAGTGTCGGCTCCACTGGAAAGAACCAGTCTCGCTTGGAATACCAGCGTGATTTTTTAATTTCTTATATCTTTAGGTTAGATGTAGGTGTCTATAAACTGCAGTTTTCACTTACGATCAGGCCTACTGAGCGCTTCTTTGTCACCTTTGTTTCTATAAATAACCGGCCAAGTGCGAGTCGGACTTGCACATGAAGGGTTCCGTACCATCGGAAAACACGTTTCTAGTAGCGGAGCCCCATTTAATTTTTAATTTATTTTTATTTTCATTATTTGTTGTTATAGCGGCAACAAAAATACATATTCTGTGTTTTCAACTATCTACATGTTACGGATCATGAGATACAGCCTGCTGACAGACAGACGGACGGGCGGACGGACGGACAGCGGAGGCTTAGTAATAGGGTCCCTTGGGTTACCCTTCGGGTACGGAACCCCAAAAAGTAACATTTCTTAATACTTTTACACGAATGTGGTCATTTTTAAATTTTTATCAAAATACTAGCAATGATACTGACACTAATTATATTTTTGTTAACCACTCATTAGAAGTGGTTCACGACAGTAGTCAAATGGCAGATTTGAACATATTATGATTTTTTCCACCATTAGGCTAATGTCATTGACTCAGTACTAAATACATTTGTATAATTTGAATAAGTGATTTAATAATTAAGAAATATAATTTACCGACATTATATTATGGACATACCTTTGGTATATTATAATTAATTATAAATAAATGAATACTAACAATAATTAAAAAATGGACTCAATTTCAGATAAAAATCATTTTATATTACACATGTTTTATGTTATATCGGTAGTCGATAGTAATAAAACATGTGGTAGATATGCATTTATTTTACAAACAGTGTTCCACGCAACTCAGGAATAACTTAGGCTTCGTTAGGCAGTCGTAAAAGTCAGAAAACGAAATTGCTTTAACTAACATTTTTACAAGTGACTTGCAAGAAACGTGCTTCGTTCTTACCTTTACTTCATGAATGAAGCAAATGTATAATGTTCTTTAAGAGCGACTTATGCGGCTAGTTATAAATAACATTTAACAAGCTATATTTCCGAATGCTTTGAATGCAATGCTATATAAAATTAACACTTGTATGTCACGTGTTAAATTATGTTAATATAGCTATTCAATTATTTAAGAGTTGTTGGTACGTTTCGCAATTCAAAGCTGTGTCTTAATGTTTGGGAAACTAAGTGAAAATAACATATTAAGGGCATTAAAAGTGCGCTAGATACCTAAGTGCATAGAACCCTATGGTTTGGGATAACGACTGCGTAAACTCTTAAAATATGTAGGTTAATGTTGTGTATGTATTGTGTTATATTTTTATATCTAGCCTACCTTTCTTAATTATTTCTAAAACGGCACTTATTTATATTTTCTTACCGACCTGGATTTGATAGATTGACAGATATTGCCCTATGGCATTAAATACAAATTCCTAAAGCCCGCTCAATTCGTGCTCATACGAAGAATTTCGTACAAAGCCCTTTTGACTACTGCCAGTGGTTCTGCAAACATTTTCAGATAAAGTGCCAATCTGTGTAAATATTGCGAAGTAGCAGAAAAAGAAAGAATAATAACTATAAACATTTAAATATTATTAATTATGCTTGATATCGAGTAATTAATGTGTATCGAAATACATTATTAAACGTACCGATTTTACAGAGCAATAACTTGCGAATTCGGCTGGTCTGAATAAGATTAAAACTGACTGATCGATGTATCTTGTTACTAAAACGAGTACCTATATAACATTTGGAAGACAGTAAAACAAATCTTTCAACCTAGAAAATTATTCAACCGAGTCCGAGAACTATGTTATTACACGCGTATTCCAATAAAGAATGTCCAATATAAAACCAAAATAAAACTTTAGTTTACAATACTAAGAAAAACCAAAGAACACGTCCAAAAAACAAGCCTTATGTGGTGGCGAAAAGGATTGCAATATCTGACGATGGCGGTCACCACATATGTGTGAGTGTGTCAATGTCAATGTCAAATACATTTATGTGCTCGTGCAGAGACAAATAATGACGAATCATTTTACGAAATTCTTCGCTCTCGATTATCGGGCTTCAGCACACGCATTTTAAGCTAAGTTGGGTTAGTAAATAAGATGTGTTAGTAAAATAACAACATTGACAGTGTTATTTACAAAGTCGCTATCCAGAGGCACAGTCCCTAAAATTTTAATAAATTACGTTATTTAATTTGTATCAATTTATTCAGTTTAAAATAAACTTTGAAGAGCATATGTTTATAGCTTACTTAAATTAAATAAAAGTCATGCTATGATCTTGCGATTAGCGCACTTTTAATGCCCTTAATATGTTATTTTCACTTAGTTTCCCAAACATTAAGACACAGCTTTGAATTGCGAAACGTACCAACAACTCTTAAATAATTGAATAGCTATATTAACATAATTTAACACGTGACATACAAGTGTTAATTTTATATAGCATTGCATTCAGAATCATTCGGAAATATAGCTTGTTAAATGTTATTTATAACTAGCCGCATAAGTCGCTCTTAAAGAACATTATACATTTGCTTCATTCATGAAGTAAAGGTAAGAACGAAGCACGTTTCTTGCAAGTCACTTGTAAAAATGTTAGTTAAAGCAATTTCGTTTTCTGACTTTTACGACTGCCTAACGAAGCCTAAGTTATTCCTGAGTTGCGTGGAACACTTTTACGTTAAATTAATTTAGCTTTAACCTAGCATGTAGGCAACAAGCCAAACACTAATTTCATTTTGAAATAGGTTTGATTAGGAGTCTTATTTAATTGTATAATATTTTCCAACATCTTACGTGTTTGTAATTACTTATTTTTTAATTTTATCTGAAGTACTTTTTCATTAACTAGCCATGCTGCAGCTATATTATGGTTGTAACACGAATGGGGCGGCTCGACTGGGGAAGAACCACGCGCTCACAGAATACCAGCGTAAAATAGTAGCTTAACGCTGCTGTGTTTCATATGGTAAGTGTAGAGAACCGGAAATCCTTTCTACTGGAAACGATGCATTCCATCGTAGTCCTGAGGGGTGACAACGTATCTGCACGTTAATTCTTAATCACTTTTTCTTGATAACTTTGTACCTATTTTTAAGTTTAATGCGCGCAAGGAGAAGTGTGAAAGGCATAAAGTTTATATGGGGAACGATTTCAGAAATCCAAAATGTATATGCAATATATGTTAATATACATAAAATTAATTTATAAAAAAATATCGTTGTTTATGTTCATACTGCCAATGTCAAACACATAATTGTCGCTTGAACAAATTATGTTGTTTGTTAACATTCATACCCAAGATTATATTATAATCAATAATGTCTCAGTGTAAAGACATTTGTGTTTTATATGTTAATGTGCAGTTGACAATCAAATACTGCTTGCTTAATATACGAATAAATAAATAATAAATAAAATATAATGAACTGCAGTCAAATTTCGACCACTAGGCGACCAATAGTATTAATAAAACTTTCATAAAATTGACAGCGAACGAGGCGTATCCAATTAGGATACGCCTCGTTTAGTGCCGAAATAGGGGTGTCAAAATATTATCAACGTTAACGTGTGTCAGAGATAGTGTTGTTTGACTTAGTGGTGGAAGTGTTAGTGCACGCAATTGTGGGAGATATGAAGGTGTCATACACACTATTATATTATAAAATAATTATTATGAAAATGTGTGTATTTCTTAGTTTGAAGAGCATCTTCATTCTTCATCTCTCCCACAATTGCGATATATTTAATTCTTGAGACATGCAGCTTTCCCCGCGCTGTTTGTCGTTTCCAATTTCATAGGTACCGGCAGGGGTCGCATGGATTGCTTGCGTTCTGTAAAATGAGCATATGCTACCACGGCTATTAATAAACATAAAATGTTTTTTTTATAAAACTGCAGTGGCAAAGGAACTTATAGTCCACCTGATGGGAAGTGGCTACTGCAGTCCATAAACGCCAGCAGATTTCAAACAGATGCCGCCACTTTTGCGGACTAAGACGGAATGCCTCACAGCCTGTAATTATACCTACTCTACTGCCCTACAGACCGGAACACAGCAGTGCAAGCATCTATGGGTGATACCTACCCTGACATATTCGTACGTAAAGGTATACCTCTGTGACAACAATTTGTAGCAAGAATTAACGCAAACATAAATTTATAGTAAGAATAAGAAAAATCTGTAAAGCAAATGGTGAAATAGAATTTGGTAATAAATTTAATATATCTACAAGACATAATTTTAATACAAACTTATATTCTATATTTCTGTAATACTGGATTTAATATTACGTATATAGCGCTTGATTAAACGTCAACAAAAGATGAACCAATAACTAACCTTTTGAGTATTCAGAAACCACAATTCAATCATGCAGACAAAAAGAGTCTCAGGCAAAATACAGATAGATTGACCTAAATATTTGTAGCGGTGACAGAACACAAAGGGGGACATTGAAATCTCCGGGCTTATTCCTGGCGACACCCTAATCCTATCATGTACGTTCATCTCGATCGGGTTGTCAAGTGATTTTAGATTAATTTTAAGCTTAAGGATAAAAGATTTATTCTAAGATATCATAAAATGGAATAACTGAAGAATCCCTTGTTTATTGTCTTAAAGAAATATATTATTTATATTTTCATTCAGGCTTATTGTTGCCGCTAGGTATTTGTTATATAAAGACCATACCATTAATCGTATCGATCTAAAAAGCATTATAAGTTTACGTGTACCAATAGAAATTTATTAAATTTGAGGACACTTTTCGTCACCGAATATCGATAATATCTATTTTTCAGATTTTTTCCTTTATATCTAACTTTATGCCAAAATAAGTCACCAAAAAGTGGCCGTGATTTTTTGATGTGTAAATCAATTAGTCAGCAGTCACAATGCCGTGTATAACATCTCTTCTTTGGACGAAGCTGACAACCAAGATCGTCGTTTGTACCGAAATTGGCCCCTTTTACATTCATGTTTTTGGTGGGATATCTTCATTATGGATCCTATCATGCTTAGCCTCTCTATAGATCGCGTAGCAGATTTTATCTTCCTTATATACCCAGAGCAACTAAGTAATTATAAGTAAGCGCGTAAATTTTCATTTCTAACCTAAAATATCTGATATCTTAAATTTAGAGAGTCTATTTATTTATTTATTTATTCTTTATCATTCCTTAAATCAAAGGAATACAAAGAACGGACTTAATGCCTTCAGGCATTCTCTACCAGTCAACCCAGTCTAGTCCTTAAATAGATTAAAATAATATCTAGGTTGCCTAAATACGCATTTTTAAGACGGTTTAAATAATTTGGCTTATATGTTTATGACAAGCTTTTTAATTTTATAATTTTTGATACATGCAGTTGTTCATGGGCGGCGGTCAACACTTACCATCAGCTCAGCTGCATGCTCGTTTGTCCCACTTCTATATAAAAAATTAGAGATTTCCTTTTTAATTCTCGAGTCCAAAAATAATTAAACCCCAATATTATGTGTAACAGAAATCAATAAGCCTTTTTTAGCTTGCACGTTACCACACCGACAAGGGAAACAGTCAATTATTTTAAAGATTTCCTTGTGCAAAAACACATTGATTGGAGGCATAACATTTAAAAGCAATAGTAGGTAGCTCAAGGGCTGGGTTATCACCTTTATTTTCATACTACGCAACCTGATTTCGATGTGCTCCCGTACCAACAGAATTGTTAACAGGAGCTCAATATTTAAGGCGCGGAGATGTATGTCGGAGAATTAAATCTCGAGGTAACATAATCCAATAAGACACTAGAGTGATGCGTCGGAGTGTCACCAATTTTCCACCATTACACTAACAATAGTAAAAGGACACTTGTGCTCAGTACTTTTCTTATTGATCTTTAAGAATACAAGAGAACAACCTGTATTCACGATATATCACTGTAATCCACGAAGTCATAGATACCCACAGAGCAACTGATGGAAAACTGACTAACAAAAGTCCACCCTAAAGAAACACATACATGTGTGAAAATTATCTTGCAGGTATTATATCCATTCATTGTATTTCATAATTATTTAATGATTACTGGTAAGACATACAGGAACTAAAAGAATGCTCGTCACACAGAGTACTCGTTTATTGTGTTTTCTCATAGCTCTTAAAATTTTGTACGTAGTGTTTATTTGCAGAAACTATAATTTTTATTTTAACAACTTCCCTGTCCGAGAAATAGATACAATAATTAAACAATTGAAATGTTCATATATGACTCATGGGGCAGTGAAATGGTTAAACTTGTCAATTTTTTCATTGTCCAAACCTATACATCAGAGTCTGTTTTCTATGTCGATCAAGGTGGATTGGATCAATTTCAAGGTGATATCTTTCAATAAATCCGCATAATCTCACACTAGAACGGCTATTTCATATTATCTTCTTTCAATAGAATGCAATATAGTCAGCTCAAAGGATCTATACCGGAATTAACAAAAATTTTTACACGTAAAATATCACAGCGTGCCACCACACATAAAGCGGCAAAGTCCAGAAATACTTGCGGGACTTATTAACGCATTCCTCACTCTCGACTGTGATTCACGGGTGAATTTCAAACGCGTCCTTTTATAAGTTATGGTGAAAGTAGTAAGTAAAAAGCGGGTAGAGACGAAAATGCGGGTACAACGTAGAAGGTTGCTAATAGGATCTGCTTAAAAACGAATATCATAATGACTTATTGATTAAAATCACATTTAAAATTTTTGGAACTCATAAAATAAACAATATTTACTAATTTATAATATCTAAAAAATAAACACAACCACATATTAAGTGGCTTGTAATCATAGATATATTTTTACTTTAACATTCAAATTTATTTTACAAAATACATTAAAGTCGTATATTAGGTTATTAATATTGCTTAGCACTATATTATGATAAATTACAATGGTTTTCACTTAATCACTATCACTTGTCTATAAACGCATACTACACTATATGGAGAGTCATATAACAGGCTGTGACGCATTATATCTTAGTTAATAGGGGTGACAACGCAAATAAAAACTGCTTGCTTGTTGTCACTGTTACATTATAAAAATAGAGAGGTAATTGTTGGAGGTATGAGAAAATTATGCCTGAATATAACAGTATGTTACCCAGTTATTTTTATTTGGCATATTTGAGGTAAGTTAGCATTCTGCGATATAAAATATGTTAATGAAAGTTTTCCTTTGAATTTTATATTTGTAAGGATAAAGGTGATACGTGATACAAACCATAAAAATGACATGTAAATACCATTTATGAAACCGTCATTTTACATTCCTTTCGAGAGACCCATGTAGCCGCGTGGAGGACTGTAAACTGTTATGATGATGATAATGAGAATAACTATTTAACACTTTTGGAACATATAATTTCCAATACTTTATTTAAATAACATAATATACAATATTTTATAATATACAATATTTTATAATATACAATATTAAAAACTACAATAAAAAAAAACTAAAACTAGTAACTTAATAATTATCATACAATACTACTCCCCGCGGTATGTGCCAAGAACGCTGGCTGCGTTTCCCCGCTCAATGGCAATACTTAGCCTTTGAGCGAGAAAAGAACCAGCCCTCTTATCACCAGCAGAAACGACCAGCCGCGGATGGAGTTCCTTTAGGAACCTCACCGCACGTGGAACCCACGGACCGATAGTCTCTACAGCAAATGGCACGAATATGTAGTCATCTCTCAGAGACTCATATTTGCGCCACTTACTCAGTTCAGCTGCCTCTGTTGCCGCCCCGGCTCTAAACGAGGTACCCCTGAGATGAGAGGCCACCAGAGTGTCTACGCAAGTAGCATCCCACACTAGGGCTTTACCTCTCTCCCAAGGGACCAATGTCATACCGTCGGGTCTCCTGCCATCGTCTCTAAATATTCCACAAGTCGATTACTTGATGATAAAGCGTGTAACCAGTGACTAGATTCCTTAGTCGAAACAGCTAGAAGGCGTGCCTTAACAAATAATTAAATATCATTGTATATTTTCAAGTTCATTACTTGTACCAAACATCAGTGATCTCATTGTTTTAGTTGTGTTTTGAAATGCTCTCGGGGCTTAAAAAGATTTCACATGATTTGTGGTGTTGAATATTCAGGGTGTACACAGTTTGGCTGAAGTGATGTACATTCATCACTTTTAAAAACGATCCTACCTTTTGTTTATGCTTTTATTTAGTAGACTCTTTTGTATTTAACAGCGAGGCAACTGTCATAATAGAAATTAATTATAAAAGATAATCCAGTTGGGTGTGATTGGATTTTTAGATAACTGGAATCAAAGTCACGGTCAAATTGTTTATTTAAGTTCAGCCCTTACAAAACAAAGTCAAGATACAAATACAAGTACATTTTGGAACATAGCTTATACAGTAGCTTATCACATATTATAACAATATTATAGGTAATATATTATCACAATATTAGTATCACAACAATTAGTATCAAGACAGCAATGCCATTGCTTTAACACGTACCTGCTGCTGGATACCTTGTGGACAGTAGTGGTGTTGGACCTAAAGGTCAAAAGTACACTTTTTTCTCCCAACAGTTACACTCACAAGCATACACGCACACAAACACATATCATATACACGAACATGCACTCACGCACGCTTGTGTGCATACACTCACAACAGGCTGTTCTCATTTTATGGCAGCTTTCGCTTTTCGCGGAGATCTCTCAGAAAATTCACTACAGATTAAGTCACATTACTCGCACTTTGAGGCAATATTTTCGTTGTAGCAGTAATTGGTTGCTGATGTATCTATCGTCAGATAAAAGTTATTCTTTTTAGTTAATTTATAACCTAACTGAATATAAAAGCGAAACAATTGAACTATTTTATTCATACAACTGTAATTTTTAATTAGTTTATTTTGTGTTTTATTCTACGAATAAATTGTATATGAGGATTGCAAAATCCTTAATGAAATAAATTCAAACGATTGCTTCGGCCACCACCAATAAAATTTCTAACTTTAAAAAAAAAATTACTTGCAATTTTTAATACTGATGTACCACGTGATCGATGATGAAAAATATATTATACTAATATTACGGGAACATAATAGTATGGACTCCATAGGGCAGCGCAACGGACTTTTCTTTGTTCAGAAAACTTTCTCAATCTCAATTAACAGGAGGTCTGTGTCCAGTGGGACGTATGTAGACTGTTTATTTAGTTTGCTTATTTTGTGCCAAGAGTTGTACCATATGCTGAAAGCCAAGTTTATAGCTTAAATAATAAAATAAGTCAATAAAATGTTATTAAATCCGAAAACATTAGTTTCATTAATTTTTTTGCCTAGTTCGGAATTGGATGCTATTTTCATCATGTTTTGCGATGTAAATACCTAGTTATATCATACTCAATCCGTCCCTGGCTCAATATTCCAAACAGCCACATCAGCATATGCGTGAGAACTCGAGTGATAATTCGTATTAAGACGAACCTATCCGGTGACGATATGATAATTATGTGTTATGATTCGTAGAGATAGGTTAGGCGACGTTGGTTGGGGAGAGTATTGTTGGCTGTGCGTGATAGCTACGAGGTACGTGTGATCTCGGATATTGACGGTATGACACGATAAAGAACTAGTATTGGCCCTTATAAGCTGCAAAATGTAAAGTTTTATGTTGTGTGTTATACCTACCACCAATTATCGTGATGATCAGTATATTGATTTTCTTACTTGCATAGAGAATGCTTTGTGTGCTTATTCAAATATGAACGTATTAATATTAGGTGATTTTAATCTTAATTCTTGTAGCACTAATGTTAAAACTCAATTTAAAATTTTTTGTGACTTCTGTAACCTACAGCAACATAATAATGTATATAATACTCGCGGTGGACTATTAGATCTCGTGTTGAGTGACTATGACCGTAACCAATTGGAGGTGTTGCCTGGATTGGATCCACTCATACCAATAGATGAATATCACCCTTCGTTGGAAGTCAAAATCAACCTCTCATACAGTAAGTCCTTGCCTAGGCTGCAATTTTCGCCAGATGGAAGTTCGGATAGGATCGCTGATTGGAATTGGCGTAAGGCGGACTTTCCAGGTCTGTATGCAGCGTTATCGGAATTAGATTGGTCTGATTTAATGACTTTTACAGACGTAAATGCAGCCGTAGATTTTTTTAACAACAAATTGAATGAAATTATTAATTTATATGTACCAAATAAAAAGCTTTTCTAAATCATCGTAAATATCTATCCCAAATGGTTCACGCCTGAGATCATAGAAAATATCAAAAAAAAATATTTCCATCTGAAGAGATTTAAGCAAGAAGGAAAATTATTTAACAAAGAACTATTTAACTTTTATCGATGGAGGGTTAAAATTTTGATTGACAAAGCATATCAGCAGCATCTTAACTTGATACAGAAAAGCATAATTGATGATCCGGTATTATTTTGGAAATATGTAAGTGATAAAAAAAAAGAAAGACGACATACGGAGACATATAGTTATAAGGGTAAAGAAGTATCAGGTCAAGATGCGGCTAATGCCTTTGCTGAATACTTTTGCTCTGTATTTCATGATGAAAAGCCCCTATTAAATTATGCCGATGCCGAAGGTGCGGCTAATTTACAAGTTAATATGGTGCCCATCTCAGTCAGGTATGTAGACGAGTGATTTTAGATTGGCAATAAAACGCCTAAAGCCGCGATCCGCTGGTGGTCCTGACCGCATTCCTGCTTTTCTTGTCAAGGATTGTGCGCCAGTTCTAAGATCACCGCTCTTATTCATTTTAATCTGTCTCTTAGACAGGCTAAATATCCAGAACAGTGGAAAATATCTAGGTGACTCCTGTTCCCAAGGGAGAACCTGGAAAGGATGTTTGCTTTTAGACCTATAGCGGTGCTTTCGGTTCTGGCGAAGGTATTTGAAACCATATTGAACTTTCACATTAGCAAACAGTTAGATAACATTTTGCATGACAGTCAACATGGTTTTCGGAAAAATCGCTCAACGAATACTAACCTGATAACACACGTTGACTATGTATGTACAGAGATGGATTCTAGAAGACAGGTAGATGCCGCATATTTCGACTTTAGGAAGGCTTTTGACCTGGTGAGTAATGACATACTGTTACAGAAGCTAGCTGTTGGGTTTTACTCCGAAGCTTCTTCAATTTTTGTTAGCTATTTGGATAATCGTCGTCAATTCGTTAGAGTAAGTGGTTACGAATCCGATTATTATTTTACTAGATCTGGTGTGAGTCAGGTAGTACTCTTGGCCCAACACTGTTCTTGAGTTTTATAAATGACTTGCCTACCAAAGTTAAATCTGCAGAAGTGCCTGTTATTCGCAGATGATCTGAAATTAAGCTTGGGAATTGGCAGTGCTGCTGATGCACAGGCTCTTCAACAGGACATAGATAGGGTATCGGAATGGAGTAAAGTGAACCATCTTCCTCTTAATGAGACTAAATGCAAGTGTTACTTTTGCATTAAAACCGAATCCTATCATTATTAATTATAACTTATTTGACGCGCCTATGGTAAGAGTATATGACATAATTGACTTGGGCTTATTATTAGATACTAAATTAAATTTTCACAATCATATGACATCCATTTGCAAGTCGGCTAGTAAGACTTTGGTTTTGTGATGAGGACTGCTGCTGACTTTGACGATATAAGGTGGCTAAAACTTTGTATAATGCGTATGTTCGGAGTAAACTGAGCATGCAGCTGCGGCCTGGAATCCTTATGAGAATAAGTATACTATCATGTTAGAGAGAATACAACGTAAATTTGCTCGTTGGCTTTATAAGAAGATTCACGGTTACTACCCTATTTGTATCCTTCCCATTTGTTTTGGGTATGGTTGATTTAGAAACCTTAATGTTTAGGAGGGTGATGTCAACTATTAGGTACTATCTTTTATAATTCACCAAGTTAGACTGCCAGTCGGTTGTGGAGAGAATCGGTTTGTTGCCCAGGTACCTGCAGAGTGATAATGAGTAACGGTGGCTCCGCGCCGTAGGCTGCGTCTCTCCTAGACAGACCAGTTACACGTACCAAACGTGCAGCCTATGCACCAACAAATCGAGCATTGATACTAATAGGATATACCACCAACACGATGAAATTGATATATTTGCAGACAGTATGACACGTCTGTTGAATCTTTTAGTAAAATTATCGATAATAAGATAATTAAAAATTTGACAATTTAATTTGTTTGACAATGTACTATTTATTAATTTGTATTTAAGATGTAATTTTAATTATGGACATATATTGTAATTAGCTTTTATTGACATTGCATTGTAAATTAATATGACAAAATATTTCATAGCCTGACATTGTATGACTGTATCCTTTTTTCTTTTATATTCATATTTTATTATGTTATTTATTTTAATTTCTCAACACGCGCTGCTATAGGCTTGAGATTTTGAAGTACTAATATTGCATAATTGTTTAATTTACATTATTTTTAATTATAAATTTATAAGTGATAACTATTAACTGTTTATTATAATTGGATGATTTTTTAAAATATTTTTGCATGTAAAATTAAACCTTGTGTGCGTGTTGGATTTTCTGTAAGCCACAAGAGTTTTTAAAAGAAAAATAAATAAAAAATAAATAAATAAAATTGTACTAGACTTATTCTAACATTAATATTAATTCATTCTGTAACTAACCACTTTCGAAAGAACATTAAATCATTTTATACTTTAAATTGTGTTTTTAAAAGACTGTCGGTTCGTCGCAATTTAAGTGGCGCAGCCGGTAGGATATCCGTATATATTCTGCTGTCGTGCTAACGCCTTTCGGACCCCAAAATCGGTTTAAGCGTCAGTATAGCAGTCAGGTTCGGATATCCTCGAACCAAACAAATAACTCCCGCGACGCGCGCGCTATCGTTTCCAAATCAATCGATTACGCGCATTGGACCATCAACGGTATCGAAGTGGTCAGAATCAACTGGAGGACATGGGATTGAACATACTGTGAGTAAACCTTTTCACTTCTGTTTACATTTATCCCATTCTTTTCCGCATTTTCCGAACTAAAATCGTCAGGCCATATTTTTAATTATTTGATTTTGTTAGGCAAAATAGGCTGATAATATACTTGTTAATAGTTTAAGTTAGATTAAATAAGATAGTTTAAATAAAAATGGCAGTAACTGTTATTCCAGCACATTTTAGACTTAATTCCTAGATACGATGGAGATGAAAAATTGCTCAATTTATTCATTTCAAAATGTGAATACGTTTTATTAAATTCAGGAGGCGACAATACTCGATTCAAAATTTATATAGATTCCATGCTATAAGTAGTAAGCTTAGTGGTAGAGCTGCGACTCTACTTAGTGATAACCCTAGTTTAAGTACGTGGGAAGATTTGAAAGAATTTTGACCCAGCATTTCAGGACCCCCGTTCAGAGGAATGTATTGCTATCGAGCTAGAATCTCTAAAAATCAAACAAGGAGAGTCATTTATTCAGTTTTGTACTAGAATACAAAATGTAAAAAGTTCTTTATTTGCTAAAGTCCAAAGACATTGTGATGAAGGAATGAAGGCAGCCAAAATGATTATTTATAATAATACCGCCTTGAACGTATTTTTGTACAATTTACCCGAAGACCTTATTAGAATTGTCCGACTCAAAGGCTGTTCTACTTTGGAGATCGCTTTAAGTATAGTCACAGAAGAAATTAACTTTAGCTCAGTATAACGCCAAAACAATAAAGCCAAACCAGTTCAACAATTATCTCTGCAAAGTTTCGTGAGACCAACTGCATTTATAAATTCAAATTTGACACCAAACAGTAATAATAATAGTAGTAATTTCAAGTTTGGTGTACCCTCAGATAGGATATAGGCCTAATTTGCACACGAATAAATTCACGGCCCCTCAGCAAGGCTACCATTTTGCATCACCACAAAATTCAATGCCACGTAATTTCAATAATCAATTTACCCAACAACCACGAGCACCATTCCAAGTTGGTGGATTTAAATTTGGCATTCCCCAACATCAAGTTCAAAAATACGGTGTGCAGAATCAACAACAGCCTAACCAATTTAAATATGGCTTTCAACAACAGCCTAATCAATTCAAATACGGCTTTCAACAACAGCCAATCAATTTAAATATAATGCAACGCAACCAATCAATTCAAATTCGGCATAAAATCAACTTAAAACGTTTACGACACTGACGTATCTATGCACCGCACCAATTAGGCAAAACATGACGACGAATGATTTGTTCTTTAGTGAGGAACCTTCAACGTCATGTCAAGATTTCTCTCACGATAATTTGACGGTTACTACTGACCACTATGACGGTTTGGCAGAAGACCTTCATTTGAAGGTCAGTACCTAGAAAATTCTAATGAAATTAATAATGAAGATAATGCAGTACCTGAAAATTTTCCGATAGTAGCCTTCGAAAGCCCTCCGAAATGATCCATCTTAATTATTGTGATAGCATTTTAAAATTACCTCATATACTAATTCCCGAAATAAATTCAAAATTTTTAATAGACACCGGAAGCAGTAGATCCTTTATTAGTCCTGCCAAGGCTGATCAATATTTTGGTGAATTTAAATACAATGAACCTTTCACAGTTGTAAGTACTCATGCGCAAAGCAGGCACGATGAAATAATTTTTATACCGCTTTTAAAAACATTCAAAACTACACTACATAAATTTTACATATACGATGTGGACGGTAGATACGACGGCCTTATTGGGTCAGACTTATTAAAAAAATTAGCAGCTAATATCGACATGAACCACCAAATTTTACGAACACCTAATACTGAAATTCCAATAATTTATAATCCACCTTATGAAATTAATTTAGAACCAAGATCAGAAACACGAGTAAAATACCTACCAACTTACAAAACGGAGACGCGATCATTAATTTTACCCAATTTAGTGAGGGAGTTCGTATGCCATGTGCTCTTATCAAGTGTGATAATTTCTTTGCCGAAACCATTATTCAAAACGTGTCCAATGAAAAGGCTAATATTAAATTTATAGAACCGTTTAATGTAACTGTATTTGAAAATAATGTGTGTCATAAATGAGATAAATTCCGATTGCGAGATAGATGAGATTTTGAAAGAAAATTTAATTAAACTACGATTAGATCATACAAATGAAGAAGAACGAAAGCTATAACTAAATTATGCTATGAATACCGCGACATATTTTATAGTGAGAAAATTCCGCTTTCTTTTCAAATCAGGTAAAACATAATATTAGAACAGTTAACGAAGATCCTATATATATCAGACCGTATCGCCATCCACCTTCCCAAAATGAGGAAGTACAAGACAAGTAGACAAACTTCAAGATAACGTAATCCAAAATTCTCACTCACCTTGGAGCGCACCGGTTCACTTAGTTCCCAAAAAACTAGATGCATCCGGGCAGCCTAAATTTAGAATGGTTATAGATTATCGGCGATTAAATGAGAATACAATAGACGATAAATACCCGTTACCTAATATAACTGACCTTTTTGATAAGTTAGGCAAGTCTATATATTTTAGTACCCTTGACTTGGCAAGTGGCTACCACCAACTAGAAGTTAATGAAGCTGATAGGCCAAAGACAGCTTTCACAACTCAATCCGGTCACTATGAATTCAAACGCATGCCGTTTGGATTAAAGACAGCTCCTGCAACTTTCCAGCGAGCTTAGTGCATTGCTTAGTGTACCTCGATGACATAATTGTGTATTCGGCAAGTCTTCAGGAACATATTGAAAAATTAAGGAATATTTTTGATCGTCTCAGAAAAACCAATTTAAAAGTCACGTTAGACAAGTGTGAATTCTTGAGAAAAGAAGTTCTATATCTAGGTCACACTATTACAAGAGGTTTGAAACCAAATGACGAAAAATTAAAGCAGTACTAAAATATCCATTACCGCGTACAGCCACGGAAATAAAAATTTTCTCGGATTAGTAGGGTATTACAGAAAATTTATTAAAGACTTCGCTAAACTTACACAACCGCTAACCTCTTGCCTGAAAAGAAAACAAAATTGAAATTACGAAAGAATATATAGACGCATTCGAAAGATGTAAAGAGCTTTTAACAAACGCCCCACTTTTACAATATCCCGACTTCTCTCGACCGTTCGTTCTCACCACAGATGCGTCGAACTTTGCTCTCGGTGCAGTTCTGTCGCAGGGACCTATCGGTAGTGATAAGCCTATAGCCTTTGCAAGTCGTACGTTGAACGATGCTGAAACGAAATACAGCACAATAGAAAAAGAACTTTTGGCAATCGTTTGGGCAGTCAAACATTTCCGCCCTTACTTATATGGAAAAAAATTTACAATTTACACCGATCATCGCCCTTTAGCCTGGTTAAATTCCATTAATGAACCGAATAGCAAACTAACTAGATGGAAGTTACGCCTATCGGAATTTGATTATGAAATAGTGTATAAAAACGGGAAACAAAATTGTAACGCTGATGCTTTATCTAGAATTAAGATTAACGCCTTAACTGATAACGATGATGTTTCGATGCAAGTGAATATAGACAAAAACGAAAAAAAACTTCAACGCCAGTTGAGCAATGTAGTCTCTAAAATTGTAAAGCTAGGTAATTCGAATCAGGCGGAGGACGTAGTAACAGTATCATCCGATTCGGAAACGTTGAGTATTCCCTCTTCGCATGGTAGACAATCTCCATATCCAATACCATCTCCAAATAGTAGCACTGCCACAGCTTCTGAAGGACATAGTAGTAACAATACAGTACATTCGGCTAAAGACATAGATACAGCAGGAATCCTAATTCTTCAGGAAGCGATTGATGCGAAACCAAATCAAATACTCGTTCATACCTGGAACAGAAATGAATGTTCAGTTAAAAACTTGTCTAGGGATAAACAAAACATATTGGAAGTTCACTTACCATTAAACAATTTGGATTTAATAAAAAAATTCCTGAAAGAGTATATTAGGCCTAAAATTAAATATTTCTTTTATTTCGAAGATGTCATACACCGCAAGCAGTTTTCGGAAGTCACAACGCAATTATTCAAAAAGGATAGTGTTAAATTTTATGAATGTACAAAGAGGATAGTCTATGTAGAGATGAGAGCAACGCGAAATAGTTCTTAAATATCATTTAGGTAAAATTGCCATAGAGGCATTAGGAAACATTAGTACATTTGAGGCGAACGTTTTATTGGAACAATATGGAACAAACGGTAGAGCATCATAAACTCATGTGAGGTTTGCAAAAAAATGAAGTATGACCGTAAACCCTAAAACCTCAACTTCAATTAACTCAAACCCAGTCTAAACCATTCCAAGAAATTTTCATTGATACTTTTCGATAGAAGGTAAGTATTTTCTAACCTTGATAGACGCGTTTAGCAAATTGGGTCAAGCAATTGAAATTAATGGTAGGTCTACCCGGAAGTAATAAGAGCTTTAATAAAGTATTTTTCATTTGGAATTCCATCCAAAATTAGTTCAGATCCCGGTATGGAATTTAATAATGTACTCTTAAAGGAAATGTTAACATTATACAAAATCAATTTACACATTGGTACTGCGCACAACCCCAACTCTATGGGACTTATCGAAAGGTTCCATTCAACTATTACTGAAATTTACCGAATCGCTAAATACGAACATAAAATTACAGACGCGGCGTCAGTGATGACATATGCTGTTATGTCATACAATCATTCAATTCATTCTTCGACAGATCTCACGCCTTTTGAAGTAGTATTCGGACACACCGAATCCAATAGTACATTTGCCACTAATTTCGATAAGCAATTCACACAGCAGTTAGTAAAGGATCACGCTAAAAGGACCAAATATTTATATGAATATCTTACGGATAAAATAATTGACAAAAAGTTGACGGTGAGAGAAAAACACGCAGGCGAATCGCAGTTCGATTTGGACGTAGGTGATACTGTGTTCATAAAAGGTGTTAATACTAGACGGGCAAAGATAAACCACGTTACCAAAAGGCTCATGCCATCGGTGCTATAAAAGAAATGTAGTTCCTGTTGAAACCAATAAACGTATTACTAATGTTCCTATTAAAGACATAAAACGTCCTTCGCAGATTATTTCTACTGGTGATCCGAACGATGGCAATCCAGGCCCTTCATCAGCTTCGCATTGACAAGAATCCGGGATTGTTACCTGTTGACGAAGGTCAAGCATTCGTTAATTATGATAATTGGATAGTTATTAAGATATTAGATTTAAATTTAATTTACGATGAATTAGAATCAAGTATGCATAAATATGGGTTACTTAAAAAGCATGTTCAAAGTTGTTTCGATACTAAATCATTTGATTCAGATTTTACTACCGTACAATATCAAACCGATTATACTATGAATATTACCATCGACAAATTTAAACAATTAATTCCTTCAATACGAACCAAAAGAGGTCTCCTTGATCCGGTAGGCTCTTTGATAAAAGCCATCACAGGTAACTTAGATAATAATGACGCTCTTAGATATGAGAAATTAATAAATAAGCTACATACGGAACAAAACGCGATTAAAATAAAATGACAATAGTTTCCGAAATGGTGGGCTCCTACAGCCATTGCAAATTCTACTAAAAGCAATTTTATACGAGTAGAATAATATTCAAAACATTATTCAAGCTTTAAACAACTCCGATTTTCGACAAACGATTACCAAACTTATTCACCTTTATAATATCTTCCTTGATAATTTTCATAATTTATATTTCCATTTGAATGAAATCGAAACAGCCATTGCTTTTAGTAAAATTAATGTACTACACCAGTCAATAATTGATACAGAAGAACTTATAATATTGTTAAAGGAAATAGAACAAACTGACAAATTAGTGTTTCCTGTCACTTATGAAAATATTGTAAAATTAGAAAGATGTATCGAGATAAAAGCCTATATAAAACAGAATCAGATAAAGTTTATTATGAGTATTCCACTTATTAGAAATGAAATTTTTAACTATTATAAATTAGTTCCCTTACCTGTATTACATAATGGCCAGACGACTCTCATCCTTCCTAAAAATCCGTACCTACTTGAAAGGGTTGAAAGCAACACCGCTCTCTCAGTCATGTCGCGAGGTTGACGAACGTCGATTCCTGTGTCATGAGAACGATATACAATTCTTCACCAATGACAACTGTGTCGTAGAAATCATGCAGTTTCACACAAATATCTCAAGTTGTCACCCGATCCCTGTCACCCTTGAACACGTGAAGATCTACCTCATACAACCAAATCGCTGGATAGTTTACTCAAATACTGAAACAGCTATGACTAAATTCTGCGACAGTGAAGTAAGCCAAGAGATTCTACTAGGAACCTACCTCTTAACTATGGATGATAACTGCAAGGTGAAAATCAAAGGATACGAACTGAAAAGACATCAGACTCAAGGTAAAAATAACCTACCTAAGACAGCCAGTAATAAACTTACCAAAGATAATACTCAACCCGTCAAGTACTCCGAAGAAGCCTATGAATCTCGATGGAGTTAATATAGCAGACGTACAGTTTCTGAATCTATTACTACAGAAGAGTATGGGAGAAATTAGTGACAGCGAGTTAAGTGAAATGAAAAAAGAAATTACTAATAAAAGTGTTAGTTTAATCAACATTATAATCTTAGTTATTATATTAATTATTTTAAGTATTATTTTTAAACATAAATTAATTGATATCTGTAAAATCTGGAAAATTCGAGATAATCCCGAGGATAATCCCGAACTTGTGGAGGAGGTTATATCGCCTCAATCCGTCCCTGGCTCAATATTCCAAACAGCCACATCAGCATATGCGTGAGAACTCGAGTGATAATTCTAAGTAATAAGACGAACCTATCCGGTGACGATATGATAATTGTACTAGACTTATTCTAACATTAATATTAATTCCTGTAACTAACCACTTTCGAAAGAACATTAAATCATTTTATACTTTAAATTGTGTTTTTAAAAGACTGTCGAGGTTCGTCGCAATTTAATACCTTTTCAATATTCACATTGTTAACTAATTTATCATGGGAATAAAGATTGTTGTAAATTACTCAACTAGAACTCGTAAGTGAACACCGTTACAAATAAAATTCCATAAATCGTATCGCATTAAATGCTGATACATTTGTAGACTTTCAACCGTACGAGGGATTGCAATCTAGATAATGCATTTCGTTTCAACAAATGTTTAACATAGAAAGAACCTGAAATCAAGAAAAATATGTTAATGCCTAGAGCGGCAGATTTTTATTTTAATATGAGAATGGTTCTTAAACTATATTGGTATATAAATATATTTTTGATCTTAACATCAAATATGTACGTACAAACAAATATGTGATTCGTCACAGTTCAGCAGTTAATTTCTTACATGTTCAGAACTTCGGAAGTAAATGTAAACACATTAGGCGAGCTCTTTTGATGGCAAAGGTGCTTCTCTTCACGGGATGATGAACAAACAAACAATTACTGAAATATGTTGAACGCTATTAGGTTGAGTATTCGACAGTGTGTTAAATGTCATGTAGCAAAGTATTTGCTCGTTTTCACTTACACAAAATATCTACCATATTATCACGTTATTATTGAGCACCTTGTAGTTTTTGTAAAATAAATTTTCTGCGAACAACAGATAATGACAGTACATTATACGCTTGAAGTGATTCAATTGATATCAGGATAAAAATATCAGGTTGGAGTATATTTTACCTTTTACTGAAAGATGCCATGAAAGTTTATTGCATCTATTATATTTGAAGATTTATTAAATATATTTCTTGATGGCATTTTAATTGTTATATTAAACATGAAAGTTATATATTTATATTATTAATTTAGTTTTTTGATCATGATAATAAACTATATTATTTATATACGGTAATACCGTCTGGTAGCGGCCGAAGAAAACCCGTTACTACGTCGCGACCCGTGGTTGCTGTAAAAGTAGACTATTACAGATAATTTAAAATAAAACATTTTGTACAACCGAATTCAATATAAATTATTAAGAACAACTCAAAAACTATTGGTCAGACCTTTATCAAATGTATATGGGACCACATGAGAAGCACCAGTTTTAAAATAAAAAAAAGAATCATCGAAATCGCTTCACCCAGAAAAAAGTAATGAGGTAACACACATAAAAAAACATACAGTCGAATTGAGTACCTCCTCCTTTTTGAAGTCGGTAGAAAATTATTATGATTTCAAATAACAGACAGCCTTTTAGAGCAACTGTATTACTCTCATCTCAATCGTGACGATTAAGGAAAATCCTACCTAGCATGGGACAGCTACTTTATCGTTTGGAAATACAAAAATCTTGATTTTCCTCGCAGTTCCATGTGTTGAGTCCAGAATATGGTCAGTGGTAAATGTTAAGTGGTTACGATAATTGTACGCTGTAGACCGCATTAACTTACATTTATCCTCGATTGAGAACCAGAAACCAGATTAGTTATCACTTCCGAGGACCAAAATGAAATGCCTCATTATCAATAAAAGAGATCGCTGATTCTCGTCACGGACCTTATAAAACAATATAACATTATGCCAATATTTTAACTTATGTAGTAGCGAGTGTGGTACTTTCCTGATCGAGCTGATCTATTCGCTGCTGCGCCCTTAAGGTGCAATATAGCATGTGTCAGTCCGAGCGAGATTAGAATGGCTCTCCAGCACCTTAAACATGTCTTAAAAGTCCCCGGGCCAGGATGAAATTACAGCGGAGCTTCTGAAAACGGGGGGAAAACCGGTACTTGAAGTCCTTCAGAATCTCTTTAATTCCGTCCTCCATGGTGGCACTACTCCGGAGGCGTGGAGCAGAAGTGCCGTGATCTTGATCTTCAAGATCTTAAGACATGTAGAAAGTCGATGGATGCAGGTGGCTTAGGACCAACCTTTGTGGCATTCCTTGGGGGAGGCCTATATTCAGCAGTAGACTTGTGAAGGGCTGTAATGATGATAATACATAATAAATGAACTAAAAAAGTAAAATAAATATCAGTCAAAGATAACTCCACATTTATGAAAATAAAATAAAAAACAATGCGAGAAAAAAGCACATTCAGCTTTTTAAGCATTCACAACACTTTAGAGCAATTTGACTTTTAGATATAGACATTTTAAACATTTCTAGGTTAATATCTTTTTGATATATAAATTATGTAAACTCCATTTCACGCTTCATTTAAATTTCTACGACTGAATTTAAAGTTGGATATTCAAAATTTTAGACTTCATGACATTCAATTGAATTTGATTACAAGGAACAAAACTGGCAAGATTGTGAAAAGTGAAATTGTAGGTTCACAATTTGCAATGCAAATGAGTGTTCGAAAAATTCAACAGATGATTTTCAATTTATTCGACCTAATATTTTGATTAAAAGGGATTTTTATATCATTTCAACTTTTTTGAATTTTAATTTTGTTAAATAGTATAATTTGTAAGCACACACCACTGGGGTTTTCTCCTGTATCATAAATACATTTAACATACATAGTATACATGTATATTAAATGCTCATAGAGAAGCATCTAGCGCAGTTGTAATTATTTATTTGTAAGCCTTACAAACATTCGATCCAAGCAGGGCAATGGGAATTGAAATTTACATATTTCCCGAACGGATATAATATATACATTTATTTTTAACTAACTTCTGCCCACGGTTCCGTTTGCTTGAAGAAATATTTAAACGATTTCATGTTCATTTTCATATAATTAATTTTGTTTTCTCATTTAAAAGTCTAGGTACTTTTTACTCTGGAGACTACTTTGTTTACTCTGGAGACAATCTTTCTGTATGCAAATTTCATTAAAATTCGTCCAGTTGTATCCGCGATTAAGTAAAGAATATCTGATATTCTTCACAAAATGATATACGTCATATATTATAATACTATTGAGTTATCTAGCCATCTTTCAAAGTAAAACAGGTAGTAAGAAATTGGAATGAAAATGTTATTAATTAGCTGCACTCACACACACTACAAATACCATTGTAGCAAGCGCTCGCGATACACATGATCGTTGTATTTTGTTCTCACTTCATTTTATTTTATTTGTAAATAACATAATATATTGCTTAATATTATCATAAGTACTTTATCTGAAAGCGATTAATGTGCTTTTTGTCTAATTAAACCACTTCGCAACATCGATCGACTTTCTTGTTCTCCTAAATAATGGAGTCCATTATAACCTGTCAGCACATGAGATACCTTGAAAACCACCAGCTGATTAGTGTCTGCCAATACGGTTTCCGTCGGGGTTGCTTAGCTAGTGATCTTCTAGTTTGCTTGACTCATGGATGGGCGGATGCTGGAGAGTTTAAAAGATACACATTTGCAATAAGTTTGTATATAGCGAATGTCATCGGTGGGGCTTGGCACAAACTCCTTTCGAAGCTTCTTTATATGGGCTTCTGGAGAAATTATGCAATTTGATCGCCAGTTTTTTTACAAATTGAAGCATCAAGCTCGTAGTAGACGGACGCAATAGTATCATCAATTTTCTTGCAGATTGAACCATCTAGGCATGTTCCGATTACAAGCCTTTTAATGCTGGCGATCTACCTTTACGAGCATTCGTATTAATGCTATTTTTTGTTAAATCCTTCCCGAACACTGAGTCTACATTAATTAACTATATTAAGAACCTATTATATTTGTTACGCTTAATTAAAACGGAGACAATTTCAAAGAACAGCGTGCAAGAATCAAAAGCTCAGCGCAACAATATTTAATTTTATCAGGCTTATATTTTCTTTATTTGGCACATAAAGAATAAAAATGCTATAAATTCTTCATTACAACGTATATTGGCGGATACTGGTAGCACTTTCTTACCTTTACTCAGAAATTTTCATGTTATTAAACGCGTTTAAATAGATCCGAACGAAAACTCTGTTTACTCAAAATAAAATTCATGTTGTGTTTCATTTAAAAATATGGTAAAATAGTTGATTCTCACTTTGAGCTGAAACAATGTTTGGACCAACATTATTGCATGTTATATTTAGTGTAAGGAAAACAGCCGCTGCTTAACAACTTCTTTTTTGACAAGGCCTGCTCTTTAAACCCGAGTCTATGAATAAACCACTTTTTGTAATAAGACCGTCTTTTTTAACCGACTTCAAAAAGAGGAGGTACCCAATTCCACTGTTTTTTTTTATACGTGTTACCTCATAACTTTATTCTAGGTGAACCGATTTTGAGTATTCTTTTTTTTTATATGAAAGCTAGTGCTTCTCATGTAGTCTCATATAAATTTGATCAAGGTCTGACCCGTAGTTTTTTAGATATCCTTAATAATTTATTTTGTAGTCGGTTGTACAACATTTTTAATTTTACCACTTTTTTAATATAGTTCTCTTTATCCTCTCTTCATTACTAAATAAGAGATTCCTAGGCTACAGGCATTATTTTAATTGCGGCCCATTAAATAAATCACTACCCTCAACCAACGCTCAATATGTCGATTTGCCCCTATAAAGTCACATTTGCAAGGGATTGTGTGTAATCACTCGAGGTTCTCTACAAATAGTAACTGCTCAGTATCTTTGGTCAGCACACACGCCTGTGTGATCAAAAGCTATTGCATTGGATGCGGTCTCGTGAGGGGAAGCGATTTTATCGTTTACGTACGGTTATGATTTCAATTTATCGACATACGCTGATATGAAACCATCCACATAAATAAATGATTACTAACTATAATAATTTGGTGGATGACGTGTTATTATGTGCAATGATTTAAAACAGTTAAGTATCATTTCTTATAAATAAATATTTTTTTAACATATTAACGCTATAATTAATATAAATCCTTCTGAATAAATGTAGAAACTTTTTTATTACAACACAATAATTTCATATAAAAGTGTAGTGGCGGTGTCAGGAATACAAATAAGATTTTTTTATTCATTAAAGATTATAAATAATACATATTGAAAGTCACTCTTATGTTTAATTTGCCGCTGGTTTGAAAAACACCTCCGTCCTGTGATGAACCTTGCTGGTTACCCAGCGAGACATTTTTTTAAGAAAGAACAGTTCACAATCATTACATGTGTAACACAATAATTAACAAAACAAAATAAAATTAGAAAAAGCTTGGTAGCGATCACCTCATTGCCAGAGATTATTATTATCCATAAATTCCTTGATATTATACTTAACTTTTTATACAATCTTTTTAATAAAGTTTTTAAGCTTGGTGAAAGTCAGGTTTTGAATATCCACTACCCTAAATTATCGTCCCGTGGGTATCGTAAGAGGCGACAGAGGGAAACAAATCAGGAGATTGGCAACAGCGTCTTCCTAATAACAACCAAAAAATAAAAATAAACTGCGGTTGCCAATCTGCATGCCAAGCGTGGCAACCATGGCAAATATACCTTTATGTGGCAATCTATCGGGAGACCTATGTTTAGCAGTGGACTTTTAAAGGCTGCAACGGTAACGTAAACTTACGTAACGTAAAATAACACATGCTCTATTAAAATTTACTGTGAGAAGTTGTTAACTGTATACTTACTACACCCATCATCGACATCATCATCATTATAGCCCCTCATAAGTCAACTGCTTAAAATATTAGAATGAATATCACAAAATATGGTTCTGAGCCACCTCCCTTCATTTACCCTCCTCCACGTCTCACCAGGTCTTCACTCAATCTAGTGGGAGGTATAATTTAACTACCTATGCGTTGTTCATTCCATCCACCCATTTAAACCTAATTGCTGAACAAGCCTACTTCACCAAATATTGGTGTAACCCTATGTTCACAGGCGGGTTGGCAAGTTTAGTTTTTAAAATTTTGAGCTGTTATCAGGAAGATGCTGCTGCCCTATCCTGTTCAAGTTTCCTCAGTCGTCACTATAAGGTCAATGGGTCAAATCTCTTTTACTCATACTTTGTACATATAACGAATGATATATTTCTGAATCATGACTGCGACGTTCCCGTTTCATCCGTTTAAGTCATATTTTAGAGGAAAGTTACAAATGGGTACATGCTTTCTACGCTCGGACCGATAAAAATAAAATAATGAGTTCGCTGGTACCCTTCCACGGACAACGAGTAATAATCCAAAATTAATCATTTTATATTTAGACTGAGCTTAGCGATGAGCTACACGCGAACACAAAGTTCGGTATTATTAAAGTTAAAATACATATTTTGTTACGCACAAATTGTACTATAACTAACGCATTTTTATAATTATAGATCGCAGATGCTAGCACTGCTGATATTGGAAATTGTAATTTTAAATGCTGATTTAGCATGTGTATTAGAGAATCACTTTAAAAACCTGCTACATGAAGGTTGTCTGAAGATAATTTGATGAAGGGAAACCCCTTCATCAAATTATCGTTACAGATTCTTTGACACGATCGCCAAGCTTAGCAGGCGTCATAAGCAATCCTACCCTACGTCTCGCACTCATGTATTATATTTACTTTCAGTCAGTTGTTTAGTTATTTTGCTTCTGGCATATTATTAGAAGTTTTAAGCATCCCTCATGAGAATAGACCTTTCCAAGGAAGCAAGCAAAGACCTTTTGTACGTGCTACAGCTACGCTACAGTGTGTTACTGCAGCACGAATGGGTTGGTTCGACTTGGTAATGGCCATGCTCGCACAGAATACTAGCTTGAAATAGCAGCATAGTCGTGCTGATATTCTATGTAGTTGACATAAATAAGGTAAGTATTTTACAAGCCCGAAGAAATTAATTAAAAAGTAATTAGTTGATGTAAACCTGATTCAAGTGTAATTAATGTTTTTTTACCTTTCCTCGAGATCGGAGTTCTTTAAGTTAATATATGATTTATCAATATTACTAACAAATTCCAATTGCTCTCGTAAATATTTATTCTTCCAGGAGACCTAAAAGAGCTGAGTTACTAAATAAACACAACGTAATAAAGGTCTTGACGAAAACGAAACGAAAAAGAAGAACTGTTTATTACTAACCTTTAGAAAAATTCCTTAAAATATCAATATTCATTAGCCTGTTCACGTAAATTTTATATTTTTTTATTATCAACACCAGACGGCCTATAGAGGAGGCGGAATGTTATACCAAACCTAAAAATGTAATTAATGAACACGAATTTAAGCATTTTAATTTCCTAAGAAGCAAAACTCACTCCTGTTAGCCTTATAAATATCGAAACAGAAAAAGAAACAACGGAGACAGCGTGAAAATATTGCAACACGAACGTAGCAGGTGCGCTCCGGCAGCGTCAATAAGAAAGGGAGCAAAAGGGGGAGAGTTTAGATATAAACTTAAGGTTATTGTCGTGTTATTGGTCGGCGAGTTAAGGATGCTTATCGAGAGATTTATATGGGTCTGCTTATTTTATTTTCTACCAAGAAAATAGAATTGTACCTTCTGTTATTAAATTAAGTAGCGGTTTATCCTCGGAACGAAACCAACAATTTGATGAATAATTATTGCGGGGCTTCTGTTTCTATGCGTTTCGTCCATCCATTCAATCCATTTCAGGCTTTAAATGTATACTGCTGAAAATGGCCTCTTTCAGGGGGTTTTTCCATAGTTGTCTTGCTTGGCAGGTGGGTTGACAACCGCGGGTTTTTATTATTTTTGAACTGTTACCAGGAAGATATTGCTGCTCATCTCCTGTTTCAGTTTCCCAGTCGGTGAATTTTTTTAAGGTTATGATCTCAACCAAAATACATCAGGAATGTACAATGTAAAACTAATACGCAAATGCAAATTAAAATCCTGCAGGAGCAGATTTCCGCATATTATGTATACGTTTCGTTACAAATTTTAATCCATATTCAACGGTTTTTAAGCTTCAACGCTCACATGGGCGTGAGCGGAAACGGAAAATATAATTTCGATATCATTGTGATGCATGAGGTTTTAAAGTAGTGGAATGCAATTTTGCGATTTGAACTTTGTACCGTAAAACATTTTAACTGCGTTCTAAAAAAGCCAGATGGTGATATATTAGACGCGTATGTTTTCTATGAATGATAACCGATTTCTCGGAAACGGCTGAACCGATTTTAATGATTCTTTTTTTAAATTACATCCTGAAGAGTGGAAACCCTTACCTCCTTACAGCCTATTAAAGTATTCTACTAAACATAGGCCTCCCCCTTAGATTGTCTCATTGGGGGGATATTCGCCATAGTTGGCACGCTAGGCAAGCGGGTTAGCAATCACAGTTTTTTAATTTTAGTCATTATTATGAAGATGTTACTGCCCATCTTCTGATTTGTTTCCTTTTTTCGCCTCTTATGACACCCACGGGATGATACAGGTGATATATACCGTGTAATGGCGGTGTAAGAGTTGAAAAAATAAGTGATAAAGATAATGATGTACATAATATATTTAAACAAAAATCTATTTGTTACCTTGAACTTGTGAATATCAAGGTGAGGCTACTCCAAAGGCTGTGTTAATTAAACTTTTAAAAAGTCAAACTGACTAAAACTGAAAAAAAAATGATTTCCACATAATAGAAGAAGTCTGAGCTTTAGAAAGACTGGCCGAAACTTTAAATGTAAAGTAAAATTGGTCAGTTTTACTTTACATTAAAAGTTTCAAGATCTTTTAATAGAAATAATGTTGACCATCGAGCACACAGTCCATCTGATAAAAAAGTGAACGATGAAAAATGCAGATGTCTTGTTACCCTGAGGAACTAGTTAAAATTCCTTGTTACCAGAAAAGACGGTAAAAATGGTAGGTGCTGTTGCGTTTCGTGTGGAACCATACGAAACGCAGCAGCATTATGTTGCTATTTCGCGGTGGTGTATTCTCCTAGAGCACGGTCATTTCTCTTTCGTGCCATTAAGGAACTAATTATAAAAACGAATATGTAATAGCTTAAAAAATGTAATACTCGTACGTCACTAAAACGGAGACCATACAGATAAAAAGACTTCATTTCTGTCTTTTTTGCTAAGGCTGATTACGAGATAGAGTGTTTAAAGGGTACACGGTACAGCATCTAGCAGTCACCTATGTGCCGGCCAAATTTGGCGTAGTGACAAGTTTTCCAATATTATGTGAGTAAATAACTTAAGAGAACTTGATATGGCTTAAAGGTGATTTTGTATCAAGAGCTAATATGACAGACAAATCGCCCCTACGTCTGGGCTGTTAGTAACATTTCTTTCCTCAGAAACAATTCCTTTAAATGTTTTCCCCCATATATATTTAGAAGAATTATTAGGCCTAAAAGCAGCAGTAACAATATGCTTACTAATAATATGACTTAATATCAGTGCAATAAGTCTCAAGTTTCTTTATATCTTTGTCAACAGAAGCGGGTGGCTTTCGAACTATGGAACTACGTATCACACCAAGGGTGGTTCAGCGAGGAAGGAACGTCACCATGGCTTGTTTACATCAAATACACGACAGTGAAATCTACTCTGTACAGTGGTACAAGGGTACGCAGGAGTTCTATAGATATACGCCATTAGAATCTCCTACAACTAGAGTTACGCCCGTTAGTGGAATTAAAGTTGACGTAAGTATATTATGGTAGTTTCCTTATATTTACGCTATTTTTTACGTTAACCTGTAAACATCCACCTCTGGACATTATCAGCCTCTCCCTGTGTTGGGAGAATTTTCCTTAACTGACTCGCTTAGGAGACGGGCATACGGTTGCAGAGCCACACGTACTACGTCGGCATGTAAACGGAAGGTATACTCGTATATGGCCATCTAACGGAAGCCATAAGATTTTGTCTGGTGTTTCATAGCCGCTTCTTACGCCATCCACTAAAGGGAAAAATAGGGTGTTAGATTTTCTTCCGTCACCACAACATTGAAGTAAGCTGCAATTACTCAAACAGGCAACTGAACAGACCCCCAAATGCATGCGCGGCACTTGCGCAACTTCAATACAGCTCGTATTGAAGAAGATCAAGCGGAACCAGGGCTCCAAAGTCTTTGCCAGAGATCTGTCTGCCAGAAAGAGCCAACTGTCGAAGCTGAAGACCGAATGTGGCAGCATCGTTCCGGGACACCTGAGATTTTGAGTGAGATTAAGAGGTTCTATGGGTAGCTGTACACGTCATCATTGGAGCCACACGCAAGTGTGAGTAAAGATCCAAGAGCAAGTGTTATCCAAGACTAATCTCACTAAGCTCTCTAATTCCGTCCTCCATAGTGGCACTACTCCGGAGCCGTGGAGCAGAAGTGCGGTGGTCTTGTTCTTCAAGAAAGGCGACAACGCTCTCTTGAAGATCTACAGACCGATTTTCCTTCTGAGCCGCGTCTTCGCGCTGTTTTTGAGAAACATTACGAATCGTCTCGCACGCAGACTTGACGACTTCCAGCCTCCCGAACAAGCCGGTTTCCGAAAAGGCTTTAGCACCACAGATCACATACGTAGGTCACTCAATAAGTTTTGAGATGTTCGAAATTTAAAAATGGAACGTACCCGTGTTATATGTTTCTAAAAAGCAAATTTATTAAAAATAAAACTCCATAAGGCAATTGCTCAATATTAAAAAAAAACCAAAGTTCTATTAATTTTCCTGCAACGCTTCCTGCGCTTTTCATTTAAAACGATGGATCTTAACCGTGAACATTTGCGCTCTATGATATATTATGATTTTAAATTTGGTTTAACCGAACAATTAAGTTTACAACGGTTACAATCAGCATTAGGAGACTTAGCTCCATCACGCGCAACAATTTTAAGGTGATTTGCTGAATTCAAAAGGGGTAAAATTAATCTTAAAGATGAGCAAAGAACCGGGGCCCCGCAAACAGCAGTAACGGCAGAAAATCTATGAACTACTGAAATGTTGGTGCGAGAAGACCCACGAATCACATATACGGACATTGAAAAGATTGTAGGCATTAGTTCGGGGAGCATTCATACCATCCTGCATCAACATCTTGGAGTGAGGAAGTTTTGTTGTCGATGGATCCCTCGTTTGCTCTCCGAGAGCGAAAAACAGACTCGTGTGGATTGGTGCCATTAAATGCGTCTACGTTTTGAAAACGGGGCATCTAGGCGTGTTTTAGAAATCTTTACTGGTGACGAGATATGGATCTATCAATATGATTCGGAAAATAAAAGGCAATCATCGGTATGGGTCTACTCAGAAGGACAGTTACCGACAAAACTGCAAAGACCTCGCAACGTCGGCAAAAAAATGGTGGCTAGTTTTTTTTCGCGGAGCGGACATTTGTCGACGTTAATGCTGGAAAATTGTAGGTCAGTTAACTCTGAATGGTATACTAAAGTTGCATTACCCAAAGCTTTTCAAGCTGTGCGGGAGAGAAGACCAAAGACCGGGCTTCAGGGAATCATGCTGCATCACGATAACGTCTCTCCACATACCTCCCTATGAACAAAAGCATTTATTGAGGAATCTGGTGTTGAAACTCTAAGTCACCCAACCTACAGCCCTGACTTAGCTCCTTGTGATTTCTTTTTGTTCCCAAGAGTCAAAGAAAAAATAAAAGGCAAGTTTTTTTCAAGCGCCAAAGAAGCCGTCGCTGCCTACGAAGAAGCGATTTCCGACCTGTCGGATCAAGACTGGCAAAAGTGTTTTCAGAGTTAGTTTAGGCGAATGGAACTTTGTATTGAGCATGATGGAGAATATTCTGAAAAGATGTAAAATAAATATTAATGGTATCTTGAATACTTTTTGTTTATCTTAAAAATTATTGAGTGTCGTACGTACATACCCTTCGGCAAATTGTACAGAAGACCGAAGAGTACAATCTGCCACTTTGTCTTCCGTGTGTGGACTATGAGAAAGCCTTTGATTCCGTCGAAATTTGAGCGGTGCTGCAGTCCCTTCAGCTGTGCCAAATGGACTGTCGGTATATCGAAGTGCTGAAGTGTTTGTACAGTAGGGCACGATGGCTATCCAAGTACAGAACCAGAGTACGAAACCTATACAACTGCAGAAAGGTGTAAGACAGGGTGACGTAATATCCCCGAAACTCTTCACCGCTGCATTGGAATACGTTTTCAAGCTACTGGACTGGAAAGGATACGGTATTAACGTCGATGACAAGTACATCACTCACCTTCGATTTGCCGACGATACAGTCCTTATGGCAGAATCGCTGGAGGACCTAAGCACTATGCTCAATGACCTCAATAGTGTCTCCCAACGGATAGGACTAAAGATGAACATGGAAAAAACAAAAGTCACGTGTAACCTCTATATCACACCTATGCCGCTAGTTGTTGAAAGCACTAAGCTCGAAGTTGTTGACGAATATGTTTACCTGGGACAAATAGTCCGACTAGGTAAGTCCAACTTCGACCGAGGGGTCAATTGACGGATTCAACTCGGCTGGGTAGCGTTCGGGAAATTACTGCACATCTTCTCGTCAGGCATACCTCGAAACCTTAAAACTAGATTGTACAACCAGTGTGTATTGCCAGTGATGACCTATGGATCTGAGACGTGGTCCTTCACTGCTGGTCGTATGATGAAGCTCAAAGTCGCTCGGCGAGCTATGGAGAGGACTATGCTCGGCGTTTCTTTGCGTTGTAGACTTAAAAACGAGGATATCCGCAGTAGAATCAGATTAACCGACATATCCAAAAAGATTAGTAAGCTAAAGTGGCACTGGGCCGGCCATATAGCTCGAAGAACCGACAACCAATGGGGAAGAAAGTTTCTCGAGTGGTAGCCTCTTACCGGCAGGCGAAGTGTAGGGCGTCCCCCCACTAGATGGAGTGACGACCTGGTAAGGCATGCAGGAAGTCAATGGATGCAAGTGGCTGGTGATCGTGCTTTGTGTCATTCCTTCGGGGAGGCCTATGTTCAGCAGTGGACTTGTGAAGGGCTGTAGTTATGATAATGTTGAAAAAGAACCTCTATATAATTATTTTGACCAGTTTGTGGGTTAGATTATTTCTGCACAACACGGTTGGATTTAGAAACATAATGTAGATGTCCTGTCACCCCTAAAGACTAAGATAGACTGCATGCATAACGAGGCTACGACCACTACAAAGGGTGTTTCCAACACATTCGAGCAGCCACCACTCAGGACGATGCTACGAGTATAATACAATAGCGTGTGTTTTTCATGTCCACTAGCCATACGTTCCTCTGAAACTCTCTCTACTGAGGTCTTAACATAAATGTTTGTGTTATAACTGCCTCGTTGGTCTAGTATTCGTAAGCGCAACTTCTAATCATGTGGTACCAGGTTCGAGACCCGGTGCTGGCCAAAAATGAGTAATTGGTATTTTATGCCAGGAAATTTTCAATAGCAGCCCGAAGTCAGGAAGTTGGCAGTGTTTCACTGCCGTTGGTCTTACATCTGATCACTCTCTGATCGTGTAAGATCACTAGTCCCTAAGTGAAGCCGGGCGGGTCGCTAGTTATAAATAAATTTACTATAGTGATAATTATTTGTAAAATGCTACAGTTTCTTTTTACTATTTGGCAGAGACTTAACTCAAACGAAACGCACGTGATTCTGCTGCGAGTCACACAAAACCTAAGCGGGAACTACAGCTGTGAAGTTATTCAAAATGCTCATACTTTCCCTCATTATACGGCCTCTGCGAGACTTGACGTAGTTGGTAAGTATAAATTTCTTTTAAATTCAATGCGAACTGTATCATAATGCCAGTCTGACGGGTATATATAGGGTGTATGGTATATTTACAGGCTGTGAGGGGTATTCCATCTTAGTTCTCGGAGGTAACAATGCATCTGTAGCCTTCCTTGAAGTTGGATGCAGGTGTCTTATGTTCGTTAAGATTGGTTAAAGTCGACTTATGTTCGTTTGTTACTAAAATATAATATTTTAAAAAATCAACTCGTTTGGGCAGCGTTCGAGAAATTACCAAAAATCTTTCTTCGCGTATTCCTCAAAATGAAAAAGCTCAAGAAACAGTAAACTGAAGGGGCAATAGGCTGACAAATAGCTACCAACCGATGGACAAGAAAGGTTCTTGATTGGCAGCCGCGTACCAGTAAGCGGAGTGTATGACGGCCGCCCACTAGATGGAGTGAAAAACTGGTAAATAATGCGAATTTTTTTACAGCTAAGCTATCTTAGGACCGTGTTTTGTGACATTTCTTGTCATTCCCTGCATATGTTCTGCCGTGGACTTGTGAGGGGCTATAATTATGTAATGTAAATATATCTGTTTACATTGACTGACGTTCCATATCCACTGTCGTATATAGGTCATTTCAAGGCAGGTTGTTACTAAGAACCACTAACGTAACACTATATGGCTGATGATGAGAATGAGTATTGCTAGAGCGAGGGCTGTGTACATATTAGGTGCAATTTTGATAACGCACTAATGATAATGTAATATATGTATATATTCTTGTGTTGCAATTATGTATTGTGTAGCTTCAAATAAAAATATTTCTTGCTTTCTTCCTTTTTTCTATTTTAAACATATCTCTAAAAATATAATAATATAAATAAAAAAACCTGTAATGTTATATTTTAAACGTTGCGTCGCTGTTTTAGTGCATTGTTTTAAGTGATACTCGATTAACTGTTTCCGATACTATTCGATAGCTTTTTATAAAATTAAGGGTCACAAACAGGCACAATGTACACGTGATGAAAAGTGGACACTGTGGCCCATAGACACTTTTATCTGTAATCAATTTGGGATCAAAAGGCAGATGTGTTGTTTGTGACAATGACCTTTGAGGATCAACATGAAATACTTTATTGCAAATAAAAGGGTGTCCGATTCCCTACTCTCACCATATGAAACATCAGGTGGTTGGTTCTTTACTGGTCGCGGCGATTAATTCGTGCTGCAGCCACATTTCAGCTTCAATTTGGCTCTGTGGAAACAACAATTGTCTCTTTTGTCAAAAATTTAAATTAATTTTGTAGGTAGGTCAGGTAGGCAAAAATTTCAATACCGAAGAACGCTTTTAAAGAGTTCGTCGATTCTCGTGCAGCATACGTCTATAGCAAGGGCATCAACGAACTGCCCAGTGACCATTAAATTGCACGAATCTGTTGATAATATAACACTTCAATTCCATAGCTAATTGGTAAGCTATTTATTGAATCGTTCTTTGAATATTTTCATTAATTATTTCCGAACTTCTGATAGCAATTGTCCGTGTATTGGCAGTGTAAGAATATCCACTACTCCATATCATCCCGTGGGTATCGTAAGAGGCGACAGAGGGAAACAAATCAGGAGATGGGCAGCAACATCTTCCTAATAACGACTTTAAGAAACTGCGGTTGCCAACCCGCTTGTCTAGCGTGGCAACTATGGGAAATATTCCCCTATATGACAAGCTATGGAGGAGGTAACGGTAGACTTTAATAGGCTGTAACGGTAACGGTTCTGATAGCAATTATAAACTTCTACTGCTTTTTAAAATGTAAGTATATATAATTGCATGCACAATCACTAGGCTATCGCAAATATGGTATCAATTTGTTTAATATTACTTATGTTACAATAAAGTGGCCAAATATGTACGCCTTTATAAAGTCATCTATAAAAATATTACATGTCGAAATTATCCATTGAAGTATGTATTTAACGTACTATTTACTAGAACAGACACCGCGAACAAAATCAGTGTGACAGTGCGGGGCGCGTGGAAAGAGGCACAGAGTAGGTACCTTTTTATGGTACAGACTAAGTAACTTTGAGCCCGAGTGCTCTAACTGATGCTGCAAACAACCAAGTCTCGACATCTCTTATTCACGTAGTACATATTACTTCAATGTAATTATCAAATATCTTTCGGTCTGCTCCCACTATACAAGACATATTTCATGCCCGGGGTTAACTGGGAGAGAACCCTTCTATCAAAGTTGATAGCAATAAAGCAGAAATAAATAAATAACTTACCGTTTTGTGACTAATTGTATGTACATTCAATTTTATAATGATTTTTATTCAACGTTCTATTTTATTTTTGTTTAAAACCATTATGGAATAAAAACTTAACGAACTATTAATAGTACTATTAAGCGTCAAAAGATATTGGTTAATGAATAAATATCTCTTAATTACCACATTGAAACACATATTATTAACTTAACTAAGAATTTAATGCTTATTAAATGTAGGCAATCACAGGTGACTCAGCTTCTGCCAATATAGGAATACGATCTCATAAAGCGTTAGTTTTCAGGCATTTCTTCCACTGAGATGCTTTATGGCTGTCGTGAGAATTGCGGTCTTCCCAATCACCATGTAATATTCAAATTATACAAAGGTCATTGTCACTGTAGCTATGAAACTCTGTGTCTGTGTCTGTGTGTGTGAGTGTGTGTACATTGGTATGGTTTCAATAAAATTTTATAATATTAAAATGGAAAAAACACTTAAATTTATGTATTGCCAGTTCCAACACATTTGTGTAGTCCAACACATTTGTGTAGTTGTGTTCCAACACATTGTAGTTGTGTTTCATATTTTCTTCACCAAGTTGCCGCTTCAGCAATACTGATTTATATTTAGTTTGAAGAATATGATGGAATATTTTTTATTCAATATAGATAACAAGTAATAGTTATTGAAACTCATTTATTGTATCTTTTACTACTGGTTTATAAAAAAGCCTCTGAACTGAGAAGAAACAGCAATAAGCCCAGCGAAGCTCTGAATAAATATAAATGCGAAAAAAATACATTTACAAAGAACATGTTAGCATTCACTCCATTCCCAGGTTTAATTACCGATCATGTGTGCTTTAATATTATAATACTTAATCCTTTATGCTTTTGTTAAAAAAAAACTTTTTGATAGATGAACCTTGCATATTTACTAAGACTTTGTTGTAAAAGCTTTCCGTGCTTATTTTGCTACCCGGAGGAGAAGGCAATCCGTAAATTTAAAATATCTTATATACCGTGCAATTTTATGTTTTAGCATCTTCAACAGGTTTATTGAGTTCTTTAAAAGGTTTCTGTAAAATATATTTAAAACATAGGAGTTTTTAAAAGAGGTAATCTGGTTTTTGTTTTATATTACCCTATGATCAGCTCAAGTTAAGTAAACCTTTCTTGATTAGGTACGGGGTAATGGTACTCTTTTGGGTACATTACAGCTATAAATTGAATAGAGACATTTTACACTTTTCGTATAGCTCTCTCTGTGTTGAATTTCAGTCTCGGACCGATACTGCAGTTGAGAGAGACCGACAAAATTATACGCAACTCCTTATGATGAGACCTAATTTTGTAGAGCGATGTTAGCTTGAAGATCGCTGTTCTGATTTAATTATTTAGGTAATTAATCAATAAATTTTTTTTCACCATCTAGAATCAAACTCAGATTACGTGCTGAGTTTATTTTGTCCATAATATAATAAGTGATTTTTACGTTTTCGTTAGACGAAAAAAACATTGTGTCATATAAACGTGTAATCATATACGCAAACATCCTTTTAAAATAATGTGTGTAAATGTAGTAAAATTCTGAGTTTATAATTTTGGATCTCTTTGTTTCAATATTGGACATAGTACAACAACTTTCAAATGGGAAGTTAAAATACAATTTCAATAATATGAACATAATAAAGTTAAATTACAACTTATGTACGTCCCACTTCTGGCCACAGGCCTCCCCTAATTTTTGAGAGGGTTCAAGAACAATTAGTTTAACGCACTGCTTCAGTGCGTGTTGGCGGACTTCACATGTTTTCGAAGTATTTATTTCTCTTTTTTCAACTTTGTTTCTCAAATATCTCAAAATTCTCAAATATTTTTGATATTTCTTCAACGCTGAGCACGTAGTAAATCGACACATAAAATTGCAATTAACATTTTTATCTGTTGGGATCAAACCCGAGTATTTTGAAGTTTACATCGAGAGCTTAGCCTCCAAAGTACAACCGCTCTGAAAACGTAATAGCCCTCCTCCAAGCTCAATCTTACTTGCACAAACTCAACTTTGCACAAGTGAGCATGTACCTTAAGCCGGCAAAACGGTATACCGTGAAAATGACTTGCACAAATGCTTAATTTGCTCAAATGAAAGTAGCACAAGCAAGCATGTACGTTAAGACGGCGTGTGGACGCCATATATGTTCTTTGCGAAAACTTTGCACAAACTGTTTGTGCATGCAAGTCGCAGTGAGTCATTCCATGTCAATCCTTAGGGGTGACAACGCATCTGCATTTTGATTCTTAATTGAGGATAAATGTAGATGTCTATGGGCCACAGCATCCACTTACCATCAGGAGGACTGTGTGCTCGTTTGTCACCCTTATACTATAAAGAAAAATAAAACATACGTCAACGTTTATTATAATATAAATTAATATGAATTTTCATAATAAGTATATATATATAACTTATTATGAAAATTCCTTCAATATATCGTCAATATATAAATAAAGTGAATTTTCACAGTTCCAAATTTATGTCATTTGAATAAAAGTTTTACGGAAATTGTATTTATGGCATTATTTTGCGTACGTAGCCAATAACTTGGGAAATAACTGCAGAGTCGCAGATAGATAAAGGTACTAACGGTTGGGACATTGCTATCCCGGGTTTTATCTGTCTAGTAATGCCATTTTTATGGGACTTTGATTCAGATAAGAACAACATTTGCAATTATATGATGTTTCGTCGGCAAAAATCCAAGTAAACCCCAACTTTAATCAGATTACTTTGCAGTGAGTGGGGGGAATTCTTTTACCTTCTATGCTATTATATTGTATATCTTATACTTTATATTCAAACTCCGCATGCAGAACTTTAATACACCGCTTCATGGCAATGTAAAATTGTTTTAGTTTTGACGTTATTCAAAACACAATTCGCTGGAGAAAATGGGATGCCGAGATTAATAGTCTTTTACGGAGCTGTTAAATTGGAAGATTTAGAATAGATTTTAATTTTAAACAAAGGATTTTAATTCGCCAGTCTGCCTGAAAAGCGTAGATTAGGGTTAATTCCATCCACTTAGAAATGACTAAGTTCAGTACCAGTTAATGATAGTGATAATTAAAATCACGATGATGATGATCAATTATGAATACAATCTTTCTACTTTACTAATATTATTAACGTGAAAGTATATTCATTTAAAATAAAGAAAAAGACATTTATTAGGAATTTACTTACAAAAACAGGTAGATTTAGAACTATTAAATAAGAAAACATAAAAACAGTAAATGAACAATAGTAGCAGTTCTTTAAAAAACTTGTTATATGAAACCTCCTGTCAATGGTGCGATGTAACAAAAAGGAACTTTAATGTCCTTCAATCACGCCTCAAAAGCCGGACGAGTTTTAATGAAATTAGGTACAGCAGTCGATTACGTCATGAAATAAGATACTTTTTATAACAATTTCTAATAAAGTTTAATTTGAGCCCAATGAGATGGACAGGTAACAAACAGCTAGTGATTTATTATAGAATTATAATATTATGTTATAAATTATCTCACTTCCGATATTAAGAATTACCTACCCCAAAAATGTAACTAATATTATAAATGTGAAAGTTTGTTTAAATGTTTGGATGTTTGTATGTTTACGGCTGATCACAGCCTAAGTCCACTGCTGGACATAGGCCTTCCCCATAGATTGTCTCATTGGGGGAGTTTGCAGGTACGTTGGCAACCGCTGTTTTTTATTATTTTGAGTTGTTATAAGGAAGATGCTATGGAAATCATGAACAAATGGCAATAAAATTATTATACCCCAGAATACATAGGGCATTTTTTTGTAAAAAAAAAGTTTTAATCGATCCCAAAAATATTAAGAAGTACCAATAAAAAAATTTACTGTAATTGTGCTCGTGTGTGGTCAGACTAATCAAAAAACGAAAGTATGGTGGACGCATTTTATCATACTGTTAAAAGGTTGATATCTCTGTATCCTGACGGGTATTATATTTAGTGAATATTTAGTTTTTAAATCATTGAAATAAGACATTTAGTTTAGACAACATTGTGATATAATGAAAATAAATCAAACAAGAATATGGCGGCATCCGGTATTTTACAAAACTCGTACCTAGATAGCGCTATGTTCATTACAAATCGCACAATAACAGTTTTTATATCATATATTTTATGTGGTAGAGCCACGCTACAGTTATATAAGTTGTAGCACAAACGAGTCGGCTCGACCGGGGTAGGACCACGCTCTCAGTGAATACCAGCGTAAAATAGCAGCTTACTGCTGTGTTTCGTATGGTGAGTGTATAGAACCGGGGACCCTTTTTACTGGAAACGAGGCATTCCATCTTAGTAATCAGAGGTGACAACGCATCTGCATTTTGATTCTTAATCGAGGATAAATATAGATGTCTATGGGCCACAGCATCCACTTACCATCTCGTGGACTGTGTGCTCGTTTGTCACCCTTATTCTATAAAAACCTACATAATAATAAAAAAGATCATTAAAATCTGATAAAAATTGAAGAAGATATCACGTAACACATACTATAAAAGAACATACAGTCAGGTTGAAAACCTCTCCCTTTTTTGTAGTCAGCTAGTAACGATACTCACTTTCCATCTGTTAAATAAATAAAACTTATGTGCAGTATTCGCGTAATTTATATAAGAAATCATTAGACTGTTGCCCTAACCCTCTGCTAACAAAATGATAGATAGACAAAGAGAAAGTTTTACTAACTTCCTACGTGCGGAAATTTACCTTCCAGTTTTGGTATGCTTTTACTTTAGAAAGCTTTATAAGATCTTTACATTTTCCCTAGTCAACTTACGTCTTAAGTTGTCAATCTGAAAAGAGAATTAAGTTTCTAGTAAGAACAAATGCTCAACTTCATTTTGCTCTAACTACTTGATCTGATCTTTTAATAAACTTTGGACTTGGATTCTCACTTCGGCAATGTCGTTACTTTGGGCTAATGATATTGACACTATATCTTACGTAACTTTCTGGTAACCTGTTAAATTAATAAGCAATAGAATAATGACTTCTTATATTTAAACGAATGCTTGACATTGAATAAAACTAATTTTACGGATTTTAATTTATATAGAATAAGAGTGACAAACAAGCACACAGTGCACCTGATTCACTTACCGTGAATGCTTTGCGTCATAGACATCAACATCTACACTCCATTGAATATCAAAATGTAGATGAGTTGACACCCCTGATCGAACACCGCGTCATAGTTAAAAAGGTCTCCGGTTCGCTATACTCACTCAATACACTACAGCATTAAGCTGCTATTTTATGCTGGTAATCTGTGAGCGGGTTGTTCTTCCCTTTCCTGAAACTATGAAATAGCAGCAGCGTGGCCCTACCATGGGGTAGGATCAGACTCTTCTGAGCATGGTCCTATCCCAGCGTGAAATAGCAGAATAATGCTTATGCCTTTAGTATGGTGAGTTTAAAGAACGAAAGTCCCTTTTTACTGGTAACGAGGCATTCCTTGTTAGTCCTCGGAGGTGACAACGCATCTGCATTTTGAGCCTCAATCGACGATAGATGTAGATGTCCATGGGCATAGCATCTACTTACCATCAGGTGGATTATTTGCTCTTTGTTACTCTTGTTCTATAAAAAGAATAATAAATGAGCTAATTGTCAACCCATAGTTAGTGGCTACTGCAGTTCATGTGTATAGCAACCAACTTTAAATGAAAAACACAGATACGATGTCACATTTGAGGACTAAGAAAGCCTCACAATTTATACAATCAACATAACAATCATACACTCCCCTTTATTCTTTATCGGCCAGTTATAATCCACCGCTGGGCATAGGCCTCTTCTGTTGTGAGAGATTTACCTTAATCATCACGCTTGGCAGGCGTGTTGACGAACCTAGTGCACTCAAAATCCTACACCCAAACAGTACAAGTGCACAGATAGATAACTTTAATCTTCTTTGCTTTGATAGATGCAGCGAATGTCAGGTAGCTATGACAATTCCATTTCCTTGGAGCCATATATCACGGATTATCGTGATCATAATATCTACATAACTGTACCATGTACCTAAGTTAATCTTCCTAACTAATACTGGGGCTGACTTCAACCGATTTAAAAGGGGAAGAGATTATAGGGAAGAGATGTTTATCAATTGGAAAGAAATTTTATATCATGATGTATGCAAAATATTGGATTTGAAGTTATGTAATCAATTTATAAATAGCCATATTATTATAGCAAGGAAACGCTGCCGTTTTTGGGACACTACTCGTATATCGCGGGAAGTTGGACTTTTATTGTAATAAACATTGTTTATCCTTGAAGCATATTAATCAATTTAACTGTTTTTTTTTTTTTAATGAAAGACTGACTATATTTTCACAGTTAATCCACATAAGTTTCGAAAATATCTCATAATAATTAAAATCGTTTAAGGTATATATGATATGCAGGTATAAAATCTATAGAGCTGTCTCACGGTGCTGATGTATATATATTAACTAGAATAAATAGTACTTTGTTTTCACAGGCATCGGCGGTCTTCGGGCAACAGAACTTAGGATCTCCCCGCCGGTGGTACAACGCGGTTCAGACGCGACACTTGCCTGTTTATATGAGCTTACTGATGCTCCACTGTACTCGGTGAAGTGGTACAGAGGGCGACATGAATTCTATCGTTACTCGCCGACAGAACAACCGGCAACCAAGATCTTTCCGTTTGCGGGCATTAACGTTGACGTAAGTGATATTGGTTTACTTAGATTAATATGTATTTACATTATAATAGTTTTAAAATGTGTCTTGAAACATTATTATAAAATAGGTATAGTAACAGCCTACAAATATCCCCGCTGTTGCTAGGTCCTCGTATTTCTGAGAGTCTTAGAGCAACTTGATATTATACGCTCCTTACGCTGTTTCAGCAATTTATATTATTACTGAAACTGAAATATTTAAATAGATAAATAAAAATTTAATTAATAATTACATTTTCATTCATTTATCTATTGCAGCTTATCAAAAATTCACTGCTGTATGTCTAATTTCTCAAAGGGTGGATATTTGCCATAGTAACCTCGCTTGAAAAAAAAAATTGAGCTGTTATCAGGGAGATGCTGCTGCTTATCTCCTGTTTCACTTTCGCATCTTACGACATCCGCAAGATGATAATGGGTAGTGTGCTTCTTATGCCGCCACTACACTGCAAGAAGTATATTAACATTATAATCCAATACTTCCTATAAGTTCACTTCTGAACATAAACCTCTCCCATAGATTGCCTCAAGGAGGGATTTTACCATATTTGTCTCGCTTGGTAGGTGGGTTGGCAACTGTAGTTTATAAAAATTATTCAGCTGTTATCAGGACGATGCTGCTGCACATCTCCTGATTTGTTTCCCCCTATTGCCTCTTAAGACACCCACGGAATGTTGTGGAGTATTAGACATTCTTACACCGCTATTACACGGTTACATTATAATATTTCAATAGAATTCTATAACATATGAGCCGTGGTAGCTCAGGAGATAAGGCGCTTGCCTTAAAATGCTGAATACCCGCCAGTACCAATGAAATTGTAAATTGTAATTTTAGGTGCTAATTTACCATAATGCTTAGCGGTAACGGAACACAGCATGAGACCTTGCATGGCTGAGGAAAAAAAATCAAGACATTTTGCAAGTCTGACAATACTCATAGAGGCGGCCGGTGGAATCTTTCTTGTCCTAAGGTTCTCTGTGTAATTCGCTCAAGAATCTTATACTTTTGAACAACAGTGGGATGTAATTTAAATATTAATTTACTTTACATTATTATTTTATATTTTATGTATGTATATGTTTTACCTATGTTGAAAATTGTTTGATATTACAAACTAGGACTTAAATCAGTTCTATCTGTAATGAGATGAGTTATGTGGTTTCAACTTTAAACTAGACGAATATTCTTAAGGTGTACTTTAGCTGTGGTAATAATTGAGCACATTTCCAAGTAAATGTGGATTTTGTGATATTATACATCAAATGTGATTGCTTTCGCAGAATAAGTTTTCCTCCCGCTCACCGCATAATAAACATCTAAAAGTTTATCTGTGGTTAGGTTGAAAGTTTTTTGTAGTAAACATGATTATGTGTTGAATTTGTAAGTTTTTATTCTGCTTATAAATTATGGCTTCTTTTGATAGACTCCTGCCAGTATCAAGTCGGTAATTTTTAAATTAATTTAGGCAAGTAAGAATGACACAGTCAACCTAATTGTAACGGATGCTGTGACCCATTCCCATCAAAGTCTACGTTGAACATAGATCTTCCTCATTGATTAACTCATATTTATCATAGTTACCATACTTGACTGATGCGTTGGCAATCTCAGTTTATATCATAAATATTGTTTTTTTTTTATAGAATATATTTTTATAGGGTAACAAACGAGCACACAGCTCAATTGATGGTAAGTGGATGCTGTGGCCCATAGGCATAGATCTACATTTATTTCGATTAATAATCAAAATTCAGATTCGTTATCACTTCTGAGGACTAAAATGGAATGCCTCGCTTCCAGTAAAAAGGGTGGTTCTTATGGCGCCACAATTTGAAGGTGGATTCGCATCTTGTTTAAAAAAAAATCTTTCATTCGTAAATTATGCTTTTTTTTAAAAAAAAGTCCCGCTGGGTTTCTTGTTGGTTCTTCCCAGGACAGAGGTATTTTTGCGAACCAGTTGTATAAGTAAAAAAATAACTTTCAATAAGTATTATGTACTGTAATATTGAATAAAAATGATTCTATTCTATTCATATATCTCGACGAGATACGCCTAAAAGTAAGAATAAAATTTTTCGACATCTCGCTTAGTTTCCGAGATATCAATACTCAAAAATTACATTTATTACACAGAAATATTGGAACTACAGCAACGGCTTCGGCACTGCGGGAAGTGCAGCCCTTTCGCCCTTGCGCAGCAAATAGCAGGCACCCATGCTCACCTGCGCAGCTTTGGCTTCTTGGTCGCCTTCGGCGATCAGCCTCAGACGTAGCACCTGTGTATAGCAGGCACCTGTACTAGCCGTAGCTTGCACAGGTGCCTGCTATTTGCTACAGTGGGCGGGCGCTGCTCTCCCTCCGCGCCTACGGCTTTACAAAAATACTCTAGGGGTAGGGCAGACAAGACTATGTGGAGTCGAGGCGTGCTGATTCGGTTTTAGTATTAGATTTTTGAGTATCGATATCTCGGAAACTAAGCCAGATATCGAAAAATTTTATTCTTACTTTTGAGCGTATCTTGTCGATATCTATGCGAAACAATTAACATTAAGGTGTTATTTTACGCTGGTATTCTGTGAGAGTGTGGTCCTACTCCGGTCTAGCCGACCCATTCTTGTTACAACTAATATAGCTGCAGCGTGTCTCTACCATGTATGTGATGATTTCTTATCAGGAAGATGCTGCTTTAGTTTCTCTCTGTCGCCTCTTACGATACACCCGGGATGAATTTTCTTTTGCCGCTACTGTACGGCACTGAACCATAGACATTTATTCTAGCTTAAGAATCTAAATGCAAACGCTTTGTCGCTACTGTCCAGTAAAAAGAGTTCTATTTCGTCACTAACCATACGTAGCTCAACAGCGTTACATTGCTAAGTTACGTTGATATTCTAAGCGGGTGTGTTCCTTCCCAACTCATTTGTGCCGAAGTCATAATACTGCTGCAGCTTAGCTCTAGCATATTTAAAATATTAAAACACACACACACACTAAACAGTGAAAAAAACTTCCTTCTTTTTGCAAAAAAAAATATCTAAATTTTCTTTAAATATATAACAAATTTCAACGGAATTATCTAATACTAACAAAACGTGATACAAATTCTTAAAACCGTTTTTTATTATCATTATTATATACCTTTGCATCGAGCGGTTTAAATTATGAATGTATGTACCCAGCTGCGAAATATCGCATGAAGCGATATAATCAGTGAGTAACAGTGTTATCAAACATCCAAAAATCCAATTCCATACACACGATTCAAACAATAGTTAATTTTTATATAAAATATAATGGCGTATATATTTCCAATTTATTTTGACGACTTTCATAACCTAACTTCAAACATGGAGGGCATGAATGCAGGCATGCATATAGCTTAGGACCTTAACTTGTAGTTATCTATGGAAAGACGTATGTGATGATGATAATTATATCTATAGAACAATAATATTAATATTACGAAGACGTGAAGATTTTGATATAGTAGTTATTACAGAAAATGAAACATGATTTAAGGCCATGCTTATTATCGGTTTAGCTACCACGGATTTAAATTAAGACGGATAATAATCAAACTATTTTTGGTACACTAACTATACATTTTTGCTATTGCCAAATATAAATTGCCTTTGAAATTAAATGTCTGGAATGTTAGTTAATTAATCTGCTTTATTTTGAATTATAACTAAGCGTCCTATTACACAAAGCGCGCTCGCTTCAACGCTTTCAAACAATATTCTACATAATACAATGTTATTGTTATCGTTGAATCCTTTGTTGCAATGACATTTGGATTAAGCAATTAATGAATATTTCCCCTTTTTGGGGATAATTCTACCAATTCACTTGAAATATTAAAAAGCTCAGCTGAAAGTGACTACGACTATTAGATCTCCTTTACCTCTGCTAGAGAAATGAGTACGAATTTAACTTTAAAATCATGGCTGTAATAAGCTTTTGTACGTCCGTACGTATTTAAAATAAGTTATGTGATTTTCATGAAACATTACATAGGTACATAGTTACATAGATGAAACTTACAACTCTGCTTTAAGCTTTGTGTGATGAGCTGTCAGAAACTACTGTAGTTTATTAATGACTCTAGTATGGTTCAACATAAAAAAACTAAGTTCTAAATAAACCTCAATATCTTAGGAAGTTTTCTGTAGATCATGTTTTATACATAAATTTTAATATTTTAAGATCTTGTATAATAACATAAGTAAAAAGCTTAATTTATATCCGCTCAACTCGTACTATTATAAAACTAAATTGACAGCTTAGCTAAAGATCCTATTTTACGATGATATTAAAAATAAAGACAACATTAGAACAGTGCAACCTAGAAATTTAATAAAAATACACATTATACATAATTTATATACATCATTATGTTTATATTACCAGAGTACATACATTGTTTTACATATAAACATTAATAAGCTGACTAAATTATTTCTAGAATTTATAAATTATACCTATAACTAAAAACAGGTTTGCGCATTACCCCTAAAAGGACCCCTTTGTCGTATCTTCTCAATTTCAGGGCACTCCCCTTGTTGCTTTAGTCGCATCGGAATCCTTTGCATCAACATATCAGATGACGTTTAGTTCTGCAGTCACCTGGAAGAGAAGACTAAATTAGAAAAGCTTGCCATGTTTAGGATAGTATTTCTTGCCGGCACACCAATTGCAACTTTACAATGCGAAGTTCGGCTTCAAATGGAACACTGTTCTCATCTCTGGCCCGGGGCACTCCAGTGCCAGCTCTTTTCACTTCTAGCGCAGAGGGCTTGACCGCATCCAGCGCAGAGTGACTCGAATCGTCTACAACCGAGTTTTTACTGATAGGCTTGACTTACTGGCGCTACGAAGAGACATTGAACCCCTCTGCATATTCTAACGCGTCGGAGTTACGAGGAACCACGAGGAGTGCTTAAAGGAATTGTTAGGGCTAATTACATTCGCTAAATTTCGTCATCGCACCATTGCGACAAAACTTGCGATATCTTCTATACCATCTGGATGATATTGGCGTTCCACCACTGTGCGATAAACAAGAAATTTTATTCCTTGTACCACTTCTTTGTGGAATCGGCTACTTCCAAAGATTGTTCCTGACTGATACGAGTTAGGGATCTTCAAGAACAGAGCCTAATCTTTCTTAAAAGGTCGGCAATGCACATGCAATTTCCCTTTTGTTCAGTTATTCATGGGCGGCGGTAGTCACTTACTATGAAGTGAACCGCGTGCTCACTTGCCTCATAGATAGAAAATTATTTATTGCACTCAAACAAAAAAAAATTTTACAAAGGTGAACTTAATGCTGAAAAGGCATTCTCTGACCTTTGATAGTGCGGTGAGAGCTATGGGTAAAGCCGCAAGAGAAAATCTCATCGATATCCTTATCTTATAGATAAAAATCTTTCTTCATTATGTCAATAAAGGTATTATGTCTTAAATTACTAGTAATATTTCATTGCAACGGCAAAATAAAAATAAATAAAAGAAATGTCACACAACATGGTCATGTGCCACCTGCAACTGTCTACGACTATATTTCTTACCAGGTCGGCCCCACGGCCGCCCTACACGTCACAGATGCCAAGCACGTACCAAAGTAACCATTAATATTGTTATTTATTTATTTAGACTTAATGCCTTAAGGCATTCTCTCCCAGTCAACCATTAGGCTAAGCAGAGATAAACATATGGGAGGTAGTGCAGCAAAAGTATACATGCAGCACGGGCAACCATCGATTCACAATACACATTTAAAAAAATGTTGAATTATATGCAAATTGTAGTAAAAATATGTATTTTGTTGAAAATAAGTATATGAGTAATGTCGTTGCTGTACCTACATATGTTCATAATAATGCAAGACGCAACCCTATGTAAGTTTATAATATATTCTAGTACTTTTCGATTGTAGGAGGGAAATTTTTGAATGATAACTGATTTGACCTAAAATATTCGGGATTTCTCTTATTGGGTATAAAAGCATGCGCCCGCGATCGGAGAGTTAATTATTTTCGAAGCACAATAGTGAACTATACTCTGGGATGGGATTACGAATAATCGAACTACGACATCTGCGAATATTAAGGACCTCCCCGAAGAAGCTTAGCGATTTTTTTTGACGTGATTGAATACTTGTTGTGTGTGTAGAATATGACAGCCGTTTCTCATTATAATCGACTTTTTTACTCACGCCGCACACGCACATAACAAAAAGTTTACGCAGCTTTTGGGTAAAGTTAAAACAATAATTAAAATAACTTTGACATCTGTCAAATTTCTCAAAACTCCGAAAGCACATATCAAGGAATATATACGAAAAGTGGTAAAAGTGCCGCTGAGGTGGCACTTGGGCCATGCCAAAGCCAGATACCGATATTCATATTGTATTATTCATAAATTTGTCTGCTCCATTAAAAAAGTATATTAAAAATCATAATCATCATTACAGCCCTTCACAAGTCCACTGCTGAACATAAGCCTCCTCCAAGGAATGCCACAAAGCACGGTCCTGAGTCACCTTCATCCATCGTCTTCCTTTATATCTTACCAGGTTGTTACTCCATCTGGTGGGGTCACCCTACACTTAGTCATATTTATTTCGTGAAGACTGCTGAAAAATGTTCTTTCTTTATTTGGTTTGCAGGAACCAAATATACTCCAAAGTGGTATATTACTTAACAATCATAATAGCAATATTTGTAATCGTTATATACAGGTAACTATCAGTACATGGATAATTAAAAAGATTACTTATAAAATAATTCCAAATTTCTTTGAAATTGGTTATTTTTTATTACAGCGCTTCAGTTACTGATTACTCCCTTACGTAAAAAAAAAAAAAAACAATAAAATTTGTTATATCATTATATAACAAATTTTATTATATATCATTATAGTAGAGTTCATTAAACTTTTACTTTTTTTGTTATCGATTAAAAAGACCTCAGTTACTAGCCTTTTAGTAGTTACTAGCCTTTTAGTAGAGTACATTTTATGTTTAGGCTTCTAAAGTGGTATCCAGGTTACGTCTTAAACATCGAAAGAAAAAGTATATTATGATTAATGATAATGCAGGCAATAAAGCACTCAGAATGGCCCGTCGCTTTAACCAAAATTTATGTTACGGGTCTCATCTAAGTATCCTTTTAGAGACTGTACTCAAAACAATTGAATTTAATATATCGCTGTAATATAGAAAAAAATACGAACATGATCGTTTGAAAATTTGCAATGTACTAAGAAATATTTTTTACCGAGTAATTGCCGCTTTAAATCATCTTAGTCTTTAGGACAGTGATTTATGAGAGTACATTATTATAAACTTGTAAACGGTAGCTTTTAGTGATTAGTACTACCCAATTTTTTATAGGATAAGGGTGACAAACGAGTACACAGTTCACCTGATGGTAAGTGGTTGCTCTAGCCCATAGACATCTACATCTATCGTCGATTACGAATCAAAATGCAGATGCGTTGTCACCCGTGAGGACTAAGATGGAATGCCTCGTTTCCAGTAAAAGGGTCTCCGGTTCTCTACACTCACCATACGAAACACAGTAGCGTTAATCTACTATTTTACGCTGGTGTTCTGTGAGAGCGTGGTCCTTCCCGGTTGAGCCGACTTATTCGTCCAACAACTATACTACTAATATAGCTGCAGCATGGCTCTACTATGTATAAGATTTACATTACATATAAGATTTACATCACATACACGTATTAGATTTACAGTACATACACAAAAATATTTACATTTTACTTTACTATTCACTCGTACCGGTAAGCCAAAAGTAGGGTGGGCCCTTACAAGATGGAGTGACGACCTGGTAACACACGCAGGAAGTCGATGGATGCAGGTGGCTCAGGACCGTGCTTTGTGGCATTTCTTGGTGGACGCTTTTATTGAGCAGTAGACTTGTGAAAGACTGTAATAATGACGATGATGATGATAACTGAGTCACTTTATTTTACGACCAAATAGAATCGCTACTAATTCCAGTGCTACTAGCTGTACTCTCCTAGCGCACTAAGGTGATGGAAACCGGTCTTAATATAGTGTTAGTAAGTCAACGTCCCTTAACCTAACTCACCGTAACGGTCAAAACAGAAACACATTCATTAAATAGCCGCAGGTCAGCTCATAGATCATAAACCCCAAACGCGTAGACGCGAATCCTTTTCAAATGATATAGCGAATGTTGCTGAGACAGTGCAGTTTTGTTCAACAAACTTTCTGGATTTTATTATCCTATAATTTATATCAAACTTATTTAACATAATATACTTGTTTTATATACAATTTTTACAACAATAAATAACTAATACTAAAATTCTACTCCTAGTATTATTTGTCGCCGCGTTTTCTCGTTGAATTATATTATTTTTTATTAAATTGTTTAATTGTCAAGAAAATTGTTATTTTGTTTTTTTTTTTACAATCAATTCACTTTTAACGTGATCTATCGGAAGGCATATTTTCAGCAATAAACATTGATAGTCACTTAACCTGGTTGGTTTCGTGCATCCAGATGCTGCTAGCCGCCTCACGCAGCTCATGGCTTCTAGTATATATCTAGTCAGAGGACGTCTCATAATGTTGTTTTACTAAATTTAATATACGTGGTAGCCATGCCGCAGTTATATTATGGTTGTAGCGCGAAATGAATGGCTCGAACGAGGAAGGACCCCGCTCTGAAAGAATACCAGAGTAAAATAGCAGCTAAATACTGATGTGTCTCGTATGTTGAGCGTGGAGAACCGAAGACCCTTTTTACTGGAAACAAAGCATTGCATCTCAGTCTTTAGGAGTGACAACGCATCTGCATTTTTATCCTTAATCAAGGATAAATGTAGATGTCTATGGGCCATAGCATCCATTTCCATCAGGTGAACTGTGTGCTCTGTCACCCTATTCTATAAAAAAATAAAACGTGACTACACCCAAATTCTAGTAACGCCTATATTTTGGCAAAAATTTCTACTTTCGATTATTGTTTTAAAGTAGAAGTAAAACTTTTGGAAGTACACTGTGATGTGTATTTTCATATTTTAAACAGACATCAAAAAGGAGGAGGTTTTCAATTCGACAGTATTTTTTTATGTATGCCACGCAATAACTTCAGCAATTGTGAACTGATTCCATTGATTTTTTTGATTTTGATTCATTGAGGCATTTCCATTTAAATTTGAAGCAACAATTCAATCCCCAAGGATAGAAAAGTAGAGATAAAGTTTTTAATATAACTATTTAGACGAAATTTTAGGATTTACACTAAACTTGTAATATTGCTTACCGTTACAGTCTATCAAAAGTCCACTGCTGAACATAGGCCTCCCTCATAAATTGTCTCATAGGGGGGATGTGCCATAAATGCTACGCTTGGCGGGCGGGTTGGCAATCGCAGTTTTTATTTTATTTGTTATTATTAGGAAGCCGTTTCTGCCCATCCCCTGGTTTATTTTCCTCTATCGCCTCTTACGACACTAACGGGATGATATGGGGTAGTGGATATTCTTACACCGCCACTACACTATTGCTTAGTCCACTTAAAAGGTTAAAAAATAAACTTCAAGAAATTGAAATCCGACTTCAAAAGATTAAAAAATTCTACATAATTTTAAGGCTTCTAAAGTCGATGAATATATGGTATATATATTCATCGTTAAAAATATACAATGTATCAAAGGATTTGATTCCCGACTTCATTTGCCATAAAAATAAGTGGAAATCATTTTATGTATTATTATTAATTCTTTTTTAAAGTCTGTTTCATAATACATAAAAACATAAACACTCACGCCTGTCACCCAGGGGGTAGGCAGAGACTATGGACTTCCATTTGGCACGATCCTTACAAACCTCTATCGCCTCCTCCACATCCATATACCTACGCATACACGCTCGTCGGTTAAGGGTACTCTTAATTTGGCCCATTTTCAATATAGCGCCAATTTGGTCGATAAATTTTCGCCTAGGTCGTCCCTTCCCGACTCTGCCGTTCACCTCTGCCACATAAATTTGCTTTGTCACTCTTTTCTCATTCATTCTTTCTACATGACCAAACCACTGAAGAATTCCTTTCTTAATTCTGGTCACAACATCATCTTGCTAACCACACTCTTCTCTTATCACACAATTTCTCACTCTGTCATTCAGATTCAGCCCTAACATACTCCTTAATGATCGCATTTCTACAGCATTTGTTCTACTCTCGTGCTTTTTGTGCCACACCGAACTTTCACTACCATACATTAAAGTAGGGACTAACACAGCATTGTGAATTGGCATACGTGCCTTTTAAGACACATTGTGACTTTCCACAACAGAGTGTAGAGCCCCATTTACTTTATTTCCTGCGTACACTCGTCGTTCTATATCCTTATCATATCTACCATCCCTGCTAAATACACATTCCAAATACACAAATTCATCTACTTGCTCGACCAATTCCCCTTCTATTCTTATTTCGTATATTCGTCTTACTTGCGTTCACTTTAATTCCCCTTTCTTTTAATGAACTGTTCATTAATGTAACCATCATTTGCAACTCGGCCGCCGACGACGCGAGTATGACTTGATCATCGGCGTACAAAAGGCATTTGACGGCTAACTCACCCATTCTTAACCAGCATTCTTCAACTTTCAAATTTTCCAAACAACTGTCCATAAATAGGTTGAACAGCCACGGGGAAGCCACACAGCCTTGTTTGACACCTTTATGGATGCCAAACTAGTCTGAGTAGGCCCCGTTGATCCTGACACAAGCACTGGAGTCCCTATACAGAGACTTCAATGCCTGTATCAACCCAGCGCTCAACCCAAATGAGTTCAGAGTTGCCATAACACATCCCTGTCCACTCTGTCATAAGCCTTTTTCAAGTTCACGAACGCACAAAAAACCTTTTGGTTTTTGGCCAAACATCATGCGCATGGAAAATACCTGATCCGTACATCCCATTCCCTTTCTAAATCCCGCTTGCACATCCCAAATTTTTCCATCAGTTTCTTCCATAACTCTTTCAATTTACACCTTAGCATACAGTTTACCCACAATGCTAAGCAAGCTAATGCCACGGTAGTTTTTACAGTCTTGCTGTGATACTTTTCCCTTATATAGTGAGACTATCACGGCTTTGCACCAGTCTCCCGGTACCCGCTTAAGTTCCCAACACAAATTAAATAAGGTGTACAGCAGGTCTGCCACCACTCCCTCTCCAGCCTTTAGCATTTCGAGTGATACTCTATCATATCCGGCTGCCTTACCTGCTTTCATACTTTTCATTGCTTTCATTATTTCATCTATTCATATCTCTCTATCTCTTTCCTCTTCTTTCGGAATTTCTATTTCATTTAATTCAAACGTCTCATCACTCATAAGCATGCTTTCAAAGTATTCCTTCCATCTCCTTAAACTCGACACTTCGTCATTCAAAATACAGCCATTCTGGCCTCGTTTAGCATTCATTCTAGGCTGTTTTGAATGTCCCCTGGTAGCTATTACGAGTTTTCAGAACATTTCAATAGTTGCCTGGGAGTTATCCGATATTTTTCTGTCATTCTTATCCGTTTTTTCTTGCTTTTTCCTTTGAATTACTTCTTTTACTCTCTTATTTAGATGTCTTAAGATTGCTTTTTTTCTTTCAATATCACCATTCATACCGCTAGAATAACTAGCCTTGGTTGCTAGTAAATCTAGCCATGCTCACTTGTTTGCTTCTACTTCCATCCTTACCTCATCATCCACCATAAAGTGTTATTTTTCCTTTCATTCTTTCTCTTACTTACACCACATGCTTAGGTAGCTGCATCTTCATCATAGCCTGTTTGACTTTATTTTTAAGTTTCATTTTTTTTATTATTATTAAAGTTAAAAGGTTAAAGTTACAGCCTATATACGTCCCACTGTTCTGAGCACAGGCTTCAACAGTGGGACGTATATAGACTTTTAGGGCAAGGAAATATCCGCCGCGCTGCTCTAATGCGTGTGGGCGAACTTCACATGTCTTCGACATTTTTTCTTATTTCTCAGACATGCAGGTTTCGTCACGTTGTTTTCCTTCACCATCGAGCACGTGGTAAATCAGCACTTAAAATTGCATTTAACAATTTCATTGGTGCTGGCGGGGGTCGAACCCGGTGTGCTCGCGTACTGTGAAATTTACAGCGATCGCTTAAAATTTGAGCTATCACGGCTCTTATTTTACTATTAATAATATAAATTTATTAAAAATTTTAAAAAGAAAATTAATTGAAAAAATGAAGCAAAGTATTAAGGTTAAAATAAACTTGTACTGAATTTTTGCGAAACCTTTAAAAAACGTTTGTTCGAACATCCATAACAGTCAGCCGGCATTTTTTTGTAAAGAAACAAAGCCATATTTTACTGACGTCTACGCGGCAGATGTTCATAAATCCAACCTCTTTTATCACGAACTCCTATTTCACAGCCCCGCTGTGATAATAACCTGATGGGTTATATTGTTCCTCTTTTCTTTCTTTCGTTATTTTGTTTTGTATTACGGTTCAGCCTGAAATGGACTTAAGCCGACATTAACAACAGCAGTCACTCCGAAAATTGGACGTAATCTATTGTGTTTTGCCTTTTGGCCCCGAATTTGATAAGCCTTGGTGAAATTCTTGCTTATTGATAAAAATGGACAAGGCCATCGAAGTATTATACATAATTTTTGTCATAATATGGTAATACTAAATAAAACATAATATACTTAGTACTAGTTAGGCCTCGTTGATGTAATGATCGTAAGCGCGTCTGCTTATAATTAAATCCCGGGTACGAATACTGAATCGGGTCAGAAAAGTCCGAGTTGTCAGTTCAGCGAGCTCTGTCCATTGGGCTATGTTGATTAATTTGGTTCTACTGCAGGTATGTGACGATAAATTGAATTTCATAGTTCGCGAGTACAAATTATTTAGTGCTGAAGTCACGGTTGCAACGTGGTTATACCGTTAGAAAAAGTAGTCGTATCGTATGCCTATGACTCTAGCTTAACTGGATGATGTCAATATATTATATTATATTAAAGTAAACACTAAACATACAGACAAAACATACATAAACATAAACAGTCACGCCTGTCACCCAGAGGGGTAGGCAGAGACTACGGACTTCCATTTGGCACGATCCTGACACACTTCTCTCGCCTTCTTTACATCCATATATCTACACATACACGCTCGTCGGGTAAGGGTACTCCTAATCTGGCCCAATTTTAATATATCGCCAATTTGGTCGATAAACCTTCGTCTAGGGCGTCCCTTCCCGACACTTCCGTTCACTTCTGCAACAAAAATTTGCTTTGTCACTCTTTCCTCGTTCATTCTTTCTACATGACCAAACCACCGAAACATTCCTTTCTTAATCCTGGTCACAACGTCATCTTGCAAACCACACTTTTCTCTTATCACACTATTTCTCACCCTGTTATTCAGATTCAGCCCTAGCATACTCCTTAATGACCGCATTTCTACAGCATTTATTCTACTCTCATGCTTCTCCTGCCAGACCCAACTTTCACTACCATACATTAAAGTAGGGACTAACACAGCATTATGAATTGCCATACGTGCCTTTTTTGACACTTTCTGACTTTTCATAATAGCGTGTAGAGCCCCATTCACTCTATTTCCTGCGTTCACTCGTTGTTCTATCTCCTTATCATATCTACCATCCCTGCTAAATAAACATCCCAAATATACAAACTCATACACTTGTATGAAATATGACTTGATCATCGGCGTACAAAAGGCAAAGGTTAACTCACCCATTCTCAACCCACATTCTCCAACTTTCAAAGTTTGCAAACAATTGTCCATAAATAGGTTAAACAGCCACAGGGAAGCTACACAGCCTTGTCTGACACCTTTTTGAATGCCAAAAAAGTCCGATTAGACCCCATTGATCCTGACACAAGCACTAGAGTCCCTATGAAGAGACCTTACTGCCTGCATCAAACCAGCACTCAAACCAAATGAGTTAAGTGTTTGCCATAACACATTCCTGTCCACTCTATCATAAGCCTTTTCCAAGTCCAAGAACGCACAAAAAACTTTCTGGTTTTTGGCCAAAAACTTCTCCGCAATCATGCGCATGGAAAAGACTTGATCCGTACACCCCATCCCCTTTCTAAATCCAGCTTGCATATCCCAAATTTTCCCATCAGTTTCTTCCATAACTCTTTCAATTTACACCTTAGCATACAGTTTACCCACAATGCTAAGCAAGCTAATGCCACGGTAGTTTTTACAGTCCTGCTGTGACCCTTTTCCCTTATATATTGGGACTATAACGGCTGTGCACCAGTCTTCCGGTACCCGCTTCAGTTCCCAACATAAATTAAACAAGGTGTACAGCAGGCCTGTCACCACTCCCCTCTCCAGCCCTTAGCATTTCGAGTGATACACTATCATAACCGGCTGCCTTACCTGCTTTCATGCTTTTCATTGCTTTCATTATTTCATGTACACTTATCTCCCTACCTCTTTCCACTTCTTTCGGAATTTCTATTTCACTTAATTCCGACGACTCTTCACTCATAAGCACGCTTTCAAAGTATTCCTTCCATCTCTTTAAATTAGAAACTTCATCATTCAGCATACAGCCATTCTCGTCTCGTATAGCATTCATTCTAGGCTGTATTGAATTTCCCCTGGCAGTTCTTACGAGTTTCCAGAACATTTTATTATTTACCTGGAAGTTATCCCATATCCTTCTATCATTTTTATCCGTTCTTTCTTGCTTTTTCCTTTCAACAACTTCTTTTACTCTCTTATTTATACGTCGAAAGTCTGCCATTTTTCTTTCAATCTCATCAATCATACCGCTAGAATTTCCAGCTTTGGGTGCTAGTAAATCTAGCCATGCTCTCTTCTTTGCTTCGACTTCCATCCGTACCTCATTATCCCACCATAAAGTGTTATTTTCCTTTCATTCGTTCTCTTACTTACATCACATACTTCGGTGGCTTCATCCACCAAACCTTTCTTGACATTATACCACACAGTCTCCAAGTCTAAATCATTCATACACAATTCATCCATACCACTTATATTTTCTCTCAGTCTATATTTGAACTTCTCTTTCACACCTTCATCTTGTAACCTCTCTATTCTCATACGCTGTAATGCATTGGTAGACACAGATGTCCGATACCTATGTAAACATACAGATTTTAGTGAAAACATTATTTTTTTTATCTTCCATTAAAATTGTTTTGTCTTTTCCCGTAGGAGACGCGCTGAGTTTTACTTCGATTACACCCCATAATATAAAATATACTAGCGATCCGCCCGGTTTCGCACGGGTGATTTCTGAGTATAGATAACAGCGCCACCTACCGGGTCCAATTGTAAATCTAGACCATTCTTGAATCAACTTTATGACACACACAAAATTTCATCAAAATCGGTCCAACCGTTTAGAAGGAGTTCAGTCGCATACGCGCGGACAGAATAATTTCATATTTAAATTTTAATAAAATACGAGTATATAATACCATGTCTAGATTTTGTGATTTTCTTTTTTGATAATATATCAATGCATTAGGTATATTGTAAATATGAGACATTTTTGGTCCATAAATATAGAGTTTGTTAATAACTTGACTACAATTCCACCTATCAGATCCAAGCGTAACTATGATACATCGTCTTGAAAAATTAAATATATTGTTTTTTTTTTATAGGATAGGGTGACAAACGAGTACACAGTCCACCTGATGGTAAGTGGCTGCTGTGACCCATAGACATCTACATCTATTTTCAATAAAGAATCAAAATGCAGATGCGTTGTCACCCGTGAGGACTAAGATGGAATGCCTCTTTTCCAGTAAAAAGGGTCTCCGGTTACACTCACCATACGAAACACAGCGGCGTTAAGCTGCTATTTTACGCTGGTATTCTGTGAAAGCGTGGTCCTTCCCCGGTCGAGCCGACCCATTCGTGCTACAACTATACCAGTAATATAGCTGCAGCATGGCTCTACCACGTAAAAAATTGTGTGATTTTGACCTAAATCGGCTAAGATAATAAGAAGTTACACCACTACCAATAGACGCACCGAAGATAATTTAAAGATTTATTAATTTTATTATGTTGTAAGGAAAGATATAATATTCTTCTTTGTTGCAGCTTGCCCGATCGAATCAAAGCCAAGTTGTACTGACAAAAGTAAGTTTCGGTCTTTCCGGAAACTTCAGCTGTGAGGTAACAGCCGATGCGCCTTCTTTTGCGACTTCAATTGTTTCTAACAACATGGAGGTTGTCGGTAAGTTTTTAATACAAAATGGCATCTGGTTATACTTAAATTTTATCCTTATTTATATTATTAATTTTATTACACTAAATCCCATTTGTGATGATAAAAAGTTTATACACTTATCTTATTAAGTAATTTGAGTAGAACTGTTACTAAACGAATTAAAATTTTCGTATTTTAGCCAACTTCAAACAAGAAAGGCGGTTGCCTTCTCGACTGTATGTTCTTCTTCGTTTTTTAATGGATTTTACATAATAGCTTCGTCAATTGTTAACCCATTAAATAGTGTTTTTTTAAAAAAAATTAAATAGACTATTTTACGTAGGCAGTCCCATATAAATTAACAGACTAAATTCCACTTCTAAGGTGAGAAAATAGGGGATGAAATCTTTAAAGGAACTATTTAGACCACATTCTAGTTGTTACATTGATCTTTTGAACAAAGACAAAACAATAAAATGACCATGTTACAGCTTCAGAAGTGGGGGATTTATTTCTATACTGTATGTCTTAGCACCGACTTCGGAAGCTGTAATGTGGACATTATTTTATCATTTTTAGTTCTTTGAAGTCAAAGTATAATTTTTACATTATAAATAATCGGTATACGTCATTATAAAATCCTTTGTATTAGTAGTTTATCCACGTATATTAAATATTTATATAATATGATACTATAATATACAGTTCGTCAGCTTAAATAAAATGTTTTCAAACTTTCCTCTATCTGTTAATGTATAAATCTTTCGACAGTATTTCTTTTTGTATATAAAGCTTCAGATCATAAGAAAAAGGTTGAAATCTCTCGAGACGTCGTCGTCGCTGGGATCTTTAGATGTGAGTCCTTCGTGTAAAAATTCTAGTTTTGTTTTAAGGGATGACAAGGCATAGGTCTTCGTTGTTTGAAATTTTTGGTAGGTGTCATTGGGTTGCAGTAGACACTTTACTGAATTACTAGTTCCTTTGCCACTGTAATATTAAAAAACTGACTAATTTTAAATTTACCGTACTTAATGATAGTATAGATTGCAACAAAATACAGTCCAGAGCCACTTGCATCCATCGACTGTATGCATGTTTCATCAGATTGTCACTCCATCTAATGAAAAATCGCCCAACACTACGCTTGCCAGTACAAGGCTTGCATCCTGGAATCTTTAAATCATATTGTTTGACAGTTCTTCAAACTTTATTGCGAACAGTCCAGTAGTTTGGATATATCTTCAAATGTAGAGGTAAAGAATTTCTGATCTGTCTGTCTTACAGGTTTCTGCAGTTGGATATACATCATAGCCTTGCTATAGAAATATGACTGTCAATTTAGCACAGCTGAAAAAAATTGTACAGTCCCTGTAACACTGCGCAAATTTTTTTGTGAATCGAAGGCATTCTTTGTCACGCCATGGGGCAAGCTATCTTGGATATATTTAGAAGTAGATTTGTGATTAGCTGTAACGATGATGATGATTATTGATAGTATTCACTTAGAAAAGGAACTTACATATAAGAAATTACACACTATAATTTATTAAAACATAATTTTATGTTAATTTAAAACCTATGATTTCGATTTTTAATTTGTCTAAAATGTCCGCAGTAAAGTGAAGGCTTGCAACGTAAATAAAACCGTCACCTCACACTTGCTATCGTTCATTATACTACAAAACCACTTCCAACGAAAAGGTCGTCTAGCCAACCCGCGGCAAAACAAACACAAAGTGTTTAATATAGCATGTTAAACCATCGTATATTAAACATTTAAAGTGCAAATTTTCAGAACGCTGAAAAACGATTTGTAACATTTTACACTTAAATTCTGTTCGTATATAATTTCATGTTTTATTTTAATAATAAGTCGTTTACTATCATATTTTGTTAAGAGGATTTATAAAAACACTGGTTAGGAAATTGAAGTGTCAAACAAATTTACGGTCAACCTAATGGTAAGCGGCTATTGTAGCCTATGGCAACTTCAACCAACTTCGAATATAAGATGACTATATATGCGTTATCACATCCAAGGACTTAGATGGAATGCCTCATAGCCTGTAATTATACTGGCTCCTTTTACCTTTCCCACCAGGACCTGTTATATTCCGGTCTGAAGAGTAAAGGTAATTTTGTTTTTAATAATAATAAAAATAGGGCGCGGCAAGTTTTTTAAGACGTTATTGGTATGCCATGCCCTAAGTTGCGTAAGAGACGGCAGAGAGAAATGAAACAGGAGATGTTCAGCATAATCTTCCTGATTACAACACCAAATAATAAAAAGCTACATGCCAAGAGTGGCAACAATGGCAAATATCTCACCTATGAGGCAATTTATGGGGAAGACCTAAGTTTAGCAGTGTACTTTTGATGACTGAAATGACTTAATGTGTATATTTTCAAATAAATCGTATTTTTTATTTGTACAAAATACATATATTGTATAAAATACCATTGCAATAAATGATAAGAAAATCCATAAAGAGTGTAAATTTGCTTTCAAATAATATTTTTTAATTTTGTTAACAGTGTTGCCACCATTATCGCCCGTAATTGTCACCAGCCAGCACTATTATATGCCAGGAGATATATTGAGAGCTAATTGTACGTCTGGACCGAGCCGACCGCCATCTGATCTGACTTTCTATATAAACGATATACCGGTAAGTGTAAAAACGCCCACGTCGATAACTCACATCGACTAAAAGAAAGTTCATTGACATTTCAGCGATAAGATTTCTGAAAGGGATCAACTTAAAGGATAAATGAAGGCTTATTTTAAGATTTCTATGGTTAGTGTAGTTATGTAAACAACTTAATTTGTGGACAGACCACGCAATAGTGAAAGTTATGAACACATTTTCGTGCACAAAATATTTTATAAATACACAATATTATATTGTATTTATAATGAAAACTCAGTCCAACTAAGAACGAAGGACGTAGCCTACATTTCAAGTAATGCAAAAACTAAGCTACAACCATGCTTAACTTATTGTAAAACAAGCACTCACGTACGTACACGTATGTACCTTAAATATATCAAATTATTTACATAATATTGAAATATATACAATTAAAAAAAAACAATAATAACATAACTAATACTAAAAACTTTATCATACAGTCCTACTCTTCGTGGTATCGTGCCAAGAACGCTGGCTGCGTTTCCTCGCTGAATGGCTGTACGTAGCCTTTTAAAATAGTTTGCAACCAACAACATGGTTTAAGGTGTATATTTGTGCGTCCAGCGAACGTTTTTGGGCAGATAAAGAAATAAAGAAAGAAAAAAGATGTGTGCGTCACGTCTCAAGAAGTTGAGCATGGTTTTAATGAAATGTACGCAGTGCTCCGTCTATCTTTCTTTGTTGATCAGAAACTGCAAATTAAATTCTGTTGTTTTAAAAAACTAATACTTAATTTGATTTGTCAATAGACAATAGAGACATTAAAACTATACATATAAATAATAGATATCATTATTGTTCTTTTTGAAATATTTCCAAACAACACACAGCTAAATTAAAACAACAAAAGCTTCTTCTTTACACAGAAAACAAAATAAAAACATCATGCCCACAACTTAAATACTTCTCGCGAGGTTTAAAACCGCATAAGTGAATGTTTACTTTCATGTACGTAATTTTTTTATACCAACCTGGTAAAACCACAGTTTAGTATAGTTTTTAGTCTACGTAGATGTTAAATTAAATGACATTGTTTTTGAATTGCTTTCATAGAATCCGTGGAAATAAAAACAATATTTCCTCAAATAATGTTACCTATACTATATTTCAGTTGTACAAATAATCGAAAAAGGTGAATAAAATGATATATATCCTTTCTTCTTCACCAACCATTGCTATGCGCCATTTGTAGAGAGGAAACACTTGGCAAGCGGAATGACGATCGCAGTACCAGAGGTTTTGCACCCTTGACGCTGCTTCCCGTAGTCGATCTGGTATTATAAATCTTTCGTTAACGAGGTCGTTATACCACCCTCTTAAGATCTTTTAAGCGTTTCCCTTATCATAGTCACCTTTTACGTCACGGGACGAAATAGAGTGATGGATTTTCTTACAAGGTTTAGCAAAACTAATTAAATTAGATACATTTATTACAGCTAATTTACAACATTTATTATAGGCTTTCTCTCATTTCTGAAATGGTTTTGGAGCAATTATTCAGCCCTTGAACTATTGTGGCTCAATTACTGAGTACTTTCGTTGTCTAGTGGTATACCGGTGGCGGATTAGAATCCCTCTCTTCCCGTTGGATCGTAAGAGTCGTTCTAGATAATTACCATGAAGAAAATGCAACGGTTTTACTACTAATCTTTAAAATCATTGATTATTAACCTCCTGTCATAATTTTTCCTTACGGTCCAAGGAAAATCTTTCCCTGTGCATTCCTCGACATTTTATTTTAAATCATTCTCTGTTCTTGGATTTTATTCTCATTTTTTTGTTGTGTTCTGTATTTGGTTCTTTAATATAGATTCTATGATTTAAGCAACTACTATGGAGATTGGCACCAGTTAAGATCTTAACTCTTCTAACGATCACCCCAAACGTCGTTTGGTTCGAACCTTACCCTCTTATCACACTTTAATGTTTGGTGGGATAATATATTAACTAATCTGATAAGTCTGAATTAATGAATTGTTATAATAACAACAAATGTAACATAAACAAGTAGATGTAGTAATTTCATGTCTATATCGAAGAAAAACACTCCTTAATCTTTATCTCCTTCGGTTGAAACTTTAGAAGTTATAAATCTGCGACATATGTTTTACAGAAGCAAAATATAAAGGTTACTATTGTGACAACGGAGCCCTAAATTAGGAATATTTATAATACACAATGTTTGTTTTACTTGTATTTAATATAATGCTCTTTGCATGCTGAAACTTATCTATTTACCTTGAAGAAATTTAAGCTTCTTCCATGAAGTTGTTCACTTGCAACTTAACGTCAACATTTAATTAATATTTTATTCGCGTGCAAAGGCGAAATATAAACTACCTTCGGTATTAGTTACTTAAACCAAAATTCTGCTGTAAAGTTTGCATAACTTCAAGGCTTGCATTTCCGTGGTTCGTCTTTTAGAACGTCGTACTTAGTGAGCTACTTGAGTAAATTAAAAAAAATTATCAAAATATTCATTTTGTAAGACTAACAAAATATTTTTCTTATTTTTTTTTTTAATTTCTTCTTCCTAATATATGTGGTAACTTTGGAGATGAATCATTGCCTTAAATATTATCATAGTACGCGATAGTGATGTTGATAATAATCGGTATTTTCATAATCGATCATTGAATAATTATTCAAATACTATAAAATTATATTTAATGTTAGACAAAAAGACTGTCAATTAAAAACATTTATCTTTATATTTTCTTTGAATCTAGTGATGTTGATAATAAATTATAGAAATAATACGTCTCTTACCTAGTAGGACTAATGCTGCAGTAATATAATTGTAGCACAAATAGGTCGGCTCGAACGGGAAAGAAACACGCTTTCACTGAAAGCGTGAAATAGCAGCTTAATACTGCTGTGTTTCATATGGTGAGTGCAGAGAACCGGGTACTCTTTTTAGTATATAAAAAAATCTATAAATAATAATAAAATATTATTAATTATGGACACAACCGATTATCATCATCACTAATACGCAAGCAGGTCATTATTTGAGCGACAACAACAAAGTTGTAATTCCAAGTACGTGCTTATCAGTGAAAAAAAAACGTTATGAAAAAACCTGCATATTGGAGAAATTAAATGAAGGTAGTTTCATGGAGTCCGCGAATTCATAAGACAAAAAATTGGACTCTTTCTTGTTTACACTCACGAAAATGCTCTGAAACGTAACTTACCTTTTTGTTTTCATTTTCTTTATATTACACTTGAATAACCAAATAATTTCGATAATTGCAACTGTTGTTGGTTGATTGTATCATCGTCATCATCATTATCATCAGCCCGTAAGAGCCTATTGCTGGACATGAACTTCTCTTCTCTCTTTTGTAAACGAGATGATTATGTCACCGTTTATGGGAAGTTTGGAAAGATAGCATAATATCCCATAGTGACCCTCCGACGACACCACACATGTTTTGTTTTGAATCACATATTTTACGTGGTAGAATTATGCTACAGCTATATTTTAGTTGTAACACGAATAGGTCGGTTCGACCGGAGAAGGACCACGCTTTCACGGAATACCAGCGTAAAATAGCAGCTTAATGCTGCTGTGTTTCGTATGGTGAGTATAGAGAATCGGAGACATCTTTCACTGGAAACGAGGCATTTCCTCTTAATCCTCAGAGTCGCATCTACATTTTGATTCTTGACTGAGGATAAATGTAGGTATCTATGTGGGCTACAGCATCCACTTCCCGTGATGATAACTGTGTGCTCCTTTGTTTTCTTTAAAAAAAAGTCACTCACCGTGCTATCGAAAGAGCTATGCTTTGAATGTCTCTGCGGTATAAATTGCGTAATTAGGATATTCACGGAATAACCCTAGTTACTGACATAGCATAGCAAATCACCAAGCTGAAGTGGCTGAAGCCCGTTCGAAGAACTGACATTCGATGGGGGAAAAAGGTTCCCGTGTCAACCTTGTACTGGCAAGTACATTGCTGGGCAACCCCTACTAGATGAAGTGAACTATATGAAGGAGGTTCCTCTTATAGATATCAAGATATTTTAATATCATGATATTACTTTGAGATGCATTACGTTCAGAGGGCTTAATTCAAGATAATTATCAATATTAAAAATATAAATTAAATGATATAAAATAATTTAAGAGTAAAATTATCATTTCCTTTATAGGCAGATAGCTGATGTTATAAGGAGTAACTGAGGCTACTTTTATTTTAGGAAAGGAATTAGGGTTTCGCGAAAAAAAATTAAAACCCATGAAATCCAATCGCAATAATTTTCAAGCGGTTGAAGTTGGGGGGAAACAGCTAGTAATGAATATATTTAAAATGGAAAATTATATCAACATCATTTTCTGACTTTAAATAATTCACGTGACGAAAGTTTGATTATTTTAATAGGGTACGCCCCTATCGTACTAGGTTCCTGCTATTAAACATGAGGGTAGCCACAAAACGGCGTCCATATATCTCGTGCGTAACAAAATGCTTATATAAACGCGAAAGCCACTTGCTAAAATTCGCTGAAGTAAACAAAATTATTTGCCCTACGTGCGACGTGTGCTCTGTTGATATTTCAAATGCCGGTGTCCCCGAGCGTTGAGTTAAACTCCCCTTTGTTTAACTCCCGGTTGTTTTGTTGCAGAAATAAAATTTTGTTGAATAGTGAAAAATGAATGGCGCACATTCATTAGATAACGTCTTTTTTGTATGTTTTCTTTCTTTTTTCTATTCTCTTTTATTTTAGTAAATGTAAGCCACACATAAGCACTTTCCCCACTTTTGGATTATGCTCATTAATTATTGCCGTGGTAGTTCAGGGCTAAGCGCTCGCTATAAATTTCACAGTACGCGAGCAACCCGTAGTGGCGGTGTAATAATATCCACTACACCATATCATCCCATAGGTTTCGTCAGAGGCGACAGAGGGAAACAAATCAGGAGACGGGCTGCAGCGTCTTCCTAATAACGACTAAAAACGGATGACAAACGACGATGAACAAACGACTAAAAGATGTGTCGTAATATCCCAAACGCTGCCCAGCCGAATTGAATCCGTCGATTGACCTCTCGGTCGAAGTCTGACTTAACGTACCAATGAAATTGTTAATTGCAATTTTAAGTGCTGATTTACCACGTGCTCGACGGTTAAGGAAAACATCGTGAAGTAATCTGCATGTCTGAGAAATAAGAAAGAAATATTTTGGTGACAAGTGAAGTTCGCCAACATGCATTTGGGCAGCGCGGTGGACATTTCTATGCCCTTAAACCCTCTCAGAAATGAGAGGAGGGCTGTGCCCAGCAGTACGTAGGACGTATGTATAAAAGTTGTAACTGTAACTTTAAGTTTAATTATTTACGAGTTGCCGCCGTGTTGTGAAGTTTATGGCGAGCTACCGCAGCTCTACGAAAATGCAATAAATTTGGTACTACAATCCACAATTCACCTTCCAAGTGTGCTACTACGGCAAATCAACTTATTAATTGCAACTTAAAAGAGGGCAGTTTTTATTCTAAATGCTTAATATTAACTATTGCTTAGTACCAGCTATTTTCTATTATCCTATTACACTATTATACATACATTTTAAACTATTTATTCGTATCAATAAATAATTCGTTTAAATTACATTATGTTTTATCAGTTAAGTATGATTTTAATTTCTTTATAAAAGACTTAGTCTATAGAGTTAGACTTAATGTTGTCTATATTTTTAAGGTTATTTGGAACGTTATTATATATTTTAATTACTATCAAATGGAACATGTTGTCAATAATTTTAATTTTGAGAATTGAATATATAACTTATTTTGAGTTCTATTATTTCTATTGACAGTGTTTATAGAATTTTATAGATTTGGGTGTTTTCTAACGAAGTTACAACATTCTATAACGTAGATAGATGTTAGGTGTGAGAATACCAAGTTCCCTAATATTATCTTTAACACTCGCGACAGTTGATGTTAAAACATGACCTGTCTTCTAAATTTTTAATATAATTTGTTATGGGCGAAGATCATAAATTAAGCGAGAATTTGGCTCGAAAAAATGTCAACAAGAAATTTGCCTCGAACATGCCGTGCTATATTTTCAGCAAAACAACCTTGTGTAAGATACAAGGAGAAATTTCAATCATAATAAAACTTTTGCGAACATAAAGCCAACGAAGTGTGTTATGTTTACACAAATTGTAAGCTCGGCTAACGGGACATGATATGCTACTTTGTTTAATAATCATAATGTGTGCTTCGCTTGTCGGAATGTGTTATTTGACTTTTTCATTTAGTTGTTATGTTCATGCAATTTATGTTGCCACGTCGAGTCAAAAAAATGGTCAACAATTTTAATTCACATCGTTCCCAACCGGTTAATATTTTGTTTTATCTCAATAAAAAGGATCTTGACATCCATTGATAAAGAGCGATCGATTTGAAACCCGGTCGCCCAGATTTCATTATTAATTAAAGCATGTAAAAATCCATTGTTAAACATAAAACTTCCCCATTGATTGCCTCATAGGGAAGCCATAGTTGTCGCGCTTGCTAGGCGGATCGGCAACCGCCGTTCTTTATAATGGAGCTGTTATCTGGAAAATATTGCTGATGATCTCCTTTTTCAGTTTCCCTCAGTCGCCTCTTACCCCACCTGTGGGATAATTTGGGATAGTGGATTCTCATACACCGCCACTACACGGCCAACCAAAATCTTTACAATTAACAATAAAACCTCTTTTCCTCCTTTATTGGTCCGTTAGTGTCCACTGCAGCGGATATAGGTCTCTCCCGTTGTATAAAAGGTTTGTTGTTAAACGCAATACGTCTCGCACTTTTACGCTGCTGTCCGATACCACCATGATCTAAGCATTTTAGGTCTGAAGCCACAAGATCGTATACGACTAAATTTCGAAAACTTCTTTCACTCTCTTTTATTACCCTGAAATATTCTATTGGTTATTATATAATATCTCTATTTATAAAAATCAATTGCTGTCCTAGCTCGACCAATTCTAATGAAAATTTTTGCGTGTGTTTGAGTGAGTCCCTGGATAGCTAAGATACACAATTTGACCCAGTAGGTGGAGCTGTTGTCGGGATCCAGAAACCACCCGTGCAAAGCCGAGGCGGATCGCTAGTATCTCATAAAATAAAAAGTTAGCCATTTTTAGCCATTGCATAGTTAACTTTAACGACACCCAAGGACCAGATTAGCTTAATTCGTCACCACAACAAGACATCCTTTATCTTCTTTATCTTCTTATTTATGAGTCAGTGAAAATCTACTGCTGGACATGAGCCTATCCTGTTACATTTTTTTTTTACTTATTATTAGCCTGTACTTAGAAATTCCACCTGGCGATAATTGGAAATAAAGCTCTAGATAGTAAATCGCATTTTTAGCGCAACAAAAGCCAATTAAAAAGAATTTAGAGTAACAAGTTTAGTTTTACGTGGTAGAGCCACGCTGCACGTACATTATGGTTGTAGTACAAATGGGTCGGCTTGATCGGGGAAGGACTACACTCTCACAGAATACCAGCGTAAAATTGCAGATTAATGCTTCTGTGTTTCGTATGGTGAGTGTAGAGAACCGGATACCCTTTTTACTGGATACGAAACGCATGTGCATTTTGATTCTCAATTGAGGATAAATGACTATGGGCCACAGCATCCACTTACCATCAGGTGGACTGTGTGCTCGTTTGTCGCCTTTATTCTATAAAAAATAACAATGTAGTTCTCTATTAATTTGGAATTAACTGCGGGGTGCAGTGGTGGTATTGTTTGTCATTTTGAGCTCACAAAAAATGTGCAGGAAATTTTATAGTAACGATACTGAAATTATATGTTCTAAGTCAGTGAATTATATATATTCATAATATTGTACTTTAATACTAAGCTGAGTACTTCATATATGATATCCATCCTCAGGTATCACCTGGTCTATACAATGTGCATCCGGCTCCAGAAGGATTGTTTCGTTCCGAGCTATACATCCAAATACAATTATGGCCAGCTCATTACGAACGTGGCGCTCCTATACTTCGCTGTGAAGCCAAAGTTGGAAATCTTTACAGGGATAACTCAGTCGTCGCTTTATATACAGCAAACAGTGATCCTAAAATTGAAAGAGGTAAGTTTGCAAATCGTTCTAATAAGTTTTCTAGGTAATGCTAACGATGATGTTCTCTTGGTTGATTTCAATAACGACAAAAACTTTAAAATATACTCGGAGGTGTTTTATTACGTCGGAGATTATTGTAATTTATGAGCAATGTTGGATTTATGTCGCTATTCTTTTAGTCTGTTATTGTAATACTAACGACAATAAGAAAATTATATGTATATTGTATATTTTAGCTAACTTTAGTTAGCTAAAATATACAATAGAGAATATTTGAGATTCCCCTTTTAATTTATTAAAGGGGGGTTCTCAACTCGACTGTATTTTTGTTAGTATGTAACGGAATACCATTGCTATTTGTAAACCAATTTTAATGATTCTTTTTTTGTCAAATAGACTATACATTAAGGATGCTCTCCATTATTCCATTACAGTCTATTAAAGTCCACTGGTGAACATAGACCTCCATCACAGATTGCCCCATGTAGGGATTTTGCCATAGTTTCAAAACTTGTCAAGTGGGTTGGCAACCGCAGTTTTTTTATTATTTTAGTTGTAATCAGATAGATGTTGCTGCCGATATCCTGTTTAATTTTCCCTCTGTCGCCTTTACGTCACCCTCGGGAGGATATGATGTAATGGATATTCTTACATCGCCACTACACGGTCAAGGGTGACGTCATTTACATTTCAAGGAAAAATCCAACAAAAGTAGAAAAATAACGAAGGAGATTTTAGTATAATTGTTGTTATCTTGAGCTTGTGATATTCCTTAGTCCATTCAAAGGTGTCATAAAATTTAATTTTTAATAAAAATTATATTTAAATTAACTGAAAAGAACCAACAAGATTAAAATAATTCCTAAAAGTATTCTAAAAATAAGGATAAAATTAAAAAATTAAATGATTTAAAATAATACTCTAAAATAATAAATATAGGTAAGAAAAAACCATACCGTAACCTAACCCTGTCATTGGAAGAGCGTTTAAGTCTGAGAGCTGGCGATGAATTTTGGGAAGGTCCTTTTGGCAAGTTGAAATTGTGAAACAATATAATTTCGTCAATTGGGGAATCCAGTCCCGCGAGTCTGGTAGAGCGTTTGCGGTTATTTCGTTACTGCGCAGCATATAACATTTGCAAAAAAAAAATTCAAATAAATGTTTTTTTGGCAACTTGATTTCTTTTTTATCTTTTAATTTAGTTTTTTATATAATTAAAAAAAAATCCCAGACGATTTTGTCGGTTCTGAAGTATTACCAGACCTCTCCAAAAATATTTTTTTTAAATTCCAAAAAAATATACTTTTGGCAATCTCAGATTTTAATCACGTATTTATTGAGAAATTTTTAATAATACCTGGAAATCGCCAGACGAATTTAGCGGTTTTAAACAATTCAAAGTTTGAACAAAGTTTACAAATGAATACGACAAAAAAGTCTTATGCGTAGAGATTGCCAAAAGTATATTTTTTGGGAATTTAAAAATATATTTTTGGAGAGGTCTTGTAATACTTCATAACCAACAAAAACGTCTGGGATAATTTTTTCTGAATTATATAAAAACTAAATTAAAAGATAAAAAAGAAATCAAGTTGCCAAAAAAACATTTATTTGAATTTTTTTTTTGCAAATGTTATATGCTGCGCAGTAACGAAATAACCGCAAACGCTCTGCCAGACACGCGGGACTGGATTCGCTAATTGACGAAATTATATTTTTTGACAATTTCAACTTGCCTAAAGGACCTTCCCAAAATTCGTCGCCAGCTCTCAGGCTATTATTGTATCTAATAACATAATGTTTCTCTATTTCGATTATATTTTTTATCAAGAAAGCCCAAGACCGTAAGTAACCGTAGTATTCTCATATAAATGAGAGATGACATAAAAGTAAATCATCGATTCTAACCAAACAATAACCTTATCTTCCTATTACTAGGGGACCATAAGCGTTAAAAGAGCGCTTGCTTGCGTAATGGCCAATGTATATCCGAGAGGAAGCCGGGGTAATAAGATCACTGCTACCAAAGAGGTCATTGAGGCTCAGTAAATTATTGCTACCCGGATCATTTGCGAAGACAATTTCCTACGGAGGCAACAGAGAAGCGTTGTTCAGTGATAATAAATTAAGATTCGATGGGAGATGTTACTGTGGTGTTTAAGCGTTTCATATACATATTTTAAAACGTAGGATATTGGAGAAAAAATATTGATTTTTCTTAAATTTTAAAACAAAAACCAAAGTCAAATTGTATTACGTCATTGAAACATTACTGTCATTATTATGGGGTATTTATTTAATAGGTCGGGAAAAAGTTTCTTCGTATTTATTTACAAATTCAAGACATTTTTTTCAAAGTTTAATTATATTTAATTAATATATATATGCGCCATTTTGTTCGATAACTTGTTGCCATCTTGTAGTTAGTGACATAATCCCGTTGCTGTGGAAATCTTGGGATTTTTGATCAAAAAATACGACTAGTAGTTTTGACAGTCCTCTCTTGATGTAAACCTAACACTACGCAAAGAATTCTGAAGATACCGAAACAGGTGAAAATCTGACGGTGCAAGGTCAGAACTACTTCCCAACCAAGCTCTCTCAATTTTTGCTGAGTGGCGAAAGATGTATGTGGTCTGGCGTTATCATGATGAAAGACCACTACTTTTCTGTTGCGGACGTTTTTTCTCAACTTCTTGCTTGAGTCTCATTAGTTGTTGGCAGTAGAGTTCCGAATCGATGGTTTTGACCGGCGGTAAAGGGTCATAATAAACGATGCCCTTCCGATCCCACCATACACACAGCATATTGCGCATTAATCCGGTTTTCGCTACAGTCTGTGGAGCTTGACTATCCTTTGACCATGATGTTTTTCGCACGTTCTTGTCGTAAGTGATCCACTTTTCATCAACAATGATCAATCTTTTCAATTGAGAATCGCAAATGAGTACACGATTACTCTTCGTATTAGGTTTCTTTCAGTGAGCTCGTATGGTACCCAAATATCGAGCTTTTTTATATATCCAGACTTTTTCAAATGGTACAAAAATTTTTTGTGGTCTATCTTTAATTTCTCGGCTATGTCGTAACTACAAATACGCTGATCTTGCCTCTTTTTCAAAAATGCCATTGAATTTATCCGTATGAGGGCGACCAGAGCGAGCTGCAACTTTGACATCAAAATTCCCGGACAGAAAACGCTTGAACCAAATTTGTGCTACTCTTACTAACACTGCATTAGGTCTATAAAATTCACAAATTTTTTCGCAGCTAGATTTTTCCTTTTTTTGGCAATCAGCAATTAAATGCAGCTAGCGTTTTTGGTACTATACCGCGGGGAGTGGAACTATGACAATTTATTTTTTATGTTTTTGAAGTGAAAATTTCTTTAGGCACGTTGGGCACTTTTGGGATAGGGAAAAAGCACTGAACTCGCGTAATCATCACGCTCGGATACACATGCAAAGATACATATGGATAATATATATATATATATATATATATATATATACACATATATCTTTGTGAAGACCTATCCGTTAGGAGGCACTACTGAGGTCATTGAGCATAGTGCTTAAATCCTCCAAATCGAAGGTGAGTAATGTACTCGCCGTTGATGTTAATACCGTATTCTTCCCAGTCCAGTAGCTTGAAAACGTCTTCCAATGCAGCGGTGAGGAGTTTCGGAGATATAAGGTCACCCTGTCTTACACCTCTCTGCAGTTGGATAGGTTTCGTACTCTGGTTCTGTACTCGAATAGCGATCGTTGCCCTACTGTACAAACACTTCAGCACTTTGATATACCGACAGTCAACTTGGCACCACTGAAGGTACTGCAACACCGCCCAAATTTTGACGGAAACAAAGGCTTTCTCATAGTCCACCTAAGCCAGATATAGTGGCAAATTGTACTCGTCGGACTTCTGTACAATATTCCGAAGGGTATGTATGTGGTCTATGGTGCTTAAACCTTTTCGGAAACGAGCTATGCGAGACGATACGTAATGACTCTCGAAAACAGCACGTAGATGCAGCTCAGAAGGGAAATTGGTCTGCCTTTCTTGAAGAACAAGACCACCGCATTTCTCCACATTTCTCCACACTGCTCCACGTCTCCGGTGTAGTGCCACCATGGAGGACGGAATTAAAGAGCTTCTGAAAGACTCCAAGTACCAGTTTTCCACCCGCTTTCAGAAGCTCCGCTGTAATTCCATCCTTGCCTGGAGCCTTGCCGTTTTTAAGGTGCTGGAGAGCTATTCTAATCCCGCTTAGACTGACGTCCGAAATATCATCGGAATAGTGTCGGATAAGACTTGCTCTTGGATCGTTACTCACACTTGCATGTGGCTCCAACGATGATGTGTACAGCTGCCCATAGAACCTCTCAATCTCACTCAAAATCTCAGGTGTCCCGGAAACGACGCTGACACACTCGGTCTTTAGCTTCGACAGTTTGCTCTTTCTGGCAGACAGATCGCTAGCAAAGACTTTGGAGCCCTGGTTCCACTCGATCTCTTATTCAATACGAGTTGTATTGAAGTTGCGTAAGTCCCACTGCATGCATTTGGAGATCTGCCTGTTCAGTTGCCTGTAGGCTGCCAAATCTGCTGAAGACTGCAGCTTCAATTCCCGTCTAACAAACAAGAGATTAAGAGTGTCATCGGAGAGTTTTTGTGTTCTTCTGCGCGGGTCTTGCAGAACTTAGCTCCGACTGCATGGACAGTTTCCACGAGCTTGTCATTCATATCGTCCACTGAATTGCAATCTTCTAGGCACTGAAAACGGTTTTGTAGCTCGAGCTGAAAGGTTTCGGGATCAGAGCATGAGGGGGACAAAGCTTTGACTTCATTAGACGAGACCTCTCCAACTTAATGTTTAGGTTCAATGTGCCTCTCACCATTCGGTGATTGACTGAGACATGAATGAATAGTTGTCGTCTGGTCGTCAAAATGAATTCAATCTCATTTTTTGTCGAACCGTCGGGGCTCGACCAGGTCCACTTCCTGTGGGGCCGCTTCTAGAGAAAGAGTTCATCATAAAGAGTCCCACTTTCTCCATGAAGTTGGCCAGCTGCTGGCCTCTTGGATTCCGCTGCCTTATTCCAACTTTCCCTACCTTTAGCTCACCGTTCTCTCTTGTGCCTAGTTTTGCGTTGAAGTCTCCCATTAACAACGCATAGTGGGTTTTGGAGGAATGCATGGCTCTACATAATATTATATACCCATACATTTCTTCCACCTCCTCATCAGGATGTGCCGAGGTTAGTGCGTAAACCTGTATGACCTTCAGCGAATACTGTTTGGTGATTCTGAGTATAAGGTACGCAATCCTCGTCGACACACGCTCAATCTTTCCAACGTTGTTAACGAGAGACTTGTGGACGATAAATCCGACACCTCCTTAGGAGAGATGTTCACCCTCCCGGTGATAGAACAAGTTGCCGGATTCCAGGATTACCATGTCCTCCCCCTCTCTTCGGACCTCAGATAATCCTTTAATATTTCAGCGCAACATGTCTATCTCTTCTTCCAGCTCCAGGATCTTCCCGTCAGTCCTCAGGGTGCGTGCGTTATATGTTGCCAGGTCGAGTCGTCTTAGGTGGCAACCGAACCTCCACTGGAGATTCTGAGCACCCCCTGCCCCGCCGTTACCATGGTCGCCACCGTAGCCAGGAATAGCGGGGCAGCCGGGGACTGGGGGCCGTCTCTTCGCAACTTTATTCATGGGGGTATATTGCTATAGTTGCCATGCTTGGCGAGCAGGGTGACAACCGCAGTTTTTTATTGTTGTTTTGATGTTATCAGAAAGATGCTGCTGCCATTTTCTTTCTCAGTTTCCCTCTGCAGCCTCTTACGACACCCACGGGAAGATATGGGGTAGTGGGTATTCTTACCCGCCACTACACGGGGGTCTTAAGATGAACATGGACAAAACAAGGATCATGTATAACGTCACACCTATGCCGGTAGTTGTTGGGAGCACTAAGCTCGAAGTTTTTGACGAGTATAGTACGTTTACCTGGGACAAATAGTTCGACTAGGTAAGTCAATCTTCGACCGAGAGGTCAATCGACGGATTTAACTCGGCTGGGCAGCGTTCGGGAAATTACGGCACATCTTCTCGTCAGGTATACCTATAAACTTGAAAACGAGACTGTACAACGAGTTTGTGTTGCCAATGATGACCTATGGAACTGAGATGTGGTCCTTCACTGCTGGCCGTATGAGGAAGCTCAAGGTCGTTCAGCGAGCTATGGAGAGGGTTATGCTCGGGGTTTCTCTGCGTGATAAACTTAGAAATGAGGATATCCGCAGTAGAACCAGAGTGACCGACATAGCCCAACGGATTAGTAAGCTGAAGTGGCAATGGGCCGGCCATATAGCTTGAAGAACCGACAACCGATGGAGAAAAAAGGTGCTCGATTGGCGACCTCGTACCGGCGGATGAAGTGTAGGGCGTCCTCCCACTAGATAGAGTGACGACCTGGTGAGACATGCAGGCAGTCGATGGATGCAGGTGGCTCAGGACCGTGATTTGTGGCATTCCTTGGGAGGCCTATGTTCAGCAAAATATACAGTTTAAAAAACATGACAATACATCTGCAGAAAAAAAGTATAAAAAGGGAAGAGAAAAATGTTTGGATAAGGGTTAATAGTTGAGCTTGGAATAAGTAAATTGTTTTCCCAGAAACAATTAAACAAGTATTTATAGTACTATGATAAATCAATAAAATATCGGGAACAGTGCTTAAACCCGTTTTGGTGACTTGAAATTGGACGTAGTTATGCGAAAAGGATTTAAGCCTCATGGATCCACCATGAATACCAAAATAATCCTTGGTGTTCTACTAATAAACGTTCCAGAATGTATCAGAAACATTAAAAGCATAAAAAGTTCAAAAAGGAAGTTAATACATATTTAACGAAAAAATGTTATTATTCGTTGCAGGAGGTTTTTAGTTTTTGAGTAGGAAATAGAAATAAATATTTTTTTTTTACTCTGATCTCGTTATTATTTAAGTCAATTGTAAATATTTATTAAATAATAATAATGATAATTTGATAAATAATACTAAAATGTACATGTAATAATAACATTAATAATTGCCAATATTTGCAGGGTCCTTGTTTTGAACTATGTATTATAATTAAGACCAAATGTATACAACAAGAATAGCAAATAAATTGAATTGGTTTGAATTTAATTGTATTGTCCTAGGTCCTATCTTTATATTTTCATATAGATATAGCGATTTCAGAAATAATCGCAATTAATAACATGATAAAATTACCATAACTTTAAACTCTAATACTCAAAAGAAGCTTTTATGGATTGTATCTTTTTTGGGTAATTAAGTCCAATTAATGTAACGTTTTAATATAAATCAGTGAGACAAAAAAATGTTCTTAAAATTATAGCTTAGCTTAGAACATAAAGTGTAAAGTGGACACTTAGAGGAAAAGTCATTCTTAAAATTCTCGGAACCATTGCGGATGCGCTTACGAGATTTCACCAAAATCACTTAAGTGTTGCCATAAGGATATAATAAATTTTCTGGGCTATTTATTACTGATATTTACGCATCCTGGTTCTTAACAACAGAAGCTCTTCATTTTAAATTACAACAAGTTGTCATCGTTTTGATGTAATTACATCATTATACGAGTATGTCGTAGATGATCGGAAAATTAAATCTTTGCGATAATCCTAGGACGATTGCAAAGGATCGAATATTTGAAATTTAAGACAGACTGTTTTAACTATCCGAGGCTTATTGTTCGATACGTATTTGATTTATTCATGTCTAAAACTAAGTGTAGCTGATTGCCAGGGGTGTAAAGTATTTTATTATTTCTATATGTATTTATCATTGCCAAAATGCGATCCAAGCGAAATATATATGTATATATTTGACACATATGATCATTTTGTGTAATTTCCAACAGTTAGTCTATTTGTACACATAAAAGATGCCTAGAAATGAACACTTATAGCCCATTCGCTCTATTGTTATATAAACAATTTGCTATGATATATTTTAATATATTCTCTAAATGGCCTTTTCTTTTCACAGTGACGTCACCAGGTTCTGCCGCCAAACTGCAAACGTGCCAAGTCCTGTTATTGCTCCACATTATTGTTTGGGCTAAAAATACATAAGCATACTGACTAAGTCATGTATAAAATACTGATACGATAGATTAAAAATAGGTGTATTTAATTCAGATCTGTCAAAGGATAATATGAATTTAAATTTATAGTTAAATGTACCTAAACGAGCTGAAAAATAATATACCAAAGAATGTAAAGACTAAGAATATTGTTGATTTAATACAAATTATACGTCACAAAGCATTGTTTTATTTTCAATTTCCTCTTCATTTTATCTTTAATTCAGTTAAAAAGGGCACATTAACTCATAGAGATATATACGTTAATCTAAAAAATATATAACTTAAAAATATAAGTAAATATTAACATTACGATATTTTCACTTTTTTTATACAAACATCATTTTCAATGTATTGAAGATACCAGACCACTACCAAGAGGGCCAGAAATCCGAAGCAAGGAATATATCCTTGTGTTTGCAGGAACCTGAATGTACGTTGACAAATTGAACACTAAAAAATACAAAATAAATTATATAACACCCTGATTATTTTACTGGAGTTTTGGTGAAAAAATAATAATAATTATTTTAACCTCTAGGTATGAGTAATTTAAGAAAATTTAAATTACTCATACCTAGAGGTATCCGAAAATACTCCATGTATGTCATACGATTTCTTGTAGTTTTCGAGTTATAATTTATTTTGTATTTTTGTTATTTTTTTGCCCGTGGGGCAGAAAACACTAAAAAAATACAAAATAAATTATATAACACCCTGATTATTTTACTGGAGTTTTGGTGAAAAATTATATTAATTTATTATAAATAATTAAACTTATTATTTAATTAAACTTAAAAATAAAGTGAAACAGACTATGATGTAGATGCAGCTACCTAAGCATGTGGTGTAAGTAAGAGAAAGAAGGTAAGGATGGAAGTAGAAGCAAACAAGTGAGCATGGCTAGATTTACTAGCAACCAAGGCTAGTTATTCTAGCGGTCTGAATGGTGATATTGAAAGAAAAAGGCAGTCTTTAGACATCTAAATAAGAGAGTAAAAGAAGTAGTTCAAAGGAAAAGCAGAAAAACGGATAAGAATGACAGAAAATATCGGATAACTCCCAGGCAACTATTGAAATGTTCTGAAAACTCGTAATAGCTGCCAGTGTATTTAGCAGGATGGTAGATATTATAAGGATATAGAACGACAGTGAACGCAGGAAATAAAGTAAATGGGGCTCTACACTCTGTTGTGGAAAGTCAGAATGTGTTCAAAGAGGTACGTATGGCAATTCACAATGCTGTTAGTCCCTACTTTAATTTATGGTAGTGAAAGTTGGGTGTGGAAGAAGCACGAGTAGAATAAATGCTGTAGAAATGCGGTCATTAAGGAGTATGTTAGGGCTGAATCTGAATGACAGAGTGAGAAATTGTGTGATAAGATAAGAGTGTGGTTTGCTGATAAGATGATGTTGTGACCAGGATTAAGAAAGGAATGCCTCGATGGTTTGTGCATGTAGAAGGAATGAATGAGGAAAGAGTGACAAAGCAAATTTATGTCGCAAAGGTGAACGGCAGAGTCGGAAGGACGCCCGGTGAAAATTTGTCGACCAAATTGGCGATATATTGAAAATGGGCCAAATTAAGAGTGCCCTTTACCGACGAGCGTGTATGCGTAGGTATATGGATGTGGAGGCGAGAGAGGTGTGTTAGGATAGTGCCAAATGGAAGTCCATAGTCTCTGCCTACCCTTCTAGGTGACAGGCGAGAGTGTTTATGTATTATGTATGTATATATACATAATATATATTTTAAACATAATATTTATTGAACACGGTTAACTATGAACGCTAAGTTGATTCTGCCTTTCTATTGACGAGAAGTTCTCGCACTTTGGACTTGAATAAAAACCGGTTTTCGGCCCTCCTGATTTCGGAAAGAAGAGCGTCCCAAAGAAAAACAGATTGAACAACGAACAGTGATTGTACAAATTCAGTACTAAAAGGGGGGCACTGAAGCAAAAGGTTATTACTAGAATGGAGAACTCGATCATTGTGGGAGCTAAGATACTGAAAATAAGGAGTTAAATAAGATGGAGGATGAGGAGACATCAAGATAGAGTAAAGAGTAGTGAGTGCACGTAGACTACGGTGCTGACGAATGGGTAGACAGTTAAGTTGAGAGCGATAAGAAGACATATGATCATACTTTCGAAGATTAAAATGAATCGAATGCAGTTATTAAGAAGACGTTCATACTTGTTCAAGAGTTCTGCATTCAGGTCAAAATATCACACATCGCCATAGTCAAGAATAGGAAAAATTAAGGTCTGCACAATAATCATCTTGTTCCTGCACGGCTAGCATGGGCTGGGGACAAAAAATTTATCCCCCGATTATATCCACTGACAAGAGATAAAATTATCTTGTTATGTCAAACGGGGAGAAGTATATTCCCGTTTGACATAACGAGTAGACATATATCCCCCGTCCGTAGCATGGAGCCAAATGAAAGATAAAACATTATGCTTTTTTGCCATTTGAAAGGTACAATTTTATCCTAGTTCATTGGACGTGGGCTTAAGTTTATATTCATACAAAAAATCTAATCTATCTAAGTCTAAGTCTATCTCCCATTTTATCTACTGTGGGATATTATATCCGCCGGTGTGCCCATGCTCGAAGGGTGGATAAAACTAAACGAGGGGATATACATTTTCTTCTTTCCCCAGGGATAAAATTGTCTCCTACCCATGCTAGCCCCGCTGGACGGGAGAAAGTTTTTCAGGCGGTAGAGAGAATGCAAAATACCTGTGACATTCTGACAAACATTTGCCACTTGAGTTTGTCAGCTCATGGTGGAGTCAATGTGTAAGCCAAGGTTTTTCACGGTATTACTCAGTTCCAAAATAAAACCGTTAAAAATGATCGGTGGTAAAGCTTTGGGATCCAGTTTCTTTATCATCCGATGGCTACCTATTATTATAGCCTGATATTTGCATGGGTTAACTTTAAGGCCAAACCGATCAGACCAGTTGCTTATATACTCTAGGTCCTTATTAACAGAGTCAATTGTGTAGTATATATAGTCGACCTTCGCGTGTGAGTACAACTGCAGGTCATCAGCATATAAATGATACGCACACGCAGATTTGGAGTAATGAGATTTATAAATATTGAAAATAACAACGGAGATAGAATATCGCCTTCAGGAACACCAGCATGCAAATCACACCAACTTGATGAAAACTCGTCAATGCGGACTGATTGTTGGCGACCTCGAATATAAGATGAGAACCACTCCAAAGCCTCGATGAGATCATGGAAATAGAAAGGATAATAGTAGAATGTCGTGACTGATGGCATTAAAGGCGTTCGAGAATAAATGTAACAGAGATCGGCGTGCCTAGTGCGAGTTTTTTACGTGTTCGATCCCGAGAAAGTTAACTACGACTTGTTTGGAATAAAATCAGCGCCAACTAGTGACAATTCATGAGTGCGAGTTTATTAAGTCGTCGATATCGACCATCTAGCATCGACCCGCATTCGACAGTGAGAACGGTAACGCTCTTGATTGGTTGTTTTAAGTATTTTGCGAGTACGAGCGGCAATTTTGATCGTTCGGCACGTAACTTATGTAAACTTTACGCCGTCGCGATCGAAAAAGTTTGCACATAGCTTTTTACAGTGAGACAGTAGAGTGAGAATAATTGTTGAAAAGTTAATTTTATTTAGTTTTTTGTGAACGATATATAATTATGGTAGGATTTTTTTTGCTTGGAGTATGTTTGCAGCCGCTAAGGCATTAATAACTAATAATAATAGATGACTGCTATTATAACGCCAGTGTTGAAGCAAGAGCTCGCGCATATTATATCGCCTTTTCCAAGAAAGTATTCAAGTTTTTGGGTAAATAGCGTTCGATAAATATCACGTCTACCATCACTGTTCAACAATTAAGTCAATTCCTCCCAATTCTTCATACAGGACATCCTATCCTTGCATTAGAAGATGCTTTGCTGAAGCCTCCATGCCGAAAATACAATAAATTCAAGTCCGCGAAACCTATTTACAAAACACACGCATCATAAGTTCACTTAACACTAAGTACCTAACTTAAATTTATTTAACCTCCTGAGGCCTACCGGGTCAAATACGGTACGTCAAAAATAAAAATGCGGAGAAGTTTTGGCCAAAACCAAAAGATTTTTGTGCGTTCGTGGACTTGCAAAAGGCTTATGACAGAGTGGACAGGGATGTGTTATGGCAAACACTGAACTCATTTGGGTTGAGCGCTGGGTTGATACAGGCATTAAAGTATCTGTATAGGGACTCCAGTGCTTGTGTCAGGATCAACGGGCCTACTAGGACTGGTTTGGCATACATAAAGGGGTCAGACAGGGCTGTGTGGCTTCCCCGTGGCTGAAAATTTGAAAGTTGAAGAATGCGGGTTAAGAATGGGTGAGTTAACCGTCAAATGCCTTTTATACGCCGATGATCAAGTAATACTCGCGTCGTCGGCGGCCGAGTTACAAATGATGGTTACGTTAATGAACATTTCATTAAAAGAAAGGGGAATGAAGGTGAACGCAAGTAAGACGAAAGTTATGGTTTTTGAAAGAGAAGAAAGTAAAACGATATGTGAAATAAGAATAGAAGGGGAGTTGGTCGAGCAAGTTGATGAGTTTGTGTATTTGGGATGTGTATTTAGCAGGGATGGTAGATATTTTAAGGATATAGAACGACGAGTGAACGCAGGAAATAAAATAAATGGGGCTCTACACTCTGTTGTGGAAAGTCAGAATGTGTCCAAAGAGGTACGTATGGCAATTCGCAATGCTGTGTTAGCTTCACTTTTAGAATTGTTTAAGTTGCCTATTAATGTCTTTGTCTCCTCCAAAGTAATCGGACGTAAAAACATGCTTTTGCACGGGCTTATAATGTTATAGAGGCGTGTTGTTTCCACTTGCTTAAAATTAACTGTCTTTGTCTGGCTTTCATAATACTCATTAAAAGCATTAGCAATTTTCTGTGGAGATCTTAGACATTCATCATAATTTTATAAACATATTATTATAGCCTGATATTTGGATGTGTTAACTTTTAAGGCCAAACCGATCAGACCAGTTGCTTATATACTCTAGGTCCTTATTAACAGAGTCAATTGTGTAGTATATATAGTCGACCTTCGCGTGTGAGTACAACTGCAGGTCATCAGCATATAAATGATACGCACACGCAGATTTGGAGTAATGAGATTTATAAATATTGAAAATAACAACGAAGATAGAATATCGCCTTGATGAACACCAGCATGCAAATCGCACCAACTTGATGAAAACTCGTCAATGCGGACTGACTGTTGGCGACCTCGAATATAAGATGAGAACCACTCCAAAGCCTCGATGAGATCATGGAAACAGAAAGGATAATAGTAGAATGTCGTGACTGATGGCATTAAAGGCGTTCGAGAATAAATGTAACAGAGATCGGCGTGCCTAGTGTGAGTTTTTTACGTGTTCGATCCCGAGAAAGTTAACTACGATTTGTTTGGAATAAAATCAGCGCCAACTAGTGACAATTCATGAGTGCGAGTGTATTAAGTCGTCGATATCGACCATCTAGCATCGACTCGCATTCGACAGTGAGAACGGTAACGCTCTTGATTGGTTGTTTTAAGTATTTTGCGAGTACGAGCGGCAATTTTGATCGTTCGACACGTAACTTATGTAAACTTTACGCCGTCGCGATCGAAAAAGTTTGCACATAGATTTTTAGAGTGAGATAGTAGAGTGAGAATAATTGTTGAAAAGTTAATTTTATTTAGTTTTTTGTGAACGATATCTAATTATGGTAGGATTTATTTTGCTTGGAGTAAACATACTCCAACATCTATTCATCTATTATTATTAGTTATTCTAGTATATCGGTATATCAGTCATCTATTATTATTAGTTATTAAGCCGCTAAGGCATTAATAACTAATAATAATAGATGACTGCTATTATAACGCCAGTGTTGAAGCAAGAGCTCGCGCATATTATATCGCCTTTTCCAAGAAAGTATTCAAGTTTTTGGGTAAATAGCGTTCGATAAATCTCACATCTACCATCACTGTTCAACAATTAAGTCAATTCCTCCCAATTCTTCATACAGGACATCCTATCCCTTGCATTAGAAGATGCTTTGCTGAAGCCTCCATGCCGAAAATACAATAAATTCTAGTCCGCGAAACCTATTTACAAAACACACGCATCATAAGTTCACTTAACACTAAGTACCTAACTTAAATTCTATTTAATGTTCCATAAATGTCACCATAAAATCATTATTAATACGAAAACATCTTCATGTTTTTTTTTTTGCTTTTAATTTAATACTTTCAATAATTAACAAATAAATCATAATACTAACAAAAACTGTCGATACCTTGATCAAGTTAAGAAACATATACAAATAGGTAAAAAGCTCACTATAATAACCACGTCTTTGATAAACAGATGCTAATATTAAGACCACTAAATAAAAATGTCATTCCCAATTTTTTTAGATTATCTCAAGACGCGAACGCGCTACCAATATAAGATAATGAATGAACGCCATTCATAGTGAGCAAACGCGAATCGAAGGGTTAGCTTCGATTGTAACTCACACTCGCTTGTCTTAACTTATCTATACCTATGACGATAACTCATTTAAGGAGATGGTGAAGTCATTCGAACAATTTTGTGGAACTCGCACTAGGCACTGGATTCTCTATGCGGCATAGGCTTCTTTCTTCCACGAAAAGTAGCACATCTTCTCCTGTCGTACTTTTGTCCAAACAGGTGATCTAGAGCTGTATGGTGAGCTCCACAACACAATCTTTATTTAGGTGTATTACTATTTTCAGCACAACATAGCAAAAACGTTATCATACCGGGATTTAATACTAAGCGACTTAATAACGTGGAGTATTTATTTAAAATTCGAACATCTGAATGTTAATTAAAGATTGTAAGATAAACACAGTCACTTTATATTCCGGATCACGCTCCATATACAGTACCATAATACTTTAAGATGTTATTTTATTTGATACTGATACTGAAGGCATTCAAATTATGTATAATTTGTATAATCTCATCATTGATTCATTGACTAAAGAACTGGACTGAAATTTATAATTTTGTCTTTTTTATAGGACTAACTAAGGGTGACAAACGAGCACACAGTCCCCTGATGTTAAGTGGTTGCTGTGGCTCATAGACATCTACTTTTTTATAGAAGAGGGGGCAAACGAGCATGCGGCTCACCTGATGGTAAGTGACTACCGCCGCCCATGAACAACCGCAACACTAGGGGAATTGCAGGTGCGTTGCCGGTCTTTTAGAAAGAAGTAATCTCTTTCCTTGAAGGTCCCTAAGTCGTATCGCTCCGGAAAAATCGCCAATAATCTACATCTATCCTCGATTACGATTCAAAATGCAGATGCGTCGTCATCCGTGAGGACTAAGATGGAATGCCTTGTTTGCAGTAAAAAGTGTTTCCGGTTCTCTACACTCACCATACGAAACACAGCGGCGTTCAGCTGTTATTTTACGCTGGTATTATGTGAGAGCCTGGTCCTTCCCCGGTCGAGCCGACCCATTCTTGCTACAACTATACCACTAACATAGCTGTAGCATGACTCTACTACGTAAAAACATTGAATGCTGAGTCGTGGTTAAGTGAGTGACCATGAGTGCTGTGAGCAATGAGTCGAAACATCGGAAATTTATTCTGTAAATGACTCTCATTGCCAAGAAGGTTATCAGAAAAGTGTAAGTCATAGAAAATTGTCATTATATTGTATATTTTGTCGAAATATGATTTCTGTCTGATATGCACGTTACTCCAGGCTTAAAAGTGAAGCCACAAGGGTATTGACGGTGCGTAATGTTATCACACCGCTATGATTTCAACACGTTAAATGTGAGACGGCCACACAGGTGTCGTAACGTAACGCCGCTTACCGTAAGACGTTGCTGAACAACGCTGACACAGTTGACAAACGTTTGCGCATCCAACAAAAATTGCAATGCCGTTCCGTCATCGCACGGCATCATCCCTCCCCGCTTTGTCTCTCTGGTCCCTTTGTCCATTTTGTATGCGTTATGTCCCCGTGCGACGTTGCAACGCACTGCGTGGCATATCTGTTTTTACCTATTATAAGCCAGTGCTTGACTACAATCCTACCTGGATGATGATGAATAGATGATAAATCGCACTACCTTAGCGTAACGAAAGCCTTTTCACTCTTGCCTTGAAGATGTCCAGATTGTATTCGGGTGGAAAGAAAGACGCCGGCAAATTATTCCACTCCTTTGCTGTACGCATTACGAAAGACGAGGCAAACCGTTCATTTAATATGCGTGGAATATCGACAATAAAGGGGTAACCTCGACTGACCGACTACCTGGTTGTTCGATGACAGAAAGGGGATAGTGGTATTAATGCATATCACTGTGATTTATATGTAGAACGACGCAACGTCACCGCTCCGTCATCGCAACACTCCAATGCATTGTATGACCTCGCTCTAACGCATAACACGTGATATCAGCACATAATTTTCCGTTGCATTACTCGCTGGTTCTTCCTAGGACAGAGGATTATTTCCAAACAAATGCTTAAATGAAAAACTGACTTTCAAGAAGAATAACTTGTAATCTAGAATTTTGAATTAAAACCTTTTATTCCATTTCGTTTAATTCCGTTCCATTCTCTCTGACAGGTCTGATAGCTCGCGTACTGTGGCTCAACAATCATTACTAGCGACTAGCGATGGCTCGCATATATAATCAAATTGAAGGCGAGCTAGCGCCCTACCTCTGAACTATCATAGTGTTTTAATCATCCATCCCCCATATATTACCTCATAGGGAGTATTTTCCAGGAGGATAAGCCACCGCAGTTTTTTATTTTTTTAGGTTGTTATCTGTGTAGGAAGATGATGCTTGCCCATCTCCTGTTTCATTCTGTCGACTGTTAAGACCCACGTCGGTAATGTAAATCTATAAATACTTAATAATATTAAACCTGATTCACAAGTTTTCATTTATTATATACGTGAAGAGAAGATTTATAAAATAAAACTAGGAACTGTGGCCTTGTTCATCAAAATGATATGGATGCTGTGTAAAGCCGCCATACGATGAAATGTAATTAAAAAGTTCATTCATGGACGTTGCACAGTCTGCTTTTATTGCGACTACGTCAAATATTTTAGTCTATATTATTTGTTATGCTTATTCCTTGTATTGTATTTTAAGTTTTGTTTTTGAATACATATATTTGAATATATTCAATGGAAGTAATATTTTAACTTTAACGATTTTTAGCAATAACGCCGTGTGGAGGCGCTATAAGAGGATCACTCATCTTTTCGTCCATTGTATGCCGTAAGAGGAGACTATGGGAAAAATCTTATTGCTTTAAATATATGGCAGCATAATCGTAAAGTTGTGTATGAATATAATAGTGCAATCGTTTCATTTTATATTCAGTCAGGTTATAATCTATTTGATGGATATTTTATCCGACGTTCGAAAAATCAGGCCTTAGTATAATGACAGGTTGTGACGTTATATAATCATAATAATAATAAAATTGAATTTGCGATATTTTATAGCAGTTCATAGCAGGTGTCCATGTGCTATATTAGCTTTTTTCCTGAAAGTTTTTTTTTGCTTGAAACTTTAAAATAAAAACATACAAATCAAATTTAAAAAAATGATGTAATATAAACAGATTTCTTTTCTAACTAATGACTGGAGCCTTTTTTAACAAATAGCTTACTTGGTAAAACCATATAAATTACTTTATATTAAAAAAAACGTAGCAACCTTAATTGTTATATGTAACAATGTTGATAAGAGAAAAATAAAAGTTTTTTTTTGCGTTTGCTATTGTAATGACCTATTATGTAATTATTTCAACAAAAATACCTCTTTGTGTTATTGGAACCGAAATGAACGTTGATAAGGTATATTGCGTGGAGCGTGGTGGTGAATTGTAGAAAGAAAAGAAGGGAGTCGTGACGGAGGGGGATGAGAATATTCTAAGATTTTTATCATATTTTTTAAGTTATAACTTGAACAATAAAATTAAAATTATTCCTCATTTAATATACTTAAAAAATATACTCATTTCTCAAATAGATATTAAGCCAAATATACGCTAAGCTAAAGAACGAGAATTTTTCAACACCAGTTCCTGTCTTTTGTATTCCCTATTCATAAAGTTTTAAATAATAGTTGGTATTCAGTAGAAATAAAAGTTCGTTTACACAAACCAAGATCGTGAATCGAAATCTAAAGTTAAATTAAAAACTTTCGTCTGTTTTTGCCGGACATAGCTATTTAAAACTTCGATAGCTGCAGGACTTTCAGTATTGGAAACACGTCAAACATTCTACGGCGCCGCGTTTTTCTTGTTGTTTCCTTATTCCTACTCCACTTTATAAGTTTATTAGACCGGTCTATGTCGATGGCCCGTATCTTCAAGTTTCCGCAATACTATCACTCTCGCTTGTTATCATTTATTTCGATAAATAAATAATAAAGAAAATAATAGATTTTGTTCAATATTATACTAAATGGCTTGACAGATGTTGTTCTGCCATTTTCGGAAGGTGGCACCATGAGTTTCACTCCGAATTCACTCTGGACTTAACAGTGTATACTGAATAGCACTACCTTTACTACTTTGGCACTTTACCATATAATGTTAATATGAGTCATTTTGTTCATAAACAAATGACTTGTTAATAAATTGCATATCTAAATCATCGCCTCGCGTAAAAAATACCAATATTGGTTATTATATATATATATATATATATATATATATAATATTATTTTGATTGCCTCCATGGTCTAGTAGTGGTAAGCGCGATTGCTGATCATAAGGTTCGAATCCCGGGTCGGGCCAAAATCAGTTATTGTGTTGTTCTGACAAGAAATTCTCAGTAACAGCTCGGAGTCAAGAAGTTGGCAGAGTTTTACACCGTGCCTCGGAAAGCACGAAAAGACTTTGGTCCTGCGCGTGATCTTTCTTCGGTCACGTCGGATTACCGTCCCATCGGACTATGAGAGTTAAGGAATACAGAGTGCACTTGTGCTTGCGCATACACTTGGGCCGACTTGGACCGAAACTCGGTCTGGAGGACATTATATATGCACATAATATATATTTACGATATCGTGGTTTACTTTTTAATTTATTTAGTCATTATTAATGTAGTATTAAAATAGTCGTTATAATTTATTCTATGCGTTATATAAAAGTAAGGGCGCCAAACAAGCTCACAGTCCTCTAATGGTAAGTGAATACTGTGGCCCATAGACACCTTTATATCCGATTAAGATATGTATGTGTGTATCAGTAATATATATCTGACAGAAAAGGGATGTATAATATTATGTAAGAAGTTAAGTAAAAGTGCATCTAAGAATTATTTGATTTTCAACTTACAATTTTTAATTATCCAATTATACGGAGGACTCCAGGGGATATCCGCAGAATCACGTTTATCAAAACTTGGTAATTAGCCTCCTTCCTTAATTAGACCTGTCGGTTGTTAACTTCCCCTCTGCTTCCCTTTGTTTTCGAATGTTTCTTGTTCATTGCCGGAAATAAGTTTGAAATCGTTGTTCTTGCGTCAATTTATCATTTTCGGCGAAATAACTTATTTTCTTTTGATTTATATTTCTTCTTGTTCTTCTTCATCAGGCCGTTAAAGTTCATTGCTGGACATGTATTTTTTTCCTTGTTTTGTAGACTTTCCCTTATTTTCACGTTTTATTAGATGATTGTCGATCGCAGTATAAACCGATTCGCACGTCAATTTTTAATAACTTAAATTAAAAAATTAATAAAACCCCGAAACAAAAAGAGCTGATGGCCTTCAAAAGGCTGAACAGATTTCCTTGAAACATAGCTAAGAACACTCTCGATTAAGACACCTTACAAGTGGAAAAAACTTAATCAAAAGGGTTCATCCGTTCAGGAGCTATAATGCCACAGACAGATATACAGATACACAAATACACAGATACACACTATAAACTTATAACATCCCTCCGTTTTTAAAATAATTCGAGTTTAAAAAATAAATGAATAAATGAGCATTTAATATTAATTGTGTATTTTACATTTTGCCTACGGGCACTCTAAAATATTTCGTTTCATGTAAATGACCATTTGTAGAGATGAATCGATCGTAAAACGGTTTTATCAGTGGACAGGTTGAAAGCCATTCCGTGCACTAATTGGTCGTTTTCAGGCGTAAAATTATATGTATTAGCCGGGGAAATTTTTCCTAAAATTATCAAAGGTCATTCAGCTGTTAAATGATTTCTTAGTGTTATTTTGAACGTTCTTTGAATAAATTTTCATTTCTTTCAAAGAGCAAGGCACAGCTATTATATATATAAAAGGCAAACCTGACTGACTCATCTATCAACGCACAGCCGAAACTACTGAACGAATTTCGCTGAAATTTAGCACACAGACAGTCGTATTGACGTAGGCATCTGCTAAGAAGGGTTTTTGAAAATTCGTCCCCTAAAGGGGTGAAAAAGTGGTTAAAAGTTTGTATGGAAGTCCGTCTTTTTTAGAGCTAAAAGCCTGAAACTTTGTTTTTAGATTAAAGATTAGAAATAAACAATAACGAGTTCCAGGGTTTTTGAAAATTCAACCCTTAAAGGGGTGAAAAAGGGGTTCAAAGTTTGTATGGGAAAACAAGATTAGTTTAACTATTTTATTCGAAAGTTCACAGGAGTACTCCTATTAATAAATAAGTAAACAAGTGTTTCAGGCTCTTTCAGAATTCAACCCCTAAAAGGTGGAAAAGGGGTGACAAATTCTGTAAATCAACATGGGTATCCTTTTTAATGTTTATCGGGTCGCTGATTACGAAAACAACAACTATTTCAAAATCCAACGTAGCAGACGGGAAATACCTACCACCATCCCATGTGAGGGTGCGATGTGGTTGAAATGTCAATATGGGTGTCGTTTTATGGTTTTTTGGGACGTTAATTACGAAAATGGAATCGATTATGGTTGGAAACCAACATGGATGGAATGATGGATAGATGTATGTTTGTATGTAAAAATCATCATGGGTTGAGTGACTTGGGTGTCATTTTTAAGGTTTTTGGTTCGTAAATAACGTAAATGATATTGATAAATATTTTAAACTTAATTTATTAGAATCGAATAGAATATACTTTTATTGCACAAAAACATAAAACAAAATAGACAAGAAGATTTGTACAAAAAATTTGCACAAAATTACACCTGAACAGAAAAAGACTAATTTAAAAATTAAAAAAACAATGAAAATAAACACCCAAACCAAATATATTTTTATTACAAATTAATAAAATGGCAAAACCAAAAGAAATACTTAGGTACCTACCTATTTTGTATTGATCTTCAAGTTCCAATCCCTACCAATAGATGGCGTTGGTATCGTTATAGAACGCGGTAACGTTGTGTTTTTTCGAACTAATATAAAGTGAATGGTGAATGAGCGCTTCAACCTGTACCACATACGGTACCTATTCACTGTTAACGGATATTTGACTAGACTTCGACTTTGTTTGCTTGCTTACGGTTTAAGATTTGCTTCGTGTTTCGGATTAGTTGATTGATTTTGTCTTTCTTACAACCACTGTTCAAACTTGGAATTCGATTTACTTTGTGATTAGGTATTGTTGAAAGAAGTATTTTTTGCACTGAAAAAATGATTACAGGAACTCTTAATATTAAAGGAAAAAATGGAAGAACATACTGTCGTCCCCATTATAGGCGACGGCGCCTGTTTGTTTCATGCTCTTTCATTTTTAATGTACGGAACCCAAGAAAATGCGATGGTGGTGGGTTCACAAATTGTTAGATTTGTGGTAAATGATTGGCCTAGGTTTTCAGTTATGACCCACGACAGAAATGGCGATAGTTATTCAACAGCAAATGAATATTCAGCCGATATGTTAAAAAATGAAACTTACGGTGGACTTTGTGAATTGGTAGCTGCAGGATTAATATTTCGGTTTCGGTTTGAAGTATATCGAAACGGTCTGCTATACACAGAGTCACGAACAGATATCTGTCCAGTAAGGTGATAACGATTTAGCCATTATTTATCTTATGGACATTTTGACGCCTATCTGCCTATTGTTGCGAAGAAAATTACACAGTGTCGCAAAGAGGTACCTGTCGAAGAGCGTGATCCTTTTTCGGAGCTTGACCATTTAACTGTTACATCTTTTGTAAACAGTGAAATATCATCTCCAACCAGCGGAACAGATCAATCTGTATCGTTGACATTAAAATATGAAAAAAAGAAAAATAAACGAAGGTCGAGATTTACTAATTACACAAGAAAAAGTCAATTAAAAAGTGCACAAGAAATATATAGGCAGAACAAGCCAGATTCAAATCATAAAGCTGTGTCCGCTTATCAGAAAAAAAAATCCAGATGTACACAGGCAAGCTGTTGCAAATTACCAAACTGCGAATCCACAAATGCATAGAGCAATTCAGTCACGGTATGAGGAAAACATTACACTGTGTTTATGAAAAAATAAGGTCCATTCCGCTATGGAGTATGACCCTGATATTGCTTATAGAACTGACAGCAGTGTAGCCTTGGATTCCATGACATACAAGTGTCAGTGGTGCAATGCGCTGAAATGGAAGTATGAGACACCTGGTATGTGTTGCAGCGCTGGATAAGTGCAACTTGATCGGTTGAAACAACTGCCTGAACCACTCTTTAGTTTGATTAATAATCTACACCCAGATCATGACCATTTTATGGGTAATATTCGTAAATATAATGCCTGTTTCCAGATGAGTTCCCTTGGTGGAAAACAGGTAACAGCAGATGGTTTTTCACCGACTTTTAAAGTACAAGGCCAGGTCTACCATTCAATTGGAAGTGTATTACCAGAAACCGAACAAGACGCTCAGTACCTTCAAATATATTTTGTAGGTGAAGACGATCGAGAAGCAAAGATTCGATGTTCTAAATTTCCTAACTTAAAGCCAAATTTAATCAAACAATTGCAGAATATGCTGCATCATGTGAACCCGTATATAAATGATCTGAAAAGTGCCATTGATAAAGCCCCTCCTTCAGAGTCATACAAAGTTGTCATAAATGATAACAAAAAACCACCAGAAAAACATAGAGGTAGGTACAATGCTCCAACTACAAATGAAGTGGCTTTAGTGTTAGTGGATCGACAATTTGATCGAAGGGAGATCATTTTCGAGAGCCGAAGTAATTCACTTCAGCGTATTAGTGAGATACATCGAGCATATGATGCGCTGCAGTATCCATTTAATGAGGGGATGATGGGTATTCAATCAACATACCACAACGCGATCCCACAACTAAGTTGCCGCTTAATAAAACTGTCTCTTCTGCAAGTTTCTATTCGTATAGAATGATGATTAAAGAAGGAGAAGATAACTATTTAGTAAGCTATCATGCCCTTTTTAGTCAAAATTTGGTGGATGAAAACGCCAAAATACAAACAGAGAGATTAAATTATATCAAAAATAATCTGAAAAAATAAAGGTGAATAAGATCATGAACTTATTGACAAAGGGCAAAATATTTGGTGAAGCGAGATACTATATATACTCAACGGAATGGCAAAAGAGAGGTCTTCCACATATTCATATTCTTTTATGGCTTCACAAACGTGTTATTACGGATCAAATCGACAATATAATTTGTGCTGAAATACCGGATCCCAAACGTGACCCAGAGCTTCACGAAATCGTTAATTGTATTATGATACATGGTCCATGTGAAACTTTAAATTGAAAGTCACCATGTATGAAAGATAACATGTGCAGTAAACGATACCCCAGGGCTCTCATAAGGGAAACTCAAACTGGTGAAAACGGTTATCCGCAGTACAAGAGACGTTTACTAGATGACGGTGGGTTCTCTGTTAATATCAAAGGCACAACCATAGATAATCGCTGGGTAGTCCCTTATAATCCAGTATTATGAAAAACATTTAACGCTCATTTAAATGTAGAATATTGTCATTCGGTGAAACCAATAAAATACGTCTGTAAATACGTAAATAAAGGTTCAGACCAGGCATCGTTTGCTTTAGAGAATGAGAAGGATGAATTTAAAACCTACACAAGTGGAAGACATATAAGTTTATCATAGGCAGTATAGCGAATCCTTGAATTTCCCATTCATGAGTGTTTCCTCCCGTAGTCCACCTCGCTGTTTATTTGAAAAATGGGCAAAGGGTTTATTTTAATGAGCAAAATCTGAGTGAAAGAGTGAATAGTTCTCCAACAACTACACTCCTATCCTTTTTCGATTTGTGTAAAGTGGATTATTTTGCAAAAACATTGCTCTACTTAGAAGTACCTGCATACTACGTTTGGGGTAAAAGAAAGTTCCAAAGGAGAAAGAGAGGAGCAAACGTTGAAGGCTGGCCAGGGGTTAAAAACACAAAACAAACAATATAGAATGCTATCACCTTCGTATGCTTTTTCATGAGTTTCGGGGCCCAATTTCGTTTGATGCGTTAAAAACTGTAGATGATCATGTATATTCCACGTTCCAATCAGCGTGCAAAGCTCTCGGCTTGCTTGAAGATGATCAGCATTTGTTCGCAGCAATGGAAGAGGCGGCATTTTACCAATCACCGCAAATGATTTGGGATCTTTTTACGATTATTTTAGTGTTCTGCCAAGTGTCAGACCCTTTAAGCCTTTGGGAGAAATTCAAAGAATACCTATCTGAAGATTTTAAAAGGCAATTAGAAAGACAGGGAGATATGGATGTAGAGCACACAACAGATGTGGTATTTAACAAATATGGTATTAGCGTTGGGTGGTCGGATACTAAAAGAGTATGGGTTACCTTAGCCAAGCAAAGAACAACAATTTGAAAATAGAGAGTTTCTTAAAGAGATAAGTTACAACTTAGCATCATTAGAAAACACAGTTGAAAATAATGAAGGATCACTGAATGACGAACAAAAAGCAGTTTACAATCAAATTAACATAAAAATTTAATCAAATGGGTGGAATATTCTTTTTAGATGCTTCCGGTGGAACAGGCAAAACATTCCTCAAAAATTTGCTATTAGCAAAAGTTAGAAGTACTCGCGGAATTGATTTGGCTGTGGCTTCTTCTGGGATCGCAGCTACACTGCTTGAGGGTGGACGAACTGCTCATGCTACCATTATGTTACCACTCAATTTAACAACAGCTGATACTCCCATTTGTAATATATCGAAACAAAATAATTTTGCTGAAGTATTAAAATATACGAAAATGATAGTGTGGGATGAAATAAACATGGCTCATAAGGGTGGCGTAGAGGCATTAAACAGAACTCTACAAGATATAAGAGGAAATAAGAAGTTAATGGGTGGTGTAACGGTTTTGCTTGCTGGAGATTTTAGGCAGACTCTACCAGTAGTGCCAAAAGGAACTAGAGCAGATGAAGTTAAGGCGTGTCTTAAGAGATCCACTTTATGGCGTCTAATTAAAATCCTCAAGCTCTCAAAAAATATGCGGGTACACTTAGGAGAAAAAGAGTCTGCTGGTGGATTTGCGAATCTCCTACTTGAAATCGGCAACGGTGATTACCCGATAAATGACGGAAGGATAACCATCCCTGATAATTTGTGCATAGTTGTATTTACGTTACAGGAATTAATATACAAAATTTACCCAGATATTGCTCATATCCACGATAAGCCAATGGAATGGTTACGTGAACGTGGCATACTAACCCCGAAAAACTACCAAGCAGCGGCAATAAACGATATACTGTTAACGTCTTTTGAGGGAGAAGAAATGGTGTACACATCAATAGCCTCTGTGGTCAACACAGATGAGGCAATGAACTACCCTGTCGAATTTCTTAATTCACTGAAACCATCGGGTTTTCCACATCATAAGCTTATTCTGCGCGTGGGCACTCCTGTTATGTTGTTGCGAAATTCAAAACCTCATCAACTGTGCTACGGAACCAGACTAAAAGTAAAAGCGTTACATCTCAATGTAGTGGAAGCCACAATTATAACTGGATGTGCGCAAGGGGAAACTGTATTTGTACCAAGAATTCATCATCATCATCATCATCAATCAAGGGGAAGAATTCCCTTGATCCCGAATGATCTTCCCTTTGAATTCAAATGAATACAGTTTCCCCTCAAAGTCTGCTTTGCAATAACCATAAACAAATCACAAGGGCAGACATTAAAATTTGCGGGTATAGACTTGAGAGAAAATTGTTTTTCACACGGGAAATTCTATGTGGCTTGCTCACGCGTAAGCTCGCCCAGTAGTCTGATAGTTTTGGCACACAGTAATAGATTAGCAAAAAATGTGGTATATAAAGAAGTTTTGTAGTTTACTAGCTTTTGCCCGCGACATCCAGTTATAATTGTGGCTAGTACCAGCAGACTCTTTTTCACACATGGGCGCTATATAATCGAACTACACGCGGATGAAGTCGCGGGCAAAAGCTAGTGTTATATAAAACGGAGTTCGAACACTAATAAAATGACATAATTTAGTAGTGTGATATTGAAGTTTCTTATGAATTAGATAGTATTGATGAAGCCAATATTAATGTATGGAGCCTCAGAGTGGTGTAGGATTCAATATGGGAAAACATTTATAATAAATCTACGCCGAATAACAAATAGTTAACATATATGAAAAGTTATTTCCTTAGTTGAAAATCAAATTACATCTATTCACAAGTATATTGTTGAACATAGGCCTACCCCAAGTAATGAATAATAGACAAAATAATTAAAAATTATATTTGACCGTGTCCAAGAGTTGTATATTAAGAGTTGATAAAGAAAAAAAGATATTACAAGTGTAAAATATCTAGGCCATCGGCCTTTGATTTGGATTTGGGGAAATATCAAAGGGACGAGACGTCTGCTTCTGCGATCTTCCTATACACTTTATACCCTACATTAATAGAATCTTCCAACAATTAGAGAGACCCATCCCGTAATAATTAGAGAATTCAAACAGATCGCCTCATGTGTATGAGCTTAATTACTTGTAGTAACAGAAAACGATCGATAGTCATATCTAGCGATGGAAGTAATAGAGTTTTGCCCTAGGGTATTAGATAATATGAATCTAGATTGCGGTATAAGTTAAAGAACTTTTTGGTAGTTAATCCCAATTTGTGACTGAAATCCTTGCGACAAAGGTACTTTGACAAATACATTGTAAGACCTTACTGTAATATTATAATTTAATGCAATGCCGTAGAAAATAACATGGATCAAATATTAAACCAATCTCCAACCTTTACCAAGATGTTTAAAACTACCTGTCAACATTTTTGAGATGCTAAGGGATTTTAATAAAAACTATACATGAAGATGTGATTTCTTATTCTTTATTCTTAATTTCAGCCCAGACTAATAGACAGGTAAAGAGAATTAGTAAAAATAAAGGAATTTAGTAGTAGTAATTTTTTTATAAATTTTCATTAAAATATAATTCTAATAAATAAATAACTGATGTATTCATAACTTTGTAAATATTCCCACAACTGTGTTGAACTCAATGGATAACGGTTCTTCACTTTCCTTTCAAGCTCACCCCATTCCATTCGATACAACATAAGTCAGGTGATTGCGTTAGCTATTTCATAATTTGCGAGATTTCTTAATTACATTTCGCTTGAGGATCTCCTGACATAATTTGGGAAAATGTTTTGGAATCATTGCCTTGTTTAAATATACAATTTTGTCTTGTTAAATTGATCCCGATAGAGATAGCAGTTTCTTAATGAATTTGTATATAGGTTCTTTATTAATTTTTCCAGCAATTAGAGCCAAATGGCCAAATTTATTATTGTCAAAATATTCTAAAACAATGGCCCGATCGATTTTTAATAGACACACAATCGTTCACATCGTCATATCGTCAGTAACTTACTAAGTTAATCTTATCATTACATAATGTATTTTCGTTCATTTCATTTTTTTTTTTGTGCCAGCAGCTATGCAGGTCTAGATAGACCAGTATCACTGCGACCAATAACATCTATTGTGATCGCTGTTATAGCTATAGTTCATTGCTAAGCCCTATGTCTTCAATGAATTAAATGAGTTGCTTCGCTGTGAGAAATTTCAGTTTATCTGGTCGAAGTACATAGTTTCCCAGATGAGTGTTACGTTTGCGCATTAAGAGTCCACAATCAGTTAGGATGTGCAGAGCTGTTTCTTCTGTTAAGGTACAGAATTGGCACATCCTTGAGTTGCTAAGTTCCAGGATGGACATGTGCATTTTTAGACAACAGTGTCCAGTCAGGGCTCTTGCCAGAATACGCAGTTTTCAATACGTAATACATACATAATTAGATTTCTAAACAGCATTAAAAATACCCAACATCATCAGTCTTAAAAGTCTATTTGAGATCTTTCCCTCTACATTAAAATAAATTTTAAGGTGAATTAAAAAATATTAATTTATATTATAAAAAAAAGTTAAGAGAAAATAGCCTGATAGGTACGGATCGTGTTAAATAAATTGTGTGTTTGAAAGTCATCATCTGACTACTGTCGTGAACTAATCTCAAAAAATGCATTTGAAGTTTAGTTGAAATAGTTAGTGTAAATATTTTTAATGTCAATAGTTTAGCTAGTGTTACAGGATTTAAATAAATTGCAGATTGCAGACTTTAAAAGCTCACTGAAGCTATTAAAAATTAGGTGTTAATTTCTAATAGCTTCATTGTCGATAGTTTTTTTGTAACTTTTATTTTTAGCATAATAAAACTTGTAGCTGTGTGCTTGCATGCATTCCTCATTTTCTTATTCAATCCTTTTTATAAAGCTTATGCAAAACAAAACTCTGATGCCAGCATCTGCTGGCCTATAAGAAAGCGTATGACAAGTCGACGCGATAAAACACACGTAGCCTAGAATCATTACACCAGAAATGGCCGTAAATTTCCTCAAAATCTGAGGTGAAAATAAATTTAAAGATGCCTTGAGTTGTCTGAATTCACTTCAGACTTTAAACATGATATAGGAATGTGGTCAAGAAATACCGAAGCTCTACCTAAATAAATAATTGAATTAGGTCGGCTAGTGCTTTGAATTATCCTTTATTTTCTGTCATAATTGAATACGAAGAAGGAATGAAATTGACGGCTCCGTGGCACAGTGGCTTAGCAATGAGTTGTCGCGCTAAGGGCCGCGGGTTCAAATCCCGCACGGAACAAGTATTTTATGGCCTACAAGTAATTGTTCCGGGTCTGGATATGTTTGTCCTTGTGAAATTTATGTATGTAAACTGCCCCCACGATACAGGAGACAATTCTAGTGTGGAGGTAACATTTTTTAAAAGGATAAAACTATGAAACTTTATTTATAACTACAAAAGAATACACATATAGAGAAATAAATAAAATAATTTATTTGTTTGCAGTGTCGAAAATAAAAAGTTTTAATCAACATACTTATTAAACGTTATTTATTCTTTTACTACTTATTCATAAAAAAAAACTTCTGACCTAGGAAGAACCAGCAAGAAACCCAGCGGACCTTTTTTAATATTAATTTAAAAAATAAATGTATTAAATTCACAAAAGCATTATGTTAAGCATTCGAATACCAATAGGCTTTTAATTGGGGAGGAGGTCAGTCTTGTATACCACTGTTTTTTTAGGAATTACTAATAATGCGAAGCTCCATATATCTAAATTAGCAAGCGGACTTAGTTCTGCAGAATATGTTCTAAGAAAGATTGGAAGTCTCACAAATTTTAAAACTGCTACATTAGTTTATTTTAGTTACTTCCGTAATGTCTAATTGACGAATTTTGTTATGAGGTAACGCGATTGACATTGAAACCATATTTATTTTGCAAAACAGGGTCGTACGGGAAATTTGTAACATAAATTGTAAAGAGAAATTAAAGAACAAACATATTAACTTTGGCATCGTAATATATTTATGAAAATGTAATGTACTCGTATGTACATGAAAACATGAACAGCTTTGATAAGAATAAAGAAGTCCATACTTTAAGCACTAGGAACAAACATAAGCTTGTAATGCCAGTTACTAGACTTAACAGAATTAGTAATTAGTTTATGGGGCAATGTACAGTATACTTTTATAACAAAAAATAGTCAATGTTTGTCAATCAACAAGTTTAAAAGTTTTATAATATTAAGGAATAAATCAATGAAAATAACCCCTGTGAATGAGGTAACTGCTTTCATGCTGGTTCTATTAATATTGTGATCCAAAAGTAATGATAATCGGTTACTTCAGGTCCGCATAAAATCCAAAAATATTTTTGCTTGCTTATATACTCACTACGTCAGCCTAAAAAATCATATAAATAGATCACGATTTCCGGAGATAAATTCATTTGAATACGAACTGTCAAAGAGATAACATCAACATGGAGAAAACTAAATTAGAGCTGTCATCACAATATTTGAAAAATGTCTTCAAAGACATACACAGTGACTTAGTGGAAACATTAGACTCTGCTCCTCCATATTCTAGTTGCACGCTGGGCCAAGGAGTTTAAACTGGGCAGAACATCCACTGAAGATGAACATCGCGAAGGACGCCCATCCATGTCCCTCACTGAAGACAACGAAAAGTCGAAGATGTTGTGTTGGCAGATCGAAGAGTGACCATCAGGCATGTAGCTGAGGTCACAGGGATCTCATATGGCAGAGTTCAAAGAACTTTATGAACGAGTTACATATGAAAAGGTCTCTGCGCGTTAGGTACCCAGAATGTTAACCGACGAGCAAAAGAAAATCGAGTTGACATTTCGAGGTCAATCTCGAAAAGTTCCAAGCAGATCAAGAAAATTTTTGTTCCGTTTTGTGACTATGGACGAGACCTGGATCCACCATTTTGATCCTGAAACGAAACAACAATCGATGACTTGAAGAGCCTCACCGACGCCAAAGAAATTCAAAGTTTCAAGTTCGGCGGGAAGGTTATGGCATCTGTTTTTGGGACGCTCAAAGCATAATTATGGTGGAATATTTGGAAAAAGCTTTATTATGGGCTCTACTACGCAGACCAAATAAGAAGATTACGGAGGCCATTAAGGAAAAAAGACACGGCAAACTGCGAGCTGGAGTGCTGTTTCACCAAGACAACGCACCGGCTCACAAAGCCGCAGTTGCGATGGCTGCCATTCAAGAAACGGGATCGAACTGCTCGAACACCTCCTATTCGCCAGATCTAGCTCCTAGTGATTTCTACCTCTTTCCTCGGCTCAAGGAACGCCTGAGGCAAGAAATTGAAGACGATAGCGAAGTAATGGCCGCTGTTGAAGCGTTTTGGAGGGTCAAGACAAAGAATTTTTCAAAGGAATCCTGGGTTTGAAAAAGATGGACTAAATGTATTGATTTGTTGAGACTATGTAGAAAATAAATTATTATTTTAACTTTAATTACCGTGTTTTATTTTCATTATCATTACTTTTGGATCATCCTCGTATATATTATAATTCATTTAAAAAAATATTTTAAAGTGGCATAGTTAGCATGTCTAAACAAATATAATCCTGCTGGGTTTCTTGCTGGTTCCTCGCAGGTCAGAGGTATTTTCGGAACCAATGGTAAATAAAAAATTACTTTAATAAGTATTATATTAAATAAAATTTTAATATAATACTATGTTCTTGTCTATATAATATAAAAATCAATTGCTGTCCGTTAGTCTCGCTAAAACTCGAAAACGGCTCGAACGATTTTGATGATTTTTTTGTGTGCGTTTGAATAGGTCCTGGATGGTTTAGATTCATAATAGGTGGCACTGTTGTGGAGATCCAAAAATCACCCGTGTGAAGCCGGAGTGGAGCTAGTATTCAATATAAATTATTGGCCTGCCTGACAGCATATCTCCTTTCCTTTCTTCGCCTTTTACCAACACCCATGGGATGATATGGGGTAGTGGACTCTCTTACGCCGCCACTACACCGTGAATCGATACGAGGTCTTGGTGATATTGGAATATTTTAATCTAAATATATGATACATTTAGCTGTTGAAGCCTTGAAAGGGACTGCAAAGGTGGAAATGTTAAAGATAAAGAAGAAATTAATACTAAAATGTTATGCATCCTGACATTTAATTTTACTTAAGTGGCTTAAGTTTTATTGATACCAAGTATATAATGGTAAAACGGTAAGCAACCATTTGTAAACTTGAATGTGTCGTAAAATGCTTTAATAGTACTTTAGTTGCAAAACACTTCGCACAATTTTTATTTTAGTACGAACTCTACTTGATAGGTTTTCAGGGTAAGAAAAATGACTTTACGAGTAATCTAAACCGTTTCGTTACAACCTCGTAAAAGTCCACTGCTGAACGTAGGGGGCATTTGCCATAGTTGTTACGCGTGGCAGGTGGGTTGGCCGCAGTTTTTTCAATCATTATTTGCAATTAGGGAAGACGATGTTGCCTTTATTATGGCTTGTTTCCTTCCGTCGCCTTTTACTACACCCACGGGATGATATGGGATAGTGGATAATCTAACACCACCACTACATACATAAATATTTACTTGTAGTAAACTATATAAAATGTTAATTGTTATGTCGAGCAAAGATTTTTTTATCTATTCAACAACATGTTTTTTTTACCCATTTTTGCTTTAAAATGAGCTTCCCCTGGCCGTCTTTCAAATAGTAGTAGTCTTTTCATTTAGATTTGAGATTTTCAATCAAAACGGATGTTCTCATAATGTATTATGTTATATGTAGCTAATAATTTACTGCTTATTCCATCATTAATATCTTTATCTCCTTCATCAGCTCGTAAAAGTACAGTGCTGGACATGGGTCTCCACCATCGAAGGGAGGATTCGGCCATATTGTCACGCTTCGCAGTCTTATTCACGATCGCAGGATCAGACAGAAACACAGAGGATGAAGTTTTTAATATAAATATTCAGATGATATTCGATTTTGTGATATTACTTAGTCCACCCAAAAGGGTAAAAAGACTATTTTTTTTTTAATTCGACTTCAAAGAACTAAAAAGAATATAATAACTACTACCCCTCAGAAATGCAGGTTTCCTCACCATGTTTTGTTTCACCACCGAGCACGTGGTGAGTCAGCGCTAAAATTGCAATTAACCATTATATTGGTGCTGACATGGATTGAACGCTTGATGTAATAAATGAAATGGTATTTTTATTTGGTTTGTTTGATTTTTCCTAAACTGAAGTGACAAACGAACTTACAGTTCAGCTGATGGTAAGTGGCTACTGCAGTCCATGGATATCTGCAGCCAAATTCAAACGAAAAAGGCAACAGTGATGATTAAAAATAGGTAACGCAATAAAAACTAAATAAATAAATGCTTTACAGCCTGTAATTATAGTCTGTAATTGTGTCCAGGGGTCTCTTATCACTTCTATTCCAAAAGAAATAAAAATCACAACAAATATAATAACAAAAAACGCACACTGACAAAAAAATAAGCGATGAAGATATTTGTTCAGTGATTTTGCCATCAAAGGAAATTTCGAAATACGGTCTGCCCGTCCTGATCAACTGGGTAGAATGCATAATGCAACAAGTATTGCTTCGGCCTGCAGCGTTTGAAACAAGGATTCGCTTCGTTTACTCAAATAATCTGACCAAGCGGTGGTCATTCTGTTAGTTTTTATAAAATTAAAGTAATACGAATTTATAATGCACCTGATGGTAAGTGAACTGTAGCCCACACACTTGCAAATAACTTCAAACAAAAATTGCTAAAAATGCGTTTTCACCTTTGAGAACTAAGATAAAAAGCCTCACAACCTGTAATTTTACTGGCTCCTATAATGTTCAGACCGAAACATAGCAGTGCACGCATGCTGCATTGCGGCAGAAATGAGGTAAGATTGTGGTGCCTGCAAACGAAAACCTAGGCAGAAAAGTTTTCTACCATCTAGTTAACGTTTTTTTTTACAAAGTTCCTATTATATGAAATATTCGAAAATATACATCCAGTACGAAAAAAGACAAAGCGAGGAAAGCCAAAAAATTTAGTAATCTTAATACAACATTCATCAAAACTTTCAAATTACTTTCCACTCCTAATTTCACCTGTCGGTTGTAAAGTTCACGTTGATCCTGCCTTAGAATCCACAGACTTACTGAGTTTGAATTAAACTTTTTTACAAATTTACTTTTCTAGTGCCTAATTTCCATATAGAATAAAAAATATGAATTTTTTTTTTCTAAAACTAACATTTATATTTCTACCCAAATTCAATGCTTTTTCACACACTTGAGTTTATGATGCTATTAGATATTTAATATTTATTCGCTTCAGTAATTCAAATTGCTAGATTAAAAAAATTATCATGTTTTTAATGGGCTTCAAGGAGTTTTATGTATATTGAGTTATTTAACTTTTTTACTTTGCTAGCGATATGTCGGTAAATTTTAGTATTCCGGACTCAACGTCGATCTATCTTTAAAAGAACAAAGTGGTGTGCCGGGATGAAGCGAGAATTGGATATGGTTTTTCGCAAAGTTATTGGTTCTTTTACAACAGACCATTTCACAATATTGGATACTGGATAATAGACGTCGTTTTTATATCTTCTGCAAGTTGAACTCGATGTAATTTCAGATATCATTTACTTTAGCTCCAATATAAAAGTTTATTTAATTTCTATCAGTTAGGATTCAGAAGTGAAACCTCGTAAAACCGGAGAGAATTTCAAAAAACTTTTATTGGAGAATCGACTCAAGGTACGATCGTTATGTCTGTCTATGATTTTTATAAGTTTTTCTTTATTTTCTAGCTTATAATTTATTCGTATGAGATAATATTATAGACTAATAATACTCAATATAGATGACATAACGTAAACATAAACACATACGACTGATACCCAGAGGGATAGCAGATACTATAGACTTCCACATGGCACTACACTGACACTTTCTGTCGCCAATTTCACATCCATATACTCGTACATACGCATACAGTCCCTTCGGTTAAGGGCACTATTAATATGGCCCATCTTAACTATATCGTCAATTTAGTTGATAAATTTCCGTCTTGGGTGTATTTATAAAAAAATATTTGAATACTTATGAAATATAAACAAATATCACCATATTGATAGGTAACAAGCCTACGATTTCTCACGAGAAACACACACACAAATTTAATAATATTTTTAATTAATTAACAGAGATAAAACTTGACTTTTTTACATTTTCCTGGAATCGTAATTAAAGTTATAATTAATTTTCTTTCATATACGGTTGACAGCTCTTTATGTTGCTATCGTGAAGACATTATGTTGGCATTATGTATGGTGCTTACTATGCAGCGATACTGATCGCTTTAAAAATATAACCACGTGAGGCAATTTGTTGAGTCTTGCAGGAAATATTTTCGGGAAAACATGTTTTTGGCGGTTGACTCGTAATAAACTGAGGAACAAAAACGTTTTTTTGCACATTTCTTTATTTTAACATCAAATCGTAGGTACGTTTATGATGTAAATCACTAATAAAAAGATAAAGTTACGAACTATACTTGTTACTAGTGAAAACAGGCTTATCTCATTTCTGAGAGGATTTTACAGCAAGGAAATGTCTGCCAGACTGCTTTAATGCGTGTTGGTAGACTTCACATGGCTTGGAAATATTTTTTTTGTTTTTCGACATGCAGGTTTCCTCGCGATGTTTTCCTTCACCGCAAGTCCGCACTTGAAATCGTAAATAACAATTTCATAGATGCCAGCAAGGATTGAACGTTTTGTAAATTCAGTACCTACATTATTTTGGGTTGCAAAAAATTTGAGTGTGGAATTATTCGCAAAAATAGTTATTGGAAGTAAAGACTAGAAATGAGTTGGGGGGTGACTCGAACTTTAGGCCTAGTCAGTTTGAATAGCCTATCATGTAGAGGATGTCATGGGGGTCATGGTTGAATAGGGGCAAAAAGTTCTCATTATACTCCTAGTGGGTCAAAATGACCAAGAACCAATAAATTTTAAAATTTTATTTCGGCTATAACTCCCCCTCCTTCGGGGGATCTTACACAGTCTTTACTTCTCGCATCCCACTTGTTATTAATAAATTAATATGTTTTAATCAACCTTTCAAAAATTGTTCTTTTTTTATCAATAATAGAAATTACTTTAAAATTTTGTGTATTTTATATCATATGCGTTACATGTTACACATTACACGTTAAAATTAGTTTTTAGTTTTAGAGATGATAGAAATGACAAGGATATAGAGTGAAGAGTACAGGACAAATAGTAAATGGGACTCTTTTGTTGGAAGTCAGAATGGCAATTCACGAAAATTGGGTGTGGCAGAAGAAGCAGGCCAGTTAAAATAATGCTGTAGAAATGCGGTCAATAAGAAGTATGTTAGGGCTGACTCCGAATGATAGGGTGAGAAATTGTGTGATAAAAGAAAAGTGTGGTGTGCAAGATGTTGCGACTAGGATTAAAAAATAAATGCTTTGATGGATTGGATACATAGAAAGAATGAAACGTAGACGGAGCGAGCTAAGAGACGGTCTAGACGGAAATTAACTGACCAAATTAATGATACATTTAAGATAAGCCAAATTAAGAGTACCCTTAACTGACGAGCAGGTGTGTTGTAGGTGTAAGTTTACACATATATGAAAGAAGCGAGAGAAGTGTGTCAGGTTCGTGCCAAATGGAAGTGCGTAGTTTATGTTGTTATATCTCTACAAAGTATAATACAAAGTCTGTACACTTAGATATTTTAAAGTACGCAATGGATTTGAATGATTCAAGAAACAGGTTTATATATTTAATTATATATAAAATTCTTCTGTCCGTGTGTATGTAAATGAACTTCGCCTAAACGGCTCGACCGATTTTGATGAAATTTTATGTGTGTGATTAAGTTGATTCTCGTATGATTTAGATATACAATTGGACCCGGTAGGTGGCGCTGTTGTCGAGATTCAGAAATCACCCGTGCGAAGCCGGGGCGGGTCGCTAGTCATTATATAAACGTAAAGATTAGGTTTATTTTATTTGAGTTTAAGTTCTTTCAAAAATAGCCTTAGTATTGACTGCCTTAAGCGCAAAGCGCGTAGTTGCATGCCTTAAGCACAAAGCGCGTAGTTGCATGCCTTAAGCGCAAAGCGCGTAGGTATGTTCTACTAGCGCCTAAAAATCAAGATTCTAACGTTTGTCGCATGAAATCGTATCTAACAATCATATTGAACATATAAATGATATAAAAAGCACATTGTCAGAAAGATAAATGATTGTTGAACTTATTAATATATTTTTTAAATCGATCAATTGCTATTTTTACATAAAAAACGGTTTTAGTGGCATAAGGTGTAGATTTATCAAGTCCGCATGCCGGCGTAAACACGATAAAATTTGAAAATATCAATTGTTCAACTCAATCTATTTTTTAAACTCTTCATCTCTCATGTGGCAAGCCATGGAATATATATGGCAATTTAATTTTGTTTTGTTTAGTTATAATTAAATTTTTTCGGCTGTGAAATAGCGAAATTTTCGGTGTTTTGAGTAGCCTTGTATTGATTTATTTTACTAAATACACTTTGCTTCACTCCCGGCCACAGAATACTTTTTTACACTGGGTTCAGCCGCCGTCGTGAGTGGTCGTTTGCTTACAGCGGTTCGTACTGAAAAATATCGATCGCTTTAGAAATACAAAATATTCCTAAAACCAAATTTGATACATACTTGACCAAGGTAAGATATTTTTTTTATAATCACAGATTTTTATTACAATATTTTGTTTCGCTAAAAGTACGCAGGATTTATATATAAATATACTTATTATACGTCTTGGACTTTATAGAGACCTGAAGGTGTACTTCGATATCTCCTACTGGAACTGCTCGACGAGTAGAACTAGGTGTGCCGAGATTATGCTCGTTATGTTAGTTATGATGAGACCTTACCTCCGAACGGTGACGGATTATCCTTAAGGCAAACTAGGCACGTGCCTAGGGCGCAAGATTAAAAAGACGCGTGCGGAAGTTTTTAAACGAAAAAAAAATCGTCGTATTTGATTACTCTTAAATCGCTCTTACTCTCTCATCACATTTTTCATTAATGGTACTCGTATCCTAATTATTTTGCAATTATTAAACTATATTATAAATTATAATATAGTTTATTTGCAAAATGAGTCTATTTAATTTATAATAGATATAATTTGGTCCTTAGAGGCGCACCGATGAGGTGCTTGGTTAGCTAGGGCGCAGTCGACACTTAGTCCGCCTCTGCCTCCGGACTAGATAGAGTGACCTGAAAGTGTACTTTGATGAATGCTACTGGAACTCCTCGAAGTGTAGAACTAGGTGTGCCGTGTTTGGCCTCCTTTTTTTGGTTATGATGAGACCTTTCCTCCAGACTTGAAAGAGTGATCTGAAGGTGTACTTCGATGACTGCTACTGGAACTACTCGACGAGTAGTAATAGGTGTGCCGATTTTGGGCTCATTTTGTTAGGTATGATGAGACCTTACCTCCGGACTTGATAGAATGACCTGAGGATGTAGTTCGGTGAATGCTACTGGAACTCTTCGACGAGGAGAACTAGATATTCGAGTTTCGGCTCGTTTCGTTAGTTATGAATAGACCTTACATCCGGACTTGATGGAGTTACTTGAAGGTGCACTTCGGTGACTGTTACTGGAACTCTTTGACGAATAGAACTACAATTTACATTTCTTATAATGTTTTCACAATCATATGAGCATTATGAGTCGTGCACTTTTGGATTTTCCAAATTTTTTTAATTGAAGTTTGACATAAAATTATCGGAAAATTGGAAGTATATTAATAAGGTTATTAGTGAAAACTTGTGTTTATTTAAACTACTTTAAAAATATAGGTATAATATTACTATAATAATATATATTCTTATTCTTATTTTTTTTAATGTGCTTAAGGCATGCACAACTGTATTTACCAATAGTTTTTAACAGAAGAACTTGCACCACAGCGTCCACTTACCATCAGGTAGACTGTGTGCTCGTTTGTCACTCTTATTCTAAAAAAATAATAATTAATGAGCTAATAGTCTACCCACGGTTAGTGACTACTGCAGCCAAAGTATATAGCAACAAACTCTAAACAAAAAACAAAGATTCGATGTCACCTCTGAGGACTAAGAAAGCCTCACAACCTATATTACTATAACTTCCTTTAAACAGGAACACAACAATCATATTTATTTTTATATCATTATTCTTTATCGGCCAGTAAAAGTACATCGCTGTATATGGGCCTCTCCGGCTGTAGATAAATATACCTTATTCTTCATGCTTGACAGGCGCGTTGACGATCCCAGTGCACTCAAATATACTCTAATAGTATGATGGATAACTTTCATTTTATTTGTTTTGATAGAAGCAGAGCTTTGAATGACAGCATCAACTTATGGACTGGACTGTATGTTTGCTTGCAACCCTTACCATCACTGGGTTATTTTGATCAAGTACTGAACTTACCAGAAGTAACATTTTCAAAAATGCGAAATTATACTTAAATAATATTAGCTAAACAGACTGTCGGGCAAAAGGCATAAAGCTTAGAGCCCTGATATAGGTATATGCCGGATTTTCGCCGCAATATAATTAAATATATATTAATATTTTATTAAGTCGTGCAGTGGTCGCTTACGAGAATCCACTACCCCATATCGACCCATGGGTCTCATAAGAGGCGACAGAGGGAAATGAAACAGGAGATGGGCAGCAGCATCTTTCTGTATACAACTCAAGATAATGAAAAAAATGCGGTTACCAACTAGCCCACCGTGCGTGACAACTATTGCAAACATTCCCCACATATGATTAAACAAATGGGGGAGGCCTGTGTTCAGCAGTGGACTTTTAATAGGCTGAAATAAATAAATAAATGAAAGAAATATATTCTGAAAATCTAGTAATAGCTGTCAAGCTGTTTTTAAAATACTTTATATAAAAAAATACATAAATATTTTAATCTCTTGCAATAAAATCCAATGCAATAAAAACAGATTACTAAAAAACTTAAAGCTTTTTTAGTAATCTATTTTTAAGTATTTCTGAACCAATTTTAAATAAAGAAATTAATGTTTTTTAGGTAGTATGTGATCACTTGTTAATGTTGAATAAGGAAATTCCCTATTATTATATTCTATGCTATGAGTATTTGGATGATTGATGATGGCACATTTCGTCTTCACTTAATTACACAAAAAGTCATATAAAAGTCCTCAGCACCACGATAAGCTTAATTAGATTTAATTTATCTACAAAGAGGTAATTTGCATTTTGAGGCAAGCCACATTAAATCGAAAAGATTTATTTAAAAAGTTCCTACGAGGTGTAATTAGCACCAATTCGGTTTGTTTCGTTTTGGTTTTGCTTCAGTAAAATAAATTTAATGGAATTCCATGTATTCATCATTTTTTTACGTGGTAGAGCGATGCTGCAGCTATGTTAATACTATACTTTACATATAGTCGGCTCGACCGGGGAAGGACCACGCTCTCACAGAATACCAGCGTAAATTAGCAGCTTAATGCTGCTGTGTTTCGTATGGTGAGTGTAGAGAACCGGAGACCCTTTTTACTGGAAAAGAGGCATTCTATCTTAGTCCTCACGGCTGACAACGCATCTGCATTTAAATTCGCAATCGAAGATAGATGTACATAGATGTCTATGGGCCACAGCAACCACTTACCATCAGGTGGACTGTGTGCTCGTTTGTCACCCTTATTCTATAAAAACAAAACCATTAAAAACAAAACCATTGTTTACATGCAATCGTGTCGTGCTTCTCTTTGATGTTTAATATTAAGTTTAAAAAATAAGAAATTTAGGGTAAGGTATGAACGGGCATATAGTCCACCTAATGGTAAATGGATTATCGGCCCTCGTACACACCTACATTGTCGCCTCTGTGGACTAAGATAGATTGCCTCGTTAACAGATTTTTTCTGGTCTCCAGTTCTCGACACTCAACATAAGAGACACAGCAGCATTATGCTGTAATTTTACGCTGGTGGTCTTGGCAAGCGTGGTGATATTCCCGGTCGAACCAAACCGTCCGTGCTGCAGCCGTAATACGCCACACCTTGCCTCTACCACGTGGAAAATTTTACATTACATCGACTACCAGAGACTCGGCCGTTAATCAGTTAACCGCGTGCAGGTAAGGTGATAGTAAGAAGAATAATAATAAAAGCCGGAAGCCGTGCTCGAATATTACCCCGCCAGGATCTATTGGGACCGGGTCATCATCACAGACAAGACTATTCTTGCGAATAAACCTGATATTTTGCTGATGGACCGGGAACAGTCAAGGATATTTTGGTTACCATTCCGTATGACAAGAACCTCGTGAAAGCTGAAACAGATAATCAGACAAAATATCTGGACCTAGCTCACGAGGTGACCGACATGTGGGGTGGTTTGCCGACAGAAATTATTCCTGTGGTCGTTTCTGTGAACGGTCTAATCTCGGGCTAATCTCGGGCAGCCTCTCAGGTCATCTGAGGTGACTGGGACTCCGTGATGGACCGCTCCGGGCTCAAATGCAGAAGGCGGTGCTCCTCGATACCGCCCGCATCGTCCGCCGGTTTCTTTCCTTTTCCCCTGCTTTTGGCTTCCATTTTGTTGGGTTTTTTATTTATTTATGTATTTTTTAAGTATTTATTTTATTGATAATTATGTATATTTATCATTTTCATTTATATATTTATACAGTCCAACCAGATGAGATAACTATATAAATAACCCAATATAATAATATTTATTGTTTCTCACATAACTTATACAAACACAAATCATATTGAAACTCTGTAGCCCGTCATAGTTGAAAACTGTGTTACAGGCTACAGCGTCTACCCCGTTTTCAGTTATGCATAGTTGTAATGTGGTATACTAGCAAGCAATATAAAATTTAAAAATAATTAAATATATCATAAAAACTAACAAAGTAAATAGAGGGAAAAATTATAATGAAATAAAATGTGTGTGAATATGTATGTGTGTGTGTGTGTGTGTTTGTGTGTGCGTGTGTGTGCGTGTGTGTGTGATAAATTGTGTGTATGGAATAAATTACATGCATCTGTCTTAGGTGTCTTCAAGGCAAGAATGGATTGGATTTTATAATATATATCAGTGCTCAAGGGAAGAAATAGGGTGATGAATTCTCGTCCACCATCACTACCCGGCAATCAAGAATTAACCAGAAGTTAAAACATTTCAAATTCAAATTTTACAATTATAAATTTTTGTGTTGTGAGCAAGCATAGAAATCAGAATGCTTCTTCCTTTGTTTCCTTATTTCTTTCCATATTTTTAAACTTAAGCTTGTGCTAAACTACCACCTCTCAATTAATTGTGTAATGTTACATACATTACACGAGTAAAACCTCACATACTATACGTAAGCATCCCACGCCACGCGTAATAAAAATCTTGGGATACGCGATCGCTTTAATATAAATTTCGTTTTTATTTAGATTTGTGATAAGAATATGATGTATTTATTTACGAAAGTATTCTTAAAAGCTCACTTTAGTATACCAGGTGTTTGTGAAACGCTCCCGAAAACGAAGACAGATGATAGTACTAACGATAACTTTCATGATGGGTCAGAAAGAAAATCGATCCCGAGGCAAAAAAATCATCTTTTCACAACGTTTTATTAGCTTTATTCGCGCTCCATCATGTTAGTACAACTAAATGAAACGATAATTTCATAAAAAATCATGAAAATACTTAAACATAAAAACAAGCAGTTAAACTTAAAATAAAATCAGCTGACAAAAGGGTCAATATTCTCGCGGACGCCGAACTCTTATCTAGCTCGGTACGAAACAATACATTAGGTATTACTACTCACTCTACCGTTCCTTTCACACACGCTCTGCCACCGCCCGGCCAACTCGTGTCGCCTCGCGCTGTGGGATTTACACATGTCAGCGTTGCCAACATGTGGGAAATTCCCCTAATTGCGAGGAATTTAAAGTTGGTTGAGGATTTTATGAGGATTGGTAATAAGAAGGGAAAATGCGGGGATTTTGAAAATCGATAGCCAGGGCCAAGTCAGAATCTTTTTTCAAGAAATCTAAATACTAATCTTAACATTTTGTTAGGTTACTTAAGAATATCGAATGACTTCCTTTTTTATTATCTTCATGCACCACATTTAATTTTCGGATTTAATTCGGCAACTTTTGTGTATCACTTAATGCTTTTCAATTCTTTATTTTTTAATTTTAAAGAAAAAAAATGTTAGTTAAAAAGGAAATCTTATAAAATTAGTTGAAAATTGTTTCATTTCTTAAAATAAAATTGAGGGGAATTAGTCAGGAATCTGTTGAAGTTTTGTCCTGAAATTGGGGAATTTAAATTTTTGTCCAGAAATTGGGGTTATGAATTTTGGGAATTTCACAAATTGGTGTTGGCAACGCTGCCATTTTGCATCAAAGTTTACCTACTAAGATTTATTTGCGGGTGACATAAGAATTAGAGGCGGCAATCACTATAAAACTTGCAAATAATTTTTAATAGTTTTGACGTACCTCTTTTTAAATTCAAAGTTTTGGTCGGATTAAATACGGAAAGTCAATTAAAATAAAGTAAAAGAATTATTTTTTAGATTAATTCTGATACATTAATTAACTGTCGATCATAATTGCAATTGATTTTAACTATTAAATTATTCAATACCATTTCATTTCTATTTTCTTGTACAAAATCAAAGGTAACGATGAAATAGTGTTTATAAGAGTCTGAGTAATGAGTACCCAATTGGGTACGTTTATTAATTTCAATATAATTTTTGTAGTAAAGAACTGCTTGTTGCGTCAGGGTACAATTGATTGTGTAATTGTATTAAAAATGACAACCATAACTTCTAAATTCCATATGAAGACTATTCGTAGGGATAACTAAACTTATAAATAAAATAAACGTTGGCAATGTCGTAACGATTTAAGGGTCTGTGGTAGTGCTCAGTGCTTCAAGGACTTTACGAATGCCTCGTGCGCATTTGTTTTGGCGAGATTGATTATTAATTTTAGTTTTTGAGACAGTTCCGTGTTGACTATCACGTGCGCGTGAGCGACAGTTCAATCGTTTTGTTTATTAAATTCTTGTTGTTATTATTCCTGTTGTTACGTTTTGTGTTTCTTGTTTTATTCTAATACGCGTAGGTAGGTACGTTTATAGTGCTCGTAAATACGGAAACATGTTAATGTGCCTTGGAGAATCTCATTAGGCCACGTAGGATTTAGATCGGTAAGCAGTTTCATACCAATTTTTTTGAAATAACTTAGTACTGAACTGATCTGAATAGGTATAACTTAATACATCAGAATAATAAACATACCTACACGATGGATAAAAAAGAAGGACTTTATCCTTGTTAACATTTCATTTACAAGTAATTTTTTCATTAGCGGGGAATCGAACCAGGTAGTTGGTTTATTTAACCTGAGAATTCGAATTAAATTGGCAAGCACAGTGGCAAAATAGTAGGTTAAGTAGATAAGGTAGGTATTTAGACAAGTCTTGTAAATTATTAGGTATTGGTGGTACAATCGCTAGCTGCGGGTCGCGTGAATTCGGCGTCCGCGCGTATATTGACCCCTAGTCAGCTGATTTTATGTTTAAGTATTCCACTTCTGGTTTTATGTTTAAGTATTTTCATGATTTTTTTACGAAATTATCGTTTCATTTAGCTGTAATAACATGATGGAGCGTGAATAAAGCTAATAAAACGTTGTGAAAAGATGATTTTTTCCTCGGGGTCGATTTTATTTCTGACCCATCATCAAAGGTATCGTAAGTACTATCGTCTGTCTTCGTTTTTGGGAGCGTTTCACAAACACATGTATATTTTATATTTTATCATATATTTGTAATGTAAATTTTGAATAAATGTGTTTTTTTTTTAAATACATAGCTTTATATTTTTTGAGCCATGTTAAATTTGTAATATTGATCTGAAAAAGGGTGACCTAGCCTTAATAATTAAACAGAGTAAAAATAAACAATCTCACACTCCTTTCGTTTACATTTCACAGTTCATTTTCATTAATAAAATATATTTTTTTAACTATTTCACAGAATTATGCAAACATTTTGCAGAATGTTGGCATAACTTGTTTTAGTATAGGTAAAGGATTTTTCATTCTCGTTGAAAATAAAACTATGTCCTACAATTTACCTGTCAAAACAATAGTATCATCGTCCGCATACAAATAAAGACCAACATCAAGCTTATATTTAAATCAGTATGGAGTGATTTGAGAATCATTTTTTGATACTACAAACGTCAATACGCCAGCAGTGGCCTATGTTCAATAGAGAACTGTTTGTTATGAGTGGTATGAACCTTAAATAACACATAAAAATAAATATAAATAGTTAATTTCTTTTATAAAAGTACAAACCGACAGATCAGCTTCTGAAGTCGGGGCTTTAGCTGTTTCATACACTATGGCATAGCAACGACTTCTGAAGCCAATATGTGAAAATTATTTTATTCTTTTTAGTCCTTTGAAGTTGACTTTGACTTTATTAAAAGTCCATTTTTTTACGTCGAAACCATTCGTGGAGATTTCTGACGAAAAATAATGTTTATTTGTTTGTGAATCGACAAAGCAGCGTTCGTAAGATTACGACACATCTTCTTGTCATTTATACCTCAAAACTTGCATTACATCCAGTGCGTGTTGCCAGTAATGACATATAATGGAATGGACATTATGGAACTGAGACATGGTCCTTTACTGCTGGCCGTATGAGAAAGCTTAAGGTCACTAGGCGTCTCAGGTAGCTATTGAGAGGGCTATACTCGGAGTATCGCTAACAACAACAATGCCGGACAAAACTGGTCTTTATGTATATAATTCTTCTGTCCCTGTGTGTGTCACTGAACTATTCCTAAACGACTGGACCAATTTTGATGAAATTTTGTATGTAAGTTAATTCGAGAATGTTTTAGATTTACAATTGGACTCAGTAGATAACACTGTTGTCGAGATCCAGAAATCATCCGAACGAAGCGGGGGTGGGTCACTAGTATATTATAATTTCTTTTCGAGATTTATTTAATTTCACAGACTGTGAACCTCAATATGGACTTCGTAGAGGAAATCATCTATGGTGTCTCCACATTATTATTATATATGAACGTTACCGAGCATTTTAAACTCAGACTGAATGAGTTTCATACAGAAATGCAGCTACCGCAGGCTGTAATAATTCAACGACGTATTTGAGCTCATTTCCATACACTATCCGGTCTATGAATACCATTTTTTAATTGGTTAATATACTGCTATTACACTAGAGAATTATGATAATATTTTTTCTACTTTATTCTATGAATAAAAGTTGTTTAAATAATATTTTTTTTATTAAACTGACTAACGAGCTAACAGTTTGTCTGAAGGTACTACAGCTACAGCAACTCAAAGAGACACACTGCAACGTGTAATACCTGTAGTATAAATAGTTCGGCTTGACCGAGAAAAGACAACGCTCTTTCAGGACACCAGCATGAAATAGCAGCATATAACTGCTATGTTTTGTATAATGAGTGACAAGAACCGGATACCCTGTTTACTAATGACGAAGCCTTCCATCTTAGTCTTCAGAGGTGAAGACGCATCATCATTTTAATTTTTAAGTGTAGTAATTAAGTAGAGCCAGAGTAACCGATATAGTGAAACGGACGAGTAAGCTGAAGTGGCAATAGGTCGATCATATAGCTCGACGAAAACACAAGGAAGAAAGGTTCTCGAATGGCGGTCTTATACCAGTAATCGAAGTGCTCGTATATTTGTGTTACTGCTAGTTGCAAAATTATAATATACAGGGTAATTTTTAATTTACTGAAGACCTTTTGGGAATATTTTATTTACATCATATCAACAACATCTGTAAGAAAAAAATACATTTCTTCAATTTTTATTTTTATACAAAAATAAAAATATTTTAACTAGACCTTCTAAACGGTAATGGTCCTAGTATTAGCAAAAGAAAGCGCGTGGCGGGGTAAGGGTTGAGGGGTGTAGGAGGCGGCGCTTCCTCTTTTGTGTCGTCAGTGTAGCCTTTGATGCGTCTGCGACGCTTGTCCTTCCGTTATGAGATTTATATTGCGAACGTCGAAAATTTGCGTCGCGGAGGACATAATTTATAATTACCTATTCTAAATTTTAATATTTGTGATTTTTGTGAATATTATTTGCTTATTTAATTATGTTTATTGATTTCAACACGATGTGTGATACTGATATCAAGTGTAAAATAAAAAAGACATTTTCTTTGACGATTTATTTTGAAATTGTTTAGGTAGTACAAAATACAGACTTAAAAGGAGTCAGACATGACAACAAAAACTTAAAAGTAGTTTTTTGTAAATGTATTATATTCTGTAGAGTGATTTCGCTAAAATTGTTTGTAATGATGCAACCAATATATTCACAAAAGGCCTTTAGTAAATTATAAATTACCCTGTATATTTGAGCTTCATGTACACAAAATAATATGAAGAAAAACAAATAAACAAATTCAGAACGTTTTATTAGCACGTCGGGAAATTCTGTAGGAATCCATTTATTTTCCGAACTCAAGAGATTTTTGTTAGATCAAGAATTTTCCCTTTTTGCTTTTATTCTAGACATATCGTCTTCGTGAACAATTTGCCTTTAAGTGTTTAGGTAGAAGTCTGAAGAGCGCTGACTTAAATTAAGCATAAGGGGTTTTGGCTTTCATCTAAAAATTAAAACGAAAAGAAAATATCTTATCATTACCATTTTTTAGGTATATTTGAACGAATATAATATTAGACGGACAAACGAACTAACGGTTCACCTAATGGAAAGACAAATGAGAGCTTGATGCAATGTAAAATTTTTTGCAAAGAAAACTACAAAATAAATAAACAAATAATAAATACTTAAGAAATTGGGCTAAAGCCAACATGGCAATATCCTTACTCTAAATACCTTATTTTTTTATTACATATCATCACAGTTCTCTGCGTGATAGACATCGAAATGAGGATATCCGCAGTAGAACCAGAATACTCGCATAGTCCATCGGTTCAGTAAGCTGAAGTGGCAAAGTGCCGATCATATAGCTCGAAGAACCAACAACCCTTTCGAAATGTTCTCGCATGGCAGCAAAGTGTGGAACGGCCCAAACATAAAGATAAACTGCCTACCTGGTAAGAGATGCTGTAATTCGATGGATGCAGGTAAATTTCCGACCCATTCAGGATCGTCATTATCATCATCATTACAGTCTTTCACAAGTCCACTGCATCCATCGACTTCCTGCATGTCTTACCAGGTCGTCACTCCATCTAGTAGGGTGTCACTCTACAATTCGCCTACCGGTACGAAGCTGCGATTCAGGACCGTGCTTTGTAGCAATTCTTTAGGGAGCCTTTGTTTAACAGAAAAGCAGCAGTGGACTTGTGAAGGGCTTTAACGATGATAGTTCACTGCTAATAGGTCTACAACATAGATAGCCGTAGTATGATTCTGATCCACTTGCATACATAGTCTATCTTCCAAAAAGTATTAACTGTTCTTCCTTCAATGCTGTCTTCAAACATTCACTCATAGCACCCTATCAAATGTCCACTACTGAGCATAGGCTTTCCCCACAGATTTTTAATAATCGTTATGCATTCAAGAAGAAACTTCGCGAACATCACTTAAATAAACTGGCAGAATAATCTCATTAGTAGTATTTATTTATGTATTTATATAAATATATAATTATATAACGTATGTAATTTATTATTTTATGTACATAATTTATATATAATCCTATGCGTGTATTAAATTATTCTTAATATGCAAGTTTATGTATGGGTATACGAATTATTTTGTTTTATATTCATAAACTTTAATTTACATTCCTGTCTTCTAGCGTTTCACACACCTACTTCATTTTTATCTCTGCATCACCCAAAAGTTGAGTGTTAGAGAATGCCTCGGTTATATGAAGTTTAAATAAATAAATAAATAAATTGTTCCATAAGAAGAATGTTTGCTATAGTGCCTGCCAAGCATGGCAACTATGGCAAATATCCTCCCTGTGAAAAAATCTATGGAAGAGGACTATGTTCAGCGATGGACTTTGGATAAGCTGTATTGCTAAGGGTAACGGTAACGGTCACAAAATTACCATAATGCGAATAAATATTTTAAAACCTAAACCTAACCTAACCTTTTTAATCACATATTATGATAGATATACTTGTCTAAAATTTCCTGAAATTTTAGTTTTAAAATATTCTTATTTTTTCATATATTATTTCCACAACTTTCCAATACGTACAGTACGGTTTAAGTGAAAATTAAAATTAAATCTCGATATTATAGAACGTTTAACATACTTCAATAACAAAACCCCTGTTCTACATTTTTTAAACAGTTGGCTTTACAAAACATAACGTAAAGTTTTTAATTAAACTTTAAAGCCACATTCACAATCTTGGTTTATGCAAACGGAGTTTTGTTCATGTTGAATTTGTATGCAAATTATTTACTCTGTAGGTGAGGTAAAGTTTCTACAGATTTCTCTTTATTTGTTATTTAAATTGTGTTATTATAGCTACTTTTTTTTATAGGAGAGGCAAACGAGCATACGGCTCACATCATGCTAAGTGACTACCGCCGCCCATGAACAACTGCAACACCAGGGGAATTGCAGATGCGTGGCCGGCCTTTTAGAAAGGATTAAGCTCTTTTCTTGAAGGTCCCTAAGTCGTATCGGTCGAGAAAAATCGCCGGTGGTAAACTATTCCACAGAGAGGTCGTACGAGGAAGAACACTCCTAGTAAAACGTACAGTGGTTGACCGCCAAGCATCCAAATGTTGTGGATGGTATCGGGAGTTTTACCGCGATGTGCGTTCGTGAAATTTGGAGGCTGGAATTAATCCGAACAATTCCTCAGAGCACTCCCCGTGTTAGATTCAAAAGAAAGTACACAGGGATGCAATATCTCTTCGTAGCGCCAGTAAATCCAACCGATCGGAGAGGGCTCGGTCGAAGATTCGAGCCGCTCCCGCTCCCCAGCCCAGAGATGGGAACAGTATTCCATGTGAGGCCGAACCTGCGCCTTGTAAAGTTGCAAGCGGTGGGCCGGCATGAAATACTGTCCCGCTCTGCTGAGCACGCCAAGCTTTTTAAAGGCCAATATGGCCTTCTCTTCCAAGTGACCACGAAACTGCACATCATTCAATATGTCTACGCCAAGGATTCCGATACTGGCTGAGGCAACAAGTGCCTTGAAACTGAGGAGATACGACAAAGGGGTTCTTTTTTGCAGTAAACGCGCAAACTTGTGTCTTCTAGGGATTAAACTGGAATAGATTTAGTCGCCCCAATCTGAGACTGTTCAGCAAAGACTCGACTTCAGACACAAGTTTGTTCCGGTACTCGGTGACGTTTTCTCGAGAAATATTGGCACGGCCGGTGTATATAGCATCACCAGTGCTGTCATCCGCATAGCAATGAATATAACCGGTTTGCAACATATCATTGATATGCAAAAAAAAGAGCGTTGGTGATAGCAGGCAGCCTTGTGGAACACTAGCCTTAATAGGCTTTGTGTTTGCAAATTTATTTTACTGAATCGAGATGTAGATCTATTATCTGTCGTCAGATGTTTTGCGATAATCTTTAAGTTGATATGCAGATACCTTGAATTTGTATACAATTCATTCATGAGATTGTAGTGCAGTTGTGGCCGCACAACATTAAAGTTTAAAGAACGAAATACAACCTAAACATACATTGATTCGGCCTCATTTTGCGTATGTGAGGCAAAAAAAGTTGTTTTGATCAAAGTATAGGAAAGTTTTATCTTGTTTTCCATGAAACTTCCGGGGTACATTCCGAACGCACGTTCTTTGCCGGGGAAGTGTCTGGTCCCATGAGTTCCGCGTACTGTAAGACGCGCCTGTGTTCTGGCGCAATTCAACAACAGTTATTTTCTTCAGACAAGGATGCCTGAAGAAAATAACGGAAGGAGTTGTTCTTTGCGTAAAAACCCGCAAAAGGATGGCTGGCGCTTGTGGGGCCGCGAATGTTTGATTCTTCTTACCAAAATTATTTAGTAAATTATTTACTTATTCATTATTAGTAAATTTTCCATCATTGACTTGCTCTATTGCCGAGTAAGAGAATCCACTACAAAATATCATCCCGTGGGTATCTTAATAGGGGAAAGTGGGAAATGAAACAGGATAATATCCTGTTTCGTAGACGCTGCTGTCCATAAAATGGACAGCAGAGTCTACTTGACAGCAACTCAAAATAATAAAAAATTGCGGTTCCTAACTCGTTTGCAAAGCGTGGTACCTATGCCAAATATCCTACCTGGATGGCAATCTATGGGTGCGGCCCATGTTCAACAGTGAGCATTTGACAGGCTGTAATGAAAGAAAATGAATAGAGTTACTTTAAAATTTTCAGTTTTGTTTTTATAAATGAAGAGTTTTAATGAAGTTTACATAAGAGTTTAATTCTATACTTATGTATTTACTTCTTTTTTTTCTTCTTCTTCTTTTTAAAAAGCCGTTACCCCCACACTAGGATTTTCTCCTGTATCGTGGAGGCTGTTTACAAACAAATTTCACAAGTAATTCTATACTTATAGAGCAAACATGTATATTATATCGTCGTCTGATCGTAGAATTGGGCAGATCACGATGTGCCTGTGCGTTTAATGGTACGCCGCCATTTCACAATTTGGCCAATTATTTATCCATTTGTGCCTAATTTATATAATGCTAATGACTAGTTACTAGCTTCACCTAGGTGGAATCTATTAACGTGGCGTCAGTTATATTTAAGACAAACATAAAATCTCATTGTTTTTTTTAAAATATAGTCTAGATCACTCCTGCTGCATTGCTTCTACTTGTTATTGAAGTGTCACCAAAATCGATTCAGTCATTCCAAAAATTAGACTGGACAGACAGACCGACAGACAGAGCAACAGACAGATATACAAAAATATTTAAATGATATGCAAATAACACCCTCTGCTCAATATGGGCCATTTATTTCGATATTACTGACAGACATTTAAATTTTATTTACATATCTTTATATAATATATAAATGTACGCGGCTATATTGTTGTTCAGCCGCACTTTAACCAACTGTCTCTGATATTACAGGATACGTGCTTTCGTATAAATATTTGAACAGAAATCAAAGTTATAAATTATCGCCTAAATCATGAAAAGACGATGTATCTTAAAATTCCCAGGCAGATTACGATCTGCCAAACTAACGACTACGGACTACGACATATAGGTATCGCGTGCGAATGTCGCGTGACAGGATTTTATTTATGGCGGTAATTAGGATGCTCCCACTGTATTCAGTTTGTTCTGTCTCTGCCTGAAAGAAAGGCGTTCAAATATGCCTGCTCACGGAATAACGTAATATTGTGGGTTCAACAGACAATACAGAAAAACTGAATTTGGCTTTTAAATTTATTAAGAGTAATATACAGTATTTTAATATATACAATATTAAAAACTATAATAAAATAAAAACTAAAACTAGTAACTTAATTATCATACAGTCCTACTCCCTGCGGTATCGTGCCAAGAACGCTGGCTGCGTTTCCCCGCTGAATGGCTATATGGCCTTTGAGCGGGGATGATTACTTAAAATAAAGTTTTATCACTTACCCCGAAGCCTGCAGCTATCTCTGAAGTGCTTTGTGATGGATCCGCTTCCACAATAGCCTTTAATTCTTCATTTTCCACTTTGGTCTCCGGCCGTCCACGGGGTTGGTTCTGAAGGTCGAAATTTCCAGAACGAAAACGTTGAAACCAAAAACGTACCGTGCTTTCTTTTGCGACACCAGCGCCGTGCACATCATTAATCCTTCGAGCAGTTTCTGCAGCACTGGTGCCACGGTAGAACTCGTACTCGTAAATATACCGATATTTCATGTTTTCCATTGTGCGGTAATAAGCGACGCCAAGGAATAAAATAACGATGAAAAAACAAATGAATGACTGGTTTTTAACCTCAAATGTACCAGCTAAATGAATTTATAAATTTGAATTTGGAATTCTTAACCAAAGAGGAGATATTTCAGATCAAAGTGGTAAGTACGACAAAACGCTAATTTCATATGTAAGGACCTAATACTTAGCGTTTGAGCGAGAAAAACCAGCCCTCTTATCACCAGCAGCAACGACCAGTCGTGGATGGAGATTTTAAATTTAATAATATTTTAAAGGATCAGTTGTGTGTAAAATGGGATATTGTAGTGTTTCCATTTAAATACTTATTTTTAAATGAATACTCGTAGTTTTGTTAACGCTACAAACACTCCCTTGACTGCATCGTTACTTCGGGCTTATCATTTATTAGCCGTTGGTACTACGCCTTATCTCACTCTGGTCGTGTCGGATTGCCATCCTATCGGACCGAGTTAGGGAATAGAGCTTGCACACATACAGTTGCACTTTAATTCTGTCTCCCACAGATGGATAGTCTCTGTTGAAACTGATCGCCGTAACCTAAATTCTTCCTGGAGGATTATAATAACTTATTTTAGTCACTCCATCTAAGCTTATAATAGGAGTGGTTAACAATACTAGTGATAGTGTGACTGGCACAGAATCATAAAACTAGTGGAATGTTCTCTGATTTTGAGGATCACTTTCTATTTTAGCCATTAGGCTACTATTGCCATATTATGTCCATAAATATAACGACAATATACGAGATATTATAGTGCCTCGAGTGAACGCACAAACAACGGCTCTTACGTGTAACTGAATTTACAAGTTGTTGGTAAATTTATTAATTAAAGTAAGTCTGAAAGTAAATGTATGCTCCTTGCCTCATCGATCAGTCGGCGAAGTAAACAACATGTTGTTGATGCATGTAGCGCTCATGCGAGCGTGGAAAGGCTTTCCTTTGGTCAACATGCTTGTTACCTAAGACAGCAAGGTTACTTTTCATCAGACAAAAATAGTAATTAAAACTAAAATTGCAATGCATAGTGGCACGAGTTAGCAACTTTATTCAAATTACTTATTACGTAACACGTAATTTAGTGGTAGAACCTCGCTGTAGCTAATTTATGGTTGTAACACACACTGGAGAACACTGGAGAACCCTTTATTGGAAACAAGGCATTCCATCTTAGTTATCACGGGTGACGGCGCATCTGCATTATGATTCTTAATCGAGGATAGATGTAGATGTCTATGAGCCACAACAGCCACTTACCATCAGGTTGACTGTGTGCTCATTTGTCAGCATATACAATAAAAAATCATGTATAGAAAGACAACTACTTTGCGGAAATCATTATATTAAAGTTGTTAAAATTAACTAGCAGAAATCTGCGTGGAAATAAAATTATATGTATTTACTAGTTTCAGCCATTAGGCACTTTGAGGTCATTAATTGCAAAGTCTCTTTTTCCTGATGACGCCCGCTTAGACGCTATACAAGTTTCGTATTGTATGGTGATTGTTTTCATGTTTTTGAAACTGCAACCAAGTTGATGTACATTCTTATTGCATGAGCGTTTCTTATTTTACTGTTTAGGACCCCAGAAATCTAAATAAGTTGGAAATATCATTTCCAAGGTGTCAGTGAATTTTTTGTCAGTCAATGTCAGGTGAATTATGAGTTACCAATTTTCATTTAGTATTGTCAAAAACACGAAATGTGATATGTGTCAAAAATTTTACTGCAGTATATAGAAATGCAGATTTTTTTCCTTAATCTGTATTTATAATAGTTTTTATAGAAGAAGTGGTGACCAACGAGTACGCAGTTCACCTGATGGTAAATGATAATATATCCAGTTGTTTCTCTCACCATGCGAAACACAGCTGAAAATTGCTGCTATTTTATCGCTGGTATTCAGGGCGAGCGCGGCCTTTTCCGGTCAAGCTAATCCATTCGTGCTACAGCGTGATCGAGAAATATCACTCTTTCATCCTAAGCTAAATTTAATTCAAAGGTTCTACTATCTCAAGTTATTTAAAATAATTACAATGTAATTTGATCTCAAGTTGGTCAGTTCCGCATTTTAAATAGGCTTTTCAAAAAATAGTTAGCCTTACAACTACTCTTTAACAAAAATTACATATCCAACTGCATTCAATGTATGCACAATCGAACTGGTATACATTATAAAAATGCGGGACTCACAGTCTGGTATAATACGACAAGAGACGAGCGCGTTTTCATTATACCGTTATTTTATATCTATGGAACAGAGCTTGCCTTAAGTTAGCCAACGGTCGAAATACATGTCAAATAATCCCTTAGTTTGACAAGAAAATGTGTAGGAGGTCAAATATTATTCTCTTAGAAAATAAATATTGTACGATAACAAAGTTCATTCTATTTTTCTCTCGTATTGAGTAATTTTACCACTTTTTAACTGACTTCAAAAATGAGGATGTTCTCAATTCGAGTGTATATTTTTTTATGTATGTTACGCGATATCATCGCAGATTGTGAACAAATTTTGATGATTATTTTTTTATTAAGTATTGGTGGTCCCATATAAATTTGGACAAAATATTTCACCCCTAAGGGTATCAAATAAATAACTTCTATTTTAGCAATTTGAAGTCGGTTTTCACTTTTTGTTAAATGTTATAATTATTATTAATTCGCTTTCGCGTATATGTCTGTTCGGGTGAAATTTAGTAATTGATTTAAAACTAATTTTCCAATGCGCTAGAGACTTGACATTTTTAACATCAATCTTGAAATTTGGAATGAACAGATTCGGATGACAATGTGGGAATATGAAAACGTGGTATAATAAAAAAATAATTATTCTGATTAACACTACGAATGCATTGACATCACCCAATTATATAATTATCCTGCTAACCAGGTACACTCAAAATGTTACAAGGAGAAGTGTTAAATGCCTAAGTATAATTTGAGGTGCATCTGTATCATCTTTGTTTGAAGTTAGTTCGTCTTTCTTGCGCGGAACCCTAATTCTTTTCCAAAATAAAAGTAGCCTAAGTTACTCCTTATATCATCAGATATCTGCCAGTGAAAGTGCCATCCAAATCGGTTCACAGGTTCATTGCGTGATGCGTGTTCAGACAGACGTCGTGTTAGATTAGTAGTCATGTTATAGTATAGATAGATAGAATGTATAGATAAGATCTTAGCAGAATATTTTTAAGAACTGTATTATTTGATTGTTTAATAACTTCTAAATTATGAGTTACCAAATAATTTGTTAAATAAGTTGTTCCATAACTTATTTAATGTTTCAAGTTTTAACTTTTATAAACTGCATTTATTTGAATCTATCTGCATTTTATTTGAAATTAAGTAAGGTTCTGCAGAAGCGATTGAATTATAAAATTGCATACGCGATCACAATGGAAATATTTAGTGAGTTCTCTAAAAATTCACCATAAGCATTTTTCAAGAGCAGACATGTTTAAAAGTTTTGTGGAGGTTTTTTATTAAATAACCATCTAAGCCAGACAATATATTTTTTTCATAGTAGAAATAACAACTAGAATAAAAACCAGTAAAATATGCTATTGCTTAGTGGCTGTGTATTCGCTTTAAATTAAATAGTTCGCGAATAATCTGCCAAATCGAAAATAGCTAAAGCTATAAGTTTCTTTTTTATTACGATGAAACAAATAGCTGTTAACTTTACGGATGCTTAATGGGTAAATGATTCTGTGAAAGTAGAGCAAAGCTGCAACATATCATAGCTACAACTCGACCGGGGAAAGTACTACGCTCGCACAGAATAATAGTGTGAAATAGCATCATAATAATTTTGTGTTTCGCATGGTAAGTGACGAGAACTGGCGCTTAATTTAATGAAAACCAAAAACGAAACTCCATCTTTGTCGCCAGGGGGGCAACGCATCTGCATTTTGATTCTAAGTCGACTATAATAATATATACTTATGGGCCACAGCATCCACTTACCATCCCTAAGTATAATATTCTAACACTATATAAAAGTTCACTTGAAATAATACTGTTAAATTAATGCTGGATGTTTGTACTCGTGCAATTTATGTATGTGAACTGCCTCCACGATACAGGAGAAAATCCTAGTGGATGGGCAGATTATTCGCGAACTATTTAATTTAAAGCAAGTGCACAGCCACTAAGCAATAGCATATTTTACTGGCTTTTTTCCTGGTTGTTATTTCTACTATGAAAAAAAATTGTCTGGTTTAGATGGTTATTTAATAAAAACCTCCACAAAACTATTAAACATGTCTGCTCTTGAAAAATGCTTATGGTGCATTTTTAGGGAAATCACTAAATATTTTACATTGTGATCGCGTATGCAATTTTATAATTCAATCGCTTCTGCAAAACCTTACTTATTTTCAAATAAAATGCAGATAGATTCAAATAAATGCAGTTTATAAAAGTTGAAACTTGAAACATTAAATAAGTTATGGAACAACTCATTTAATGTTTCTATAATTTAGAATTTATTAAACAAATATAAACAATCAAATAATACAGTTCTTAAAGATATTCTTATACGATCTTATCTACCCATTCTATCTATCTATACTATAACATGACTACTAATCTAACAAGACGTCGGTCTGAACACGCATCACGCAATGAACCTGTGAACCGATTTTAATGGCACTTTCACTGGCAAATATCTGATGATATAAGGAGTAACTTAGGCTACTTTTATTTTTGGAAAATAATTAGGGTTCCGCGCAAGAAAGACGAACTAACTTCAAACAAAGATGATACAGATGCACCTCAAATTATACTTAGTCATTTGACACTTCTCCTTGTAACATTTTGAGTGTACCTGGTTAGCAGGATAATTATATAATTGGGTGATGTCAATGCATTCGTAGTGTTAATCAGAATAATTATTTTTTTAATATACCACGTTTTCATATTCTCACATTGTCATTCGATTCTGTTTATTCCAGATTTCAAGATAGATGTTCAAAACTTCAAGTCCCTAGCGCATTGGAAAATTAGTTTTAAATCAATTACTAAATTTCAACCGAACAGACATTTACACGAAAGCGAGTTAATAATAATTATAACATTTAACAAAAAGTGAAAACCGACTTCAAATTGCTAAAATAGAAGTTATTTATTTGATACCCTTAGGAGTGAAATTTTTTGTCCAAATTTATATGGGACCACCAATATTTAATAAAAAAATAATCATCAAAATTGTTTCACAATCTACGATGATATCGCGTAACAAACATACAAAAAAATATACACTCGAATTGACAGCATCCTCCTTTTTGAAGTCGGTTAAAAAAGTGGTAAAATTACTCAATACGAGAGGAAAATAGAATGAACTTTGGGCCTCATTTTCCCCAAATCGGAACTTATCGTACAATATTTATTTTCTAAGAGAAAAATATTTGACCTCTATACCAGTTCGATTGTGCATACATTGAAATGAAAATTCGCAACTCATAATTCACCTGACATCGACTGACAAAAAATTCACTGACACCTTGCAAATTATATTTCCGACTTATTTAGATTTATGGGGACCTAAACAGTAAAGTAAGAAACGCTCATGCAATAAGAATGCACATCAACTTGGTTGCAGTTTCAAAAATATGAAAACAATCACGATACAGTCAAATGAGAAACTCAACAACAACTTCTCTCAAAGAAGTAGTTTCGGCTGAAATCCGAAACTCGAACCCGTAACCATTGAGACTATTAATTAACAACTTGAGACTATTTTAGATTTTAACATGTAATCAGATTTATGTATAAACATAAAAATAAAACAGGGTATGCTGTTAAAATAAAATGCATTTCAGACTTTTCACTTACCGCAACAAGCACCGGGAATTAAAAACACATTTGTACTCTGTAATTAAGCAATTGTGGTTTATTTTCTCTATAGCACATAAATGCTTTACTCAAATTATTCACACTTTAACGGTTCAGCTCAGGTGACAAGCGCTCGCCTTAAATTTTTTATTATGCGAACAAAGCAAGTACCTTTTCCACCTGTAAAAATAAAAATTTTAATTGGAACCTTAAAAAAACTGCATGACTAAATTATTAAAAATATTATTTATAAATAATCTTTACACGGTAGACGGATGGCTGCAGCTATATTATGGTTGTAGCACGTATGAATCGGCTCGACCGGGGAAGGACCACACTCTCACAGAATACCAGGGTAATTACAGATTAATGCTTTTGTGTGGTGAGCGTAGAGACCTGGAGATCTGATTTCTTGGAAACGTGGCATCAACATGACAACCCATCTGAATTTTGATTTTTATTCGAGGATAGTAAAGAAGTCTATATATAGGCCACAACATCCACTTAACATCAGGTGGACTATGTAATCGTTTGTCGCCTTTATTCACCAAAAAAATATTTTAGAGGCTTATACAGTCGACTAACACGCTGGCTATTCCTTGCTCCAAATCCCAAGCTTTCGAGGAGAAGTGTGTATAGGCTAAGTTAACTTTTTCTACTCTCATCGTGATTAAAGATGGTGTGTGATGGCGAATTAAAATAATCAATCACCCTATTAAGGTGAGTATATAACGATAAGATAAAAAATAAGAAAAAAATAGACTTTTAATAAAAAGTGAAAGCCGTCTTCAATGAACTAAAAATAAATGAATTTGATGAGATATTGGTGAACAAAGTTAAAAACATATGTGTCGAATGTAGAACCTACTTCTTTTAAGTCGTTTAGTAAATAATCTTGGATTAGATCTGCAAAATAACCGTCGTAGCACAAGCATTTCAAGCTTAATTGGAGTACTGAATGTAAAGAGTAGTAGTTTTATTTCTAATAAGACATAATTAAAAAGCAAAAACGAATACAAAGAATATAAAAATACATCTTTCACAATTTCACAAATTATTTTTTGTATTTTAATATTTGACTTTTATGAAACCACTAAAACCACAAAATGGTCTCATTTTGCGTAATGAACCCGTAACAGTCCACTGCTGTATACTATTATAAGAAGAATAATCATCATCATTATTTTAGTGCTTAACAGGTCCAGATTTAAAATAGGCCTCCTTATAGAAACGTCTCAAAACACTATCTCGAGCCGCCTGCATTAGTAGATTTTGTCAGATCGTCAGATTGTCACTTTGTCTAATGGGGGTCGTCTTATACTTCGCTTTCCGGTACGGAAGCTGACACTCGAGAAACTTTCTTTTCATCGGTTGTTGGTTCTTCTATCTGTACGATCGACCTATTGCTACTTCAGGTTAGGGATACCTTGGGCTATGTTGCTGTTGTTACTCTAGTCTTTCTGGATATTTTTCAAAAGGATTCCATAACGTAGACAAATTCTTAGCATAGCTATAGCTCGCGTAACGGATTTAAGCGCTAACAAATTACCAGTAGTGAAGTACTAAGTCTCACATCCATATTGTGACATCATTGTCAACAAAACTAGAAGAAAATGTTATTTTATTAAGGCTAAAAAGAAGTTTAATATTTACTAGTGTATTCAATGTTTTCCAAATTATTTAAACTCATAAAAATTTATTTCTTGAAAAATGAAACCAAGATATTCCAGATATTTTCTTACTATAATCGTTCTGTACGTAAGGCATATCTAATTCGTAGGAAAGATCGATGGAGCGGTCGAGGTATATAGTCGTAATTCCAATAATAATAAGCATTAATCTTGACACTTCCTGCAAGTTGCTGCAAGTAGTGATTGTACATGTTAGTACTAGTTCTAAGCGCAGCCACTGCGTCAGTAGGTGAAGCGTTCGTCGTTCATGAAAAATACACATGTTTGTGTTAAGTCTTTTGAATAGCGTGTGTGCCCGTGTGTTGGTGGCGTAAGACAATCCAATCTGTTACCCCGTTTCTTCCCGTGGATTTCGTAAGAGGCGATTATAGAAAGTGCCAAAAAAATGAGCAAGAACATGACAGAGGGCTCCCGATAGACAGTGATATACCTACCGTCTCGTGTACGCTAGATGTAAAATACACAGATCGGCAAAGAGCAACAGCGTCAAATGTGCGACGGACGCGTTAACACGCCGCACGCTCCGCAGAGCACTTTATACTCAGGCCTTACACAGGAAAAAGAAAACGTTTATAAATGTGAGATAATGCAATACATAGAGTGTTCATGTAGAGTGCAAGTAGTTTCAAAGATGCTAGACTATTGGTGCTACGATCGGCAATTAATCTGCCAAGCGTAGTGTTTTATGACCTACAAATAATTGTTACTTAGTACTTGCAATTTGTCTGGATATTTGTGCCTGTGCAATTTATGTATGTAAAATTAATCCACGGTACAAAATAAAATCTTACTTTTAGGGTGACGTACTAAAAAAAAAAATAACGTATTGTACATAATTCTTTTAGAAAATAAGGGTGACTAACGAGCACACAGTCCACTGGGTGGTAAGTGGATGCTGTGGCCCATAAACATCTATATCTATCCTCGATTAAGAATCCTCAAATGTGCCTTAAGGACCAAAATTTAATACCTTGTTACCAGTAAATAGAATCTTCAGTTTTTCTAAATTCATCACATACACAGCAGATTTAAGCTTCTATTTTATGCTGGTATTCTGTAAGAGCGTGGTCCCGGTCGATCTGACTCAATATACAACCATAATATAGCTGCACGTATAGAAATATAACTAAAAATTTATTTACAATATAACATTTCTTCTTATAAATCTTGCTATGACCGAGATAAACATCTTCGCAGTCTGTTGTTTAAAGTGTCTCGCTTTAAGAATTGACAGTATTTCACTTTATCTCACTACTGTGCCATGGAGAAGTTTTTAAAAAGAAATTTTAAAAGTGTAGATAAATGGTGCAGCGAAAGAAAAGTGCCAGACGACGATACAAATTTATATCTAGTAATTTATTGCTTTTAAATGATAAAGTTTAATTGTTATAATAAATTTTAGAGAAATTATACTTATAAATTGCCTCTCCTCATCACTTAAATATAATATAAATATTGATATATATCATGTATATTTTGTATTTGTAATATTATATAACGTCATTTAAAAGTAATTTATTATTTTTCAAATAATCTTTACACACACTAAGAACTTGTACTGTATAATAAAGGTATTTATTGCAACCAGAATAATAATTTTAAGGCTGTAGAAATACTCCTTCTTTGCGGGATTCAAACCCATAGCATTATTTAAACACTGAGTTGTCGCGGTTCTTATTAAGTTATAAACGTTGTACAACAACAAACCATTATCATAATTATAAGACAATAACGGGGCAGTTGATAAATTTCTTAAGGTCTTAAGACGGGATAACTGATGGCAAACTACATATAATTGAGTAAAAGGAAATCATATTAATCATAATTAAAAAATATCAAAACAATTATTTAGTTTCTGCGAACGGTTCACCTCAGTTTACCTCTCGCGTCATCTGAGGCGACTGGAACTCTGTGGCGGACCGCCCTGGGCTCAAATGCGGAAAGCGGTGCTCCTCGATATCCTGGATCAAGCCTTCCCCTGTCCCCATAACCCTTGGTTATTTGTTTTTCCCTGCCGAAGGCTTCCGTCTGATTGGGTTTTATTTATATGTTATTTAATAATATTCTATTGCATATATTATAAGTACTGTGTATATCAAACAATAAAACTATCTCATATTAAAATTGTGCATTAAAAATTGCTGGACTATCCGAACTTTTTCTAGAGATGAATAATATAAGTTTATTTTCTAATGTCAATGCGTAAAATAGATAAACATAATTAATAAAAATAAAAAAATACTGGAAGATTGAAGGGTCAAACAATAAAAAAAAAACAATAATTAATAAAAATTTACTTTCCAATCTTTTTCAAGATATCGTGAAAATGTGTTTATTTTCTAATGTAAAACGCGGAAAATAAATATGTTCTACAGTGTTTCTATTTTTGAACTGTGGCGACAATTTAGATAAGAGAGTGGCAACCCCGGGAATAAGTTTTTGTAAAATATTAGCTCCCAATATAATTTAAGTTTATTTATTATAAATCATTAATATCCACTTCAATTTTTGTGTTGCAATTGTTAATTGTGTTCAAGTTACACTGTGTATTAAGTAAAACGTAAATTACATACCTAAATATATTATAAGCGTTCGGATTTTAAGTGACAGGTAACGTACATATTGTTTGATTATTACATATTATAATTCTTGTTATCCCTTCTTACAACATAAATGTTCAGTTCGGTTTTACATTTTTAAATCTTTTTTAAGCGTTTAATTTAAGATCTACAAATATAATCTAACACCTTAACTTCTTGACTTTATTTATACTGCTGCTTCTGTATTCAGTAGAAGTTTTAGTTTAACATTTTTAACTAATAACTACGTAGCAAAATGAATACTCGTAATGCCAAGACGCTTCAGCTTGAGACCCAGCTCCAGCTCGCGCTTCAGGAACTAAAGGTGAAATATTACTAAAGTAAAGGGATGACAATGAAAAAGAAATAGTTGAAATAATTAAAAAGAATACTCAATTAAAGTGTGACATGGCAATGTTACACACAGATTATCTCAATGTATTAAAAGAAAGGGACCAGCTTCAGGGAGCGGTCAATGAGTTTGATCAATGCAGCAAGAAATATGAGGAAGCTCTCAAATTCATTGCTGCATTGCAATTACAATTGAATGAAGCTCAATGGCAAATTTTACACCTAAACAAAAATTTAGACAATTTAACAGCCTCCAAAACTCAGAGTCTCTTCCATGAACTTCTAGAATGCACTACCTCTCAAACATCCTCAAAATTGTTACAAACATCATCAACAGTGGATTTGACAGGTGAATATGGAGAACAGCAGGAAGAGGCGTTTGGAGTAGAAATAAATGAAAGTATTACATTAAAATTAATAAATACATTAATAAATTGCAAAAAAACATAAAAAATAAAATAAGTATTCAAAATCATGTTAAGATAAGTAAGTAAGCGGTCATTACCGGTTACTTCAAGGACGGTATGTGTTAATAGTATGGACAAAAGGAACCCCTCTCCTACTTATAAATTCCATGACAGTTCCAGAACAATAAATAATTTGAATAACTTAAATGTTAGCAAAAATAATATTGTTGTGTATAGTGATGATATAGGTAAAAACTTAGGTTTAGTATTAAATAACTCTCTAAAGGAACAACAAATTACTAATTATTGTATGCCTGGAGCAACATTTAGCCAAGTTATAAATAAAATTCTAATAAGTAGCCATAGTCCTAATAGTATAATGATACTTCTTATTGGGAGAAGAGGCAATGTGAATAAAAATCAATTATTGGAATATAATTTAAATGTTCACAAGATTGTTTTGTTTACATTGCTTTACTTATGGAGTCTGCCACAAGAAAATAAATTAAAATATGACTTAAATATCCAAATGAATAATTTAATATGCAATATTAATGTAAAACTGACATGTAATTGTAATAAATATAAATTTCATTTAATTGACTTAAATATTTTAATTAAGAAGTTTTTGATAAGAGATAGGTATTACCTATCAAAGTATAGTTTATGACTGGTAGCAAATACGCTATCTTATAATTTATATTTAAAATCAGCCAATGATTAGACACCTGCTTCTAATGAGCAACAAAATCATTTTACATTTGATTTGGAACCAGTTCCAAGTAATTTAAATTAGATAATCAGACAATAGAGGTAATCTCTAGCAAAGATAATTTAGATTAGAATACAACTTACCAATACATACTTGTGTAATTTCACAAAATAGCAATAATAAAAACTGTATAACCTGGTGCATCAAAATATACAAGGTATGTTAGGCAAATAATTGAATTATTTTTAAATATTAACAATATACATATTTTATGTATTACTGAACATTGGTTGAAAGATTACAATTCCGTATTTAATTTTAGCAATCACCAGGTAGTCAGTTCGTTCAATAGATATACTAAATTACGTGGTAGCTCCTTAATATTAGCTAATAAATCTTTATGCTGTAAAGAACGTAAAGACATTGTGAGCCTCTCTGTTGAGCGTACTGTAGAAATGGCACGTGTTGAGCTTGAGCACCTTATTGTTGTCAGTGTTTACAGACCCACATGTCCAAGTTATGATACCTTTGAAAAAATTATGGAAGAAGTTTTAGTTAAGCTTAATAAACATAATAAATCTCTTGTAGTATGTGGAGACTTTAATATTAATCTCCTGGAAATTTCCTCCATCAGTATTAAATTTTGCTCTTTGTTCGAATCCTGATAATTAATAAATAATGTTGATAATTTATTCATTGAAGCTACACGTATTGCAGGGTGTAGTGCAACTTGTATTGATAATATTTTTACAGGTGTTGTACCAATCAACATATCAATAATTCAAAAACTTAGTTCAGATCACTGTGGACAACTCTTATCATTACCATATACGCACAAGAAAACAGGTAATTGAGAAAATTGTGTTTGTTCCTATTAATGCAAAACGCCTGGAGAGATTTAGAAGTAATATGGTAAAAAACCTTCCATCTCTTTCTTTTAAGAACAATGCAGACTATTTATATGGAGAATTATTTACCCTTATAAGCAATTAATTTAGTAAAACATTTACTTCTAAAACATTCTCCAGAAACAGTCACAAGGCATTTAATGAGTGGGTGACAGAAGGAATTCATGAAATAGATGAAGGTTACATGAACTTTACCATGAAAGATAATATAATCTTTACGATGCTTTTAAAGAATTTATCAAAAAATATTCTAAAATGTTGAGTTTGCTCTACAGCCAAATTTTTACATATTAGCAACAAAATTAAGACGGCTAAGAATAAAATTAAAATGACGTGGAGTATAATTAACAGCGAAACCGGTAAAGACCAACCTCATAACTCAAACTATCAATTAAAAGTTAACAATGAATTGACTAAATCAAATCAAGAAGTCGCAGCGGTGTTTAAGAAAAATTTCACTGATATTCCTATCTTGACATTAGAGTTATTGAATACTTCTCTAACTGTCGCCAAGGCATTACTCAAACAGAATGTTAATACCTGTTTAAAAGAATTTAGATTTGAAAAAGTAGTACAGCAAGATATTGTAAAATACTTCAAAACCATTGATGTAGAGGAAACAGCAGATTTGTGGGGGATTTCCGTTACAGTTATTGCGTCCATAATATATTTAATTGCACCTTATCTTGCTATTATTTTTAATACTTGTATCGATTCTGGTGTGTTTCCTGATTTAATGAAATAAAGTAAAGTAATACCTTTATTAAAATCTGGTAGTACATTGGACCCCGCTAATTTTAGACCTATTTCTGTACTACCAACTCTCAGTAAAATTTTTGAAAAAATAATTTTTGATCTATTGTTAATTTTTTTTAATACAAATAAATTACTTCATAAAAACCAATTTGGTTTTACAAGGGGTCGCTCGACGTCCGACGCCGGTGTTGAGCTTATGAAATATATTTTAATGCCTGGGAGAATTCAAAAGATGCCTAAGGTATTTATTGTGATATTTCTAAGGCTTTCAATTGTGTTCATCATCATTCATCATCATTACAGCCCTTCACAAGTCCACTGCTGAACATAGGCCTCCCGCACGGAATGCCACAAAGCACGGTGCCGAGCCAACTGCATCCATTGCCTTCCTGCATGTCTTACCAGGTCGTCACTCTATCTAGTGGGGGGACGCCCTGCACTTCGCCTGCCGGTACGAGGCTGCCACTCGAGAACCTTTCTTCCCCAACGGTTGTCGGTTCTTCGAGCTATATGGCCGGCCCATTGCCACTTCAGCTTACTAATCCTTTGGGCTATGTCGGTTACTCTGGTTCTACTGCGAAAAACTTATTTCTAAGTTTATCACGCAGAGAATACCCCGAGCATAGCCCTCTCCATAGCCCGCTGAGCGACCTTGAGGGTCGTAATCTCCCAAACGCTGCTCAGCCGAGTTGAATCCGTCGATTGACCTCTCGTTCGAAGTTGGACTTACCTAGTCGGACTATTGGTCCCAGGTAAACATATTCGTCAATAACTTCGAGCTGAGTGCTCCCAACAACTACCGGCATAGGTGTGACATGGACATTAAACATGATTTTTGTTTTGTCCATGTTCATCTTGAGACCTATCCGTAGGGAGACACTATTGAGGTCATTGAGCATAGTGTTTAGGTTCTCCAGCGATTCTGCCATAAGGACTATATCGTCGACAAATAGAAGATGAGTGATGTACTCGCCGTTGATGTTAATACCGTATTCTTTCCAGTCCAGTAGCTTGAAAACGTCTTCCAATGCAGCGGTGAAGAGTTTCGGGGATATTACTTCACCCTGTCTTACACCTCTCTGCAGTTGGATAGGTTTCGTACTCTGATTCTGTACTCGGATAGCCATCGTAGCCCTACTGTACAAACAGTTCAGGACCTCGATATACCGAAAGTCCACTTGGCACCGCTGAAGGACTGCAGCACCGCCCAAATTTCGACGGAATCAAAGGCTTTCTAATAGTCCACATACGCCAGATAGTGGCAAATTGTACTCTTCGGACTTCTGTACAATTTGTCGAAGGGTATATATGTGGTCTATGGTGCTAAAGCCTTTTCGGAAACCGGCTTGTTCGGGAGGCTGGAAGTCGTCGAGTCTGCATGCGAGACGATTCGTAATGACTCGAAACAGCACGTAGACGCGGCTCAGAAGGAAATCGGTCTGTAGTTCTTCAAGAGAGTGTTGTCGCCTTCTTAAAAACAAGACCACCGTACTTCTGCTCCACGCCTCCGGTGTAGTGCCACCATGGAGGACGGAATTAAAGAACTCTGAAGGACTACAAGTACCAGTTTTCCACCCGCTTTCAGAAGCTCCGCTGTAATTCCATCTTCGCCTGGGGCCTTGCCGTTTTTTAGGTGACGTCCGGAATATCATCAGAATAGTGTCGGATAAGACTTGCTCTTGGATCGTTACTCACACTTGCGTGTGGCTTCAACGAAGATGTGTACAGCTGCCCATAGAACCTCTCAATCTCACTCAAAATCTCAGGTGTCCCGGAAACGACGCTGCCACACTCGGTCTTCGGCTCTTTCTGGCAGACAGATCTCAGCAAAGACTTTGGAGCCCTGGTTCCGCTCGATTGCTTCTTCAATACGAGCAGTATTAAAGTTGCGTAAGTCCCGCCGCATGCATTTGGAGATCTGTCTGTTCAGTTTCCTGCATGCTATCAAATCTACTGAAGATTGCAGTTTCATTTCCCGTCTAACAGCCATGAGATTAAGACTGTGATCGGAGAGTTTTGTGTTCATCTGCGGCGGGTCTTACGAAACTTAGCTCCGATCGCATGGACAGTTTCCACGAGCTTGTCATTCATATGGTCCACTGCATTGCAATCTTCTAGGCACTGAAAACGGTTTTGTAACTCGAGCTGAAAGATTTCGGGACTTTGGATTAGAGCACGAGGGGACGGAGCGTTGACTTCATTAGACGACACCTCTCCAACTTAACGTTTAGGTTCAGTGTGCCTCTAACCATTCGGTGATCGCTACCAGTTTTCACCCTCGCGATCACTGAGACATCACTGAACAGTTGGCGTCTAGTCGTCATAATGAAGTCAATCTCATTTTTTGTCGAACCATCGGGGCTCGACCAGGTCGATTTCCTGTGGGGCCGCTTCTGGAAGAAAGAGTTCATCATAAAGAGTCCTCTTTCTCCATGAAGTCGGCCAGCTGCTGGCCCTTGGGTTTTGTTGCCCTAATCCGAATTTCCTACTTTCAGCTCACCGTTCTCTCTTGTGCCTAGTTTTGCGTTGAAGTTTCCATTAACACCGTATAGTGGGTTTTGGAGGTATGCATGGCTCTAGAGATATCCTCATACATTTCTCCACCTCCTCATCGGGGTGTGCCGAGGTTGGTGCGTAAACTTGTATGACCTTCAGCGAATATCGTTTGGTGATTCTGAGTATAAGGTACGCAACTCTCGTCGTCGACACACTCCCAATCTTTACAACGTTGTTAACGAGATACTTGTGGACGATAAATCCGACACCTCCTTGGGACAGATGTTCGCCCTCCCGGTGATAGAACAAGTTGCCGGATTCGAGGATTACCGTGTCCTCCCCCTCTCTTTGGACCTCAGATAATCCTATAATATTCCAGCGCAACTAGTCTATCTCTTCTTCCAGCTCCAGGATCTTTTCGTCAGTCCTCAGAGTGCGTGCGTTATAAGTTGCAGTTCGAGTCGTCGTAGGTGGCAACCGAACCTCCACCGGAGATTCTTAGCACCCCCTGCCCCGCCGTTACCATGGTCACCACCGTAGCCAGGAATAGCGGGGCCGCCGGGGACTGGGGGCCGTCTCTTCTTAACTTTCTTTAATATACCCCATATTGCCGTAGTTGCCACGCTTGATGAGCGGGTTGGTAACCGCAGTTTTTTTATTGTTATTTGCTGTTATCAGAAAGATGCTGCTGCCCATCTTCTGCCTCAGTTTCCTTCTGTCGCCTCTTACGACACCCACGGGAAGATATGGGGTAGTGGGTATTCTAACCCACCACTACACGGGACACAATTGTGGTCATCATGAGACATTAATCAGGAAACTACAACATTACGGTGTAAAAAATTTGACAATTAGACTTATTACTTCATATTTAAGTAACAGAAGTCAGTCAATGGTAACAGTCGTGGTCAATGGTAAATGTTCCTCCGGATCGGTTGTATCAATGGGCGTTCCTCACGGTTCGATTCTTGGCCCATTCCTGTTCTTAATCTATATTAATGATTTACCTTATCTTGTAGGGGACAATCACGATATAGTATTATTTGCTGATGATACCTCTTTAATTTTCAAACTCAAACGGCAGTCAATTAATAATGACGATGTAAATAATGCTCTATCGAAATTAGTATATTGGCTTAACGCCAAAAATTTGCTCTTAAACGGCAATATCACAATATGTCTTAAATTTACAATATCTAATGTAAAACATTCGAATACCAATGTGCTCTTAAATGAGGAGGAGTTGAGTCTTGTGGATACCACTGTTTTTCTTCGTATTACTATTGACGCGAAACTACAATAAGGCCCCCATATATCTAAATTAGCAAGCAGACTTAGTTCTGCAGCGTATGCTGTAACAAAGATTAGAAGTCTCACAGATGTTGAGACAGCTACTTTCATAGCGTAATGTTTTATGGAATTTTGCTATGGGATAATGCAACTGATATTGAAGCCGTAAGGGCGATTTATAACTTAAATTGTAAAGAGTCCGTCAGAGAAAAATTTGAAGAAATGAACATATTAACTTTGGCATCGCAATGAATTTATGAAAATGTAATGTATGTACATAAAAACATAAATAGCTTTAATAAGAATAAGGATGTTAATACTTTAAACACTAGGAACAATCATAAACTAGTAAAGCCAGTTACTAGACTCCACAGAATCAGTAATTCATTTATGGGGCAATGTATACGCTTTTACAACAAAATCCCAGAACAGGTTCAAAGTTTGTCAATAAACAAGTTTAAAAGTTTTATTAAAAAAAAACTGTACAAAAAGGGTTATTATAATATCAAGGAACGAAAATAAACCCTGGGAATAAGGTGATCGCCACCATGCTGGTTCTATGAAAATTCATTTAAAAATTGTATAAACAAAATTATTGTTGTAAATATGTTTAAAAAAAAGTCCCGCTGGGTTTCTTGCTGGTTCTTCCCAGGACAGAGGTTTTTCCAAACCAGTGGTAAATAAAAATGATTTAAAAATGAGTATTATGTAATAATCAATATTGAATAAAAAATCATTCTATTCTATTCTATTCTATTGAAAACAAAAATAAGAATAGAATGCGACTGGAAGTCTGAAAGGTCTGACAGTAAAAATACAATCATTGTTCTTAAAAGTATCGAACAAGAATAAACAAACTAACACAAGAAGTTATACCCGACGGGCTTGAATTCAAATTTCTGATTAGTCTTTGCTTACTGGCGGCAACGAGGGTTGTACCTGTGATATCGTATTTATCAATACTTTTGAAAGAGCTTCTCCCTAATTAAACCTGTCGTTTGTCAACTATAGTCTGACCTTCTCGGAATTCAGACAGGGTCTCAACTAATTATCTATTTTATAATTTCTTATATTTACGCGAACGCTACACATTGAATAAAACTACTTTTACGGATTTTATCACGTTTAATTATACTTATTTTTAAATTACCGACGTTTTGGGTGCTTTCCAGTACCCATTCTCATGGGAAACTGAGGTGATTGACGTCTCCATGTCAAACACAGTAAGTTCATTCTGCGTAGATCGGACTAAAACTAATAATTAAAAAGCTGAATGTACTCCGGGTTAACTCTGACATCGATACACTACATAGATACCTAGCAAGAACTAGGTCTAGTAATTAGGATGAATACATACTGAAATGAAATAAAATGTGTAAAGAAAGTGATTTTAAACAGCAGCGTATAGGATCAGGCTAAGAAAACAAGTGACAGGCAGCTTGCTCCGTCTTTTGATGAGACGAGAAGGAGTGGAATAATTTGCCGGCGTCTGTCTTTCCGTTCGAATACAATCTGGGCGTCTTCAAGGCAAGAGTGAATAGACTTTTATTATGTTTAGATAGTCAAATTAACTATCTTGGGCTTCATCACTACTTACCATCAGGTGTTATTGTGGTCAAGCACTGGCTTATAATAAGTTAAAAAAATGAAAATTTTGTATGGAAAGATTTTTTTACTACATTTCCTTTTCTAGCTTCCCGCTTGAAAATAACATTTAAGTTATCGTATGAAACATTGTTAAGGACTCATAAACATATAAGTTTGACGTTTAAATGCTTTACCCAGCTGCTTGCTCAGATTACCCAGCTGCTTGCTCAGATTGCCCAGCTAATGATAATCGTACGAATTATTTATAAACCAATCGAGATAAACTAGGGGTGGGTCCGAATGTTTTTTTTTGCGCCCAGAAGGCTACCCTCCGGGAAGCGGGGGAGGGAGGTGGTGAATGCTCTTAGCATACCACGCAGCCGGCTGCGTGGTTATGTGGGACTCACTATGTAAACCAAAGTGCCTACCCACTAAACACCACCTGGGACTGGCTTTGGCCTGGAGGGCCTTTCTGCCGTAACGAAAGTGACCCTCCTTAGAGAAAGGGGCGCAGGCGGCGAGTAGCCGCTGAGAAGCGCGCCTAACTAATGCAAATTATAAATTGGGAGAAGACTCGACCTGAGCCGTCAGAAGGCAGTCCCGGTCTGCCGAAAGCTTGTTGGGGGGGTCCGAGAGAGAGCCTTCTCGGCCTGCGAACTCGATAGCGAGTGAGAAGTGGGGCTGCATAAGAAGCTTACTCACGAATGAGATGATTTGAGTGAGACTCTGAGGCTTTGAAGAAGTTCTCAGAGAGTGATTTTAGAAAGTGTTGGATTGTGGGGTGCTCTAAGTCTCGGTGAAGGTCGGCGTTACGGACGAACCAGGGTGCGTTCGTAGCCCGACGACAAAAAGAGTTTTGAACTACTTGGAGTTCGTTTAGGATTCTAGGTTAAGAATGAGCAAAAATGGGGGCCGTCATAACCGGTCGTATACAGACCTTATATAGGGTCCGTTTGTTGCGGAGAGACATTTTACTGTGTCGGCCCAGCATGCTGTTGAGCCTACCCGGGTAAAGCGCGCGGTGCGAGTTACTTTCTTAACATGGGGCTTGAAAGTGAGCCTCGTGTCAAGGGTGACACCTAAGTATTTGGCGGTCTTATGCCAGGGTACAGGGGTTCCTAATAATCGGATTAGCGGAATGGTAGTGGGGCGGCTTCGTTTATGTTCGAAGCAAACGGCGGAGCTCTTCTCCGGGTTCACATCGATACGCCATTTTTGGAACCAAGCTCCTAAGTCACTAACTGACTGTTGGATCTTGTTCCCGATAGCTAGAAGTACCTTTATAATAGAGGGCTGTGTCATCAGCAAAGAGGGAGAGCTGAACACCATTCGACAGGATAGGAATGTCGTTGGTAAACAGTATATATAAAAGAGGGGCAAGCACGGAACCCTGAGGGACACCGGCTTGGATATGACGCGGAGAGGAGAGCGTGCTTTCGTGTCTGAAACGAAAGGTAAGATCCTTCAAGTAGGAGGCCACGAGACGGACAAGACTATCAGGGAGGCCTAATTTGTAGAGTTTGTATATAAGGCCTTCATGCCAGACTCTAACACACGCCTTAGCTATGTCGAAAAATACCGCGATGGTCTTATAACGACAAGGATAAATACCGCTGAGGATATATTCCACTATACGGTGAACTTGTTGGGGGCATGAGTGTTTCGCTCGGAAACCAAATTGGTGGGGGATGACAAGAGATTCGCCGTCTGTGGGAAACAGATGGCGCCTCATGCGAGTGAGGATGACGCGTTCGAAGAGTTTGCCCATGGCCTTGAAGAGGCTGATGGGGCGGTGACTGGAGGGGAGGTGGTGAGGATTTCCTGGCTTGGGGATGCCAATGACAGTTGCATCATTGCTACTGTCATTGGCATCGCTCGCCTACTGGCGCGAGAGCGAGAAGGCACTCACCATACGGGGACGGAAGCGCGGGAGCACGGTCAAATAATACAATCGGAGCAGCGGCGCTAGCGGAATGGGGGTCCGAATTTGTTTTGAGTAGTATTAAATAACCCTGCAACCATTAAACTACTAAGACAATTAAATCACGAATAAATATTGCTACAAATCAAGTTTTCATTTTGTGAAATAAATGAAATATTTATTTAATGTTATAAAGAAACTTAATCATCATCATCATCATCATCAAAGCCCCTTCACAAACCCCCACAAAACTAAACTTTTCGTTTAATTGCCAGTAATTGTACAGTAACTAAACAAAGTTAGGTCTTAGATAAGTCTTTACTGGCTGGACAATGTAAGGCTGTTTTATGAATACGTCTACTCATGATGGTATTCATAAAACTTTATAATTAGAATACTTACATAACTAACTTTAATAGGTTGTGGATTAGAATCACGAAACAGAGAAGCATTATGCTGCATTCTATGCCGGTTTTCTATAACTTCACTTGGTCCAGACTCGGTGTGTACTGTACCTATTCCTGCTGCAGTCATAATATAGCCACAACATGGCTTTAACACCTAGAATTCATAATTTTGTAGATTTAGGAACTGCCACGTGAATTTCAGTTCCTAAATTTCGTTTTTCTTTTTTTTATTAAAAAAATATCATCGATTTTTTTAAACCCCGATATTTATTCGCTATCGAGGAAGCGTTTAACCTCGTTTTATATACTCGTAGATAAACTGCACATGAATGGACCCAAAATTATATTTTGTAGGCTATTTAAATAGTTGTATCGTAAAGTAAAGTTTTATGAAGATAGTATAGAAGAATAAAAGTGAAGTAAATTTACAGCTTATATATATTTCCAACTGCTGTCCACTCCACATGTCTCCGAAATATTTTTATTCCTCAGATATAAAGGTTTCCTCACGATGTTTTCTTTACTGCTAACCATGTAATTAATCGGTACTTAAAATCTCAAATAACAACTTTATTAGTGTCATTGGAGATTGAACTTTATATTTCAACGAACGCAAGCAACGGGCTGTTTCGGTTGGTAAAGTTACACAATATTTGTGCAAAAACACAACTTTTACTATTTCTGACACTGCATCCTAACATCGGGTTATTATTATTGCTTACGTGCATATTCATTTTTTAATTACAGCCTATCAAAGTTCAATGCTAAACATAGGCCTGCCCCATAGGTTGACCTAGGGTGAATTTTGCCATAGTTGCCACACTTGGCAGACGGGTTAGCAACGCATTTTTTTATTATTTTCGGTTTTGTGGGGAAGATGTTGATGCCTATAACCTTTTACAGATTCTCTCTGTTGCCTCTTACGGCAACCATGAGATACTTGGGGTAGTGGATGTTCTAACGCAGCCACTACACAGGGATCGCTTTAATCGAGCAATTCACAATTTTGTGATTATATATTGTTGTTATTAAAATTTTGAAATTACACTTAAACTTGGGAAAGGGTTCGAATCACGGAAAAATAATAAACAAAATACTGTTTAAACTTTTCACGTAAAAGTGTTTAATATTCACGCACCGCTGAGTTTGACTGTTTACAGCATTACGAATGCAAACCGCGTGTTGTGTGCGCCGATTTTCAAATATATATTTAATTTAAAATAGTAGAGAGGAGATTTTATAATAAACAACTTTTAGTCTTAGAGTTTTTTATCCCATTAATGGTTTTATTGAAGGTATTGTGTGACGAAATTAAATTGATTGTTATGAGTAATAAACAACAAAATACCTAAACTAGACTAAGGAAAATGCCTGAAGATCCATAGCATCGGATATATACTCGTATATCTGATCTAGTTATACCGCCATATTTCGGAAGCCACAATTCTTTCTAAGATTTTCCATCATCTCCTTTTACGACACCCATAGCATGAAATATGCTTTGCGGTGGTGGTGGTGTGAGAGATGGATGATAACTGAAGTAATAAAAACTCATATTTTTTAATTGGCCGGAACGTGTTGGAAATAGGTCAAGTAGACTTCATTATAATCACGACCTTTAAGTGGTGGACTATATTTTCTAGACCTAGGTTGGTCTCACTTATTTTATCTGGCACCAAGTAGCAGTAGTTTTCGGTTAGATTTGTAAGAAAGCTATGTCATAATAATTTTGGACGTTACAACACTTTTTTTAATTTAATTTTATTGCCACTCTAGTATTATAAAAGTTATAACGTATATACGTTTCGCTGCTGAGCGCAGACTTCTCATCATTCCTGAGAGCTTTACATTCCATTGCATGTTGAGAAGAATAGATTTTTATTGTTCATAGTTATAAATCATTCTGAATAGTAGAAAATCGTCGATTTTCTACTATTCAGAATTACAAGATTTGTTTTTGGTTTACCCTACTCGAAATTCTGTAGAGCAAATTACAAAAGACAGACTAGTATTACAACATTTTAGGTCGCTTAAACAAAAATAAAAGCAACTTTTTATTATACCGCAATCAATGTTGAACTACTCTTATAAGAACAAAGTGGGGAAGCAAGAGAATCAGATGAGGTAGCTCGCTCGAAAATTGATTCCGTTGAATGAAAAATATTTTTAAAAAATCGTCATTTTTAATAGAGAATGTCTCTTATATTTATGAAAGTCACTTCAGATTGTTACAGCGCATTATTATTATGAATAAATAATAATACATTTCTATGTAAAGTAATTTTATAACATCATAGATATTATTATACTTTGACAAATTAAAATGCATTAATAAGCATAAAGTTAAAGTACATTCATTTAGAACATTAAGTATTATAGTAAAGGCTCAATATTGTTTATTAAATGTACTAAAAATGTGCTTAAAATATTCAAATGTATTAAATAATAGAAATACAAGTAGATTCTATTACATTAATAAAGATAAATAACATTTGTAATATTAATAATTTGTAAATAATTGGAAAATGGGTAAATTTTTTAAAGTTATTGCACGTATTTTTGTATAGCTGGATCGTGTTCTTGTATTGCTGAAGCGTGTTCTTGTAATGATTGCTTTTATAAGGCAGTTTCCGGAGACACGTACATGCAGTCATACATATATATATGCGGTGGTAAGGTGGCTGAATACGAAAGTACTGTTGCACAATGTATAGTCCTACATTAGGATATATGATAGTAAGGTATATGATACAAAGGTCTAGGAAAGGTCTCAAATATGTAAAAGCATTATATTGATAGAAATGTGACTTGAAAAAGAATATTATGGTGGAGTGTAGACTGCTTCACAGTGTCCGAGACTGAGGTAAACTTAGACTCGCTAACCGATATGTCCTAAGCATATCATCTTAGTGCCGGTGGTAAGCAGGTTGTTTTAACAATGCGACTTGCCCGTAGACATCGCACGAACCTACCGATAATGGGCGGCGTCTTAGCGCATAGCGTTATACTTCGGTTATCTTTCGGATTAGGGAGAGTGTGTTTGGTAGCACTTTTAAGTGCATACTCAACTCCATGTTTTAGTGCAATAGTTCTATGATACGTGGATTTTTGGTAACTGGCGTCTTAGTAGCGTGCTACTATGATACGATGGTGCTATTTTAAATATAACAGCAGTACCAATTATGTTGCCAAAGTCGATAGGGATCATGTGGGTGTGTTGTGACGGGCCCATCGCAACAAACCAGACGTATTGTGGATGGCGTTTACACGCTTACGCACTGCCACGGGGCCAATCCCTCTTTTACTGGTTCGCCATTTATTTTGCTTTGGACTACGGTCCAGTTCCCAACTTAACGTCCCTCGCCGCGGGGGCGCGTTGATTGGTTGGCGCTCACCGCACACGGCGTGTGTGGAGCCGTGTGCGGCACACACACACACACACCTTTGTGCCTCCCCACATTTTTTTAATGTGGGAGAGCGAAGCCCTTGTATAGTGTATTTTTATACTAATATTGTGAGCCTTTTCCAAGCGGGAATGGATTAATTAATAAGGAATTGAATGATGTAAACCTGATACAAGTTGAAAAGGGACGATTTAACGTTCTTTACCTTTTGAGCCCTTTCTTCGAAAGCACTACCAACAGCTTTCGATTGCTCTAGTGAATATTCATTCTTCCAAGAGACACCTAAAAGAACTAAGTTACTAAACAAACAAAACGTAAATAAGGATCCTAACTAAGACGATTACGCCATAAGTATTACGAATGGCCTATAAGTAAACTTTTAAAAAGATCCTTGAGTAAGACCAATATATTTAGTTTACCTGGTCACGTAAATTTTATATTTCAAACGACGGCCATATTTATTATAATATATAGGGGCGTTACAAGATCATGATTATATTTATAAGTACCGTGAGCAAGGGGATAAGGATGGTTTAAGTCGGGTCGGTGACCCTTCGCATACACTATGGGGGTTTAGCCGTTAGAGTGTCAACGCAACGGAAGGTACTACGTGATATACGAGTAGAGTACGATCTAAACTCTTTATGGCGGCTGCAGAGTAAGACGTTTAGCGCTATTATAATAGCAAATTTAGCTGCACATGTTTGCGTGCTTCTGCTCACGTACAAAGAAGTTCACTGCTCCTAGTCATTTAGTGTTCTTTTTGTATTGTTATTTGTTAATCATTGCATAATGTTGTTTTGTATTTATTTAAACATATTAAAGTTCTAGGTACATACATATATATGTATTAGGCAAATTATTATATTAGGCAAAGACACATACAGTAATATTAACCATCCATTGTAGTTCATCCTAAAAAGTATTAAGAAAGCAGACATTATTGTCAACCTGACTATACCTACGCGAAACGGCACTCGCAGCTAATTTCACACCCGCTACTTCTATTGAATCTAGTAATACCACCTACACTTTATTACACTTAATGTTATAAAGAGTGAGTTAGGATCATAGGTATAATGATCGCACTGTCATATTTTCTGCGCAGTTGATTGCATCCTTTTCATCATCATCATCATCATCATTACAGCCCTTCACAAGTACCACTGCTGAACATAGGCCTCCCGCAAGGAAAGCCACAAAGCACGGTCCTGAGCCACCTGCATCCATCAACTTCCTGCATGTTTACCAGATCATCACTTCATCTAGTGGGGGGCCTTTATCGAAAGCAATTTTATGATTTTCGATTTAGACGCCATAGTTAGTCAACTAGCTTAATTATCAAGAAAGGCGTGCTTCGAACCGCTCTGCCTCGTATAATTAATGGTAAATTAATGTTTCAATTTGTAATTCTAATTATACTAAATAAATAGGAAGAAATTTACGTATTTTATATAATAAATGTATAATTACTATCTTGTTTAGCTAATGAAATAAGATACAGTTAAATTATATTGTTATTGGGGAATAATTTTGCTCACGACTCAATAACTTTTATTAATTTTAAAAGCCAGTACTTGAATCAGTGTACATCATTTAAATTATTTCAGATAGTTAAATTTATGATAGAAGTAAAAACCGACTTAAAATTAAATATCGACTTAAAATAATACAATTATTTCAACGCCTAATAGCTAAGATAGCATATTGTTAAGTTAATGTCCCGACTTCAGAAACTAGTTTGAAGCTTAAATTTTTGAAATTGGTTTTTCTTTTTTTTTATAGGATAGGGTGACAAACGAGCACACAGTCCACCTGATGGTAAGTGGTTGCTGTGACCCATAGACATCTACATCTATCCTCAATAAAGAATCAAAATGCAGATGCGTTGTCACCCGTGAGGACTAAGATGGAATGCCTCTTTTCCAGTAAAAAGGGTCTCCGGTTCTCTACACTCACCATACGAAACACAGCAGCATTAAGCTGCTATTTTACGCTGGTATTCTGTGAGAGCGTGGTCCTTCCCCGGTCGAGCCGACCCATTCGTGCTACAACTATACTACTAATATAGCTGCAGCGTGGCTCTACCACGTATAAATACTATATAACCTCTACCACGTATAAATAATAAATATATGCTTTCATTAAATGTTTAAAATAAACCAAAAATTATTGCAAAAAATATTTATCTATTTGTCCACCCTTAGGGGGTATTTTTTTCAAATTTATATGAGACTACCTCTGATGATTAACCTTTTTAATAAAATAAGAATCTTTCAAATCCGTTTAGCCGTTTCCGAGAAATCAGCTTCGAAAATCGTCCTTATATTTTGAAGTCGTTTATAAACAGATTTCCTTCGAGAACTTTTTTATAAAACGTAAAAGTTAATCTTATAAAAGCACTTTAATAAACGTAATGTAAAGCTTCACCTTTTACGTTTATTAAAAATACATTTTAAATAACGGAATTAAAGACCCAACTTCATAACTAATACGTGGAAATTATTATAGTCCTTACAGACTTTGAAGAAGGTTTTTACCTTTGTAAGATTTTTTTTACCCTTTTTGTGGTCTACGGAATATCACAACTACTATTAGGTCGTTTAAAAACTTCATTCTCTATTTTTAAGGAAACGAATTATAAACTTTTTATGAGCTACCCCTGAAGTTACCACCACCTATAAATAAAAGAAAAATAATCTAAATCATTTCATAAACAAAGAAGTTATGTCCGAACATTTTACGTGGTAGAGCCATGCTGCAACTATATTAATAGTATAGTTGTAGCACGAATGGGTCGGTTCGACCGGGGAAGGACCACGCTCTCACAGAATACCAGCGTAAAATAGCAGCTTAATGCTGCTGTGTTTCGTATGGTGAGTGTAGAGAACCGGAGACCCTTTTTACTGGAAAAGAGGCATTCTATCTTAGTCCTCACGGCTGACAACGCATCTGCATTTAAATTCGCAAACGAAGATAGATGTAGATGTCTATGGGCCACAGCAACCACTTACCATCAGGTGGACTGTGTGCTCGTTTGTCACCCTTATTGCATAAAAAAAAAAGAACATACATAAAAATACATAAAAATTTATAGCCTCCCCCTTTTTTGAAGTCGATAATAATAATGTTCGATGTTCTTATTTCTGCTACTTAGCAATTGTTTTTTTTTTTCAATTACAAATGCCGTACTATTATTATTTTTTATTAAAATTTCACTTGCAATGCTGTTCACATTACTAATATTTACTGTAACCAATCTTAGTAAGCTTACATTGCTTGTGTTAGGATTGGTTCCCGACAGTAGTTGAATAGCGGTTTCGAACCCACGACCTTTTGACTTCGCGGTCCGCACCCTGCCATTAGGCTACTGTCACTTCAAATTTTATTGAAATGTAATAAAAACTTCCGCGTCAAAGTTAGTTTCAACGACTTGTTGCAAATTGGTTCGAGCATTTTTTGTGTATGACGGAATAATTAAACACTACTGATAGTGGCACCAGAAGGAAGTTAGCGTAGAACATCATTAATCTGTATGCCAAATAATAGCTCTTTAAATGCTCTCTTAGCATCTGTAGTTACTCTACGTCTATTTCTATTAGTTAATTTATTATTATTTTTTGTTTAAAGAATTGCTCTCAATTTGCTCTATTAATGTTTGTAATATTTAATATAAAAAAACAGTGTGTGTCTTGAAGACACACGATAGAAGTGAAACTTTTGTATTACAGGGAAACATTTCAAATATTCATCAATGACTTGAATAGCATAGATTATGTAATTGTCCAATCCATTCATAACAATCCATGATTTCAAAATTTACCGATTATGAATTTTTTGAGTTTTTATATATACTGTATATTATATAAGTAGATATTTAATGTTTTATAGGAAATTTAAATTTTCGATAATTAAATATAAGAAAATAATTATAATTTAACTAATAGTAATAGAGTAGAGCAATTACGGATTCTACTAGAGCATTAAAGGAGCAATAAACAAGCTCACAGTTTAATTTAAAAATTGTAAATATTTTAAGTTTTATTGCAAAATTGAATTTTCCATAATAATTTTTTTTAATTAATTATAAATTAACTAATAAGAATAGACGTAAAAAAGTTACGGATTCTACTGGAAAATTTGAGTAGAAATTAATTGGCATATAGATTAATTTCAAAAAGTAGATATATTATGTTTTATAGCAAAATTAAATTTTAAATAATAATTTTTTTTAAAAATTAATTATAACTTAACTAACAACAACAGACGTGGAACAATTACGGATTCTACTGGAAAATTTAAGGAGATATTAATTGGCATACTAACTAATTTTAAAAAGTACATATTTTATGTTTTATAGCAAAATTAAATTTTCGATAATTAAATTTAAAATAAAATAATTATAAATTAGCTAATAAGAATAGGCGTAGATCAATTAAGGATTCTACTGAAACGTTTAAGGAGCTATTAACTGGCATACAGTTTAATTAAAAAAATGTAGATATTTTATGTTTTATTGCAAAATTAAATTTTCGATTTTTTTTTAAATAACTAATAGCAATAAAAGTGGACCAATTACGGTTTCTACTGGAAAATTTAAGGAGCAATTAATAAGCATGCAGCTTAATTAAAAAAATGTAGATATTTTTTGTTTTATTGCAAAATTAAATTTTCGATAAATAAAATATTTAAAAATTAATTATAAATTAATTAATAAGAATAGACGTAGAAAACTTATGGATTCTACTGGAAAATTTAAGGAGCAATTAACTGGCATACAGATTAATTTTAAAAAGTAGTCATTTTATGTTTTATAGCAAAATTAAGTTTTCGATAATTAAATTAAAAAAAATTATAAATTAACTAATAAGAATAGGCGTAGAGCAATTACGGATTCTAATGAAACATTTAAGGAGCAATTATAAGCATACTGATTGATTAAAAAAATGTAGATATTTTATTGCAAAATTAAATTTTCGATTATTAATTTTTTTTTAAATTAATTATTAATTAACTAATAAGAATAGACGTAGAACAATTACAGATTCTACCGGAAACTTTAAGAGCACTCAATTGGCTTACAGGTTAATTTTAAAAAGTAGATATTTTATGTTTTATAGCAAAATTAAATTTTAAATAATTAAATTTTTTAAAAACTAATTATAACTTAACCAACAAGAATAGACGGGGAATAATTACGGATTCTAATTGAAAATTTAAGGAGATATTAATTGGCATACTAACTAATTTTAAAAAGCAAAATTAAAGTTTCGATAATTTTTTTAAATTTATTTTAAAATAACTAATAATAATAGACGTGGAGCAATTATGGATTCTACTGGAGCATTTAAGGAGCAATTAACAAGCATACAGTTTTATTAGAAAAATGTAGATATTTTATGTTTTATATCAAAATTAAATTTTCGATTATTATTTTTTTAATTAATTATATATTAACTAATAAGAATAGACGTAGAAAAATTACGTTTTCTACTGAAAAATTTAAGGAGCAATTAATTGGCATACAGATTAATTTTAAAAACAAGATATTTTATTTTTTATAGCAAAATTAAGTTTTCGGTAATTAAATTAAAAAATTATAAATTAACTAATAAGAACAGGCGTAGAGCAATTACGGATTCTATTGAAACATTTAAAGTGCAATTAATTAGCATACAGTTTAATCAAAAAAATGTAGATATTTTATGTTTTATAGCAAAATTAAATTTTCGATTATTAAATTTTTTAAATTTTATTATTGATTAACTAATAAGAATAGACGTGAAACAATTACGGATTCTACTGGAAAATTTAAGGAGCAATCAATTGGCATACAGTTTAATTTTAAAAAGTAGATATTTTATGTTTTATAGCAAAATTAAATTTTAGATATTTAAATTAAAAAAAAATTTATAAATAAACTAATAGGAATAGACGTGGAGCAATTACGGTTTCTACTGTAGCATTTAAGGAGTTTAATTAAAAAAAATAATGTTCTACGCTAACTTCCTTCTGGTGATAGTGGCTTACTAGTAATTTTTCCGCTTTGCGGTCAGATTTATTTATTTTCATTTGTTTTATTCGGAAAGAATAGTAGTTTACTGTAGACATGTGTCATTCATTCATTTCTAGTGACCCGATCGGTCAAGAATTGATTCGTCTTACGAACTGGTTCATTCGGGTCGATCATTCAAATGGATCATTTCGTGTTTTAGTACTCTGTGATCTGTATGACCCGCTCGATGACGTCGGTCTTCGGACATTACAATACTTTTTGGTCGTTGATCCTGTCAATCGTTTCATCCAAAACATTCAAAAAATTTAATCGCAATAATCAATACTTTGCTGCTACCCGTGTCAAATTAACGAATCATTCACGATTGACATATATCTAGTTTATTGTCTTATTACTCAAAATCATTATTATTATACACCATTTATTGTTTTCACACATCAAGACTAAATATTATGCTTGTTTGACTTTTAACTAAATACAAGAGGTGAAAAACGCGGTCCGCATCGTAGAGGTGTTTTTAAGTATCGTGATGTGATTACGCTTAAATGCAATCCTTTTCAGAGAAAAAGTTAAAATTACCCCGCATACAAAATGGGAATTACATGGCAATACATTGCAGCAGAGACAATGCCGTCCCACATTCAATACAGTTGCCAACGAAGACGCTGCAGATTATAAAATAATTACTGAATTTTAAGCAAATTGTAGCAAAAAAATGTATTTTTATTACATGATATAATTTTTTTTTGTAACGTCTTTGCGTTATCGGCACATAGAAGAGAAGATACCCATACATTACGGATCAGACAGGGTGTTTTTTCACACAAAGTATTTAATACAGCACAAAAAATGCAATGTAAATACACTATTTAATATGTGGTGGCAGTGTAAGGGATTGTAATTCCGTCATCCCATTTTATATGTATGATAGGTAAAGTTGGGTGTGGGAGTAGAACCACGAGTGTATAACTAATGCTGTAGAAATGCGGTCATTAAGGAAAATGTTAGGGGTGCCTTTAAATGACAGGCTGAGAAAAATTATCTAATAAGAGAAACGTGTGTTTTGCAAGAAAATGTTTGCCCAGGATTAAGAAAGGAATGCTTCGGTTTGATCATATAGAAATAATGAATGAGGAATGAATGAAACTTATGTTGCAGAAGTGACCGACCAAATAGGCGAAATGTAGAAGATATGCCAAAATTAAATTAGAGTGTACTCTCTAATGGCTCCACGATATATAGGATAATTCTAGTGTAGTAGTAACCTTTTACCAAAAAATGTAATAGGTACATAGAACTTGTCTTTACGACGGAGATGTGACCTTACGTTACATACACCTTATAAATTTTTGATACATAGAAACAGCCGTGGTTGAGGATATTATCATATTTTTTTATACAACAAGTGTGACAAACAAGCACACAATCCACCATGGTAAGTGGATGCTGTGGTCACCCTTTTAAATCTATCCTCGATTAAGAATCAAAATCTAGATGTGTCACACCTGAAATCTAAGATTGAATGCATCGTTTCCATTAAAAATGGTTTCCGGTTCTTTCCACTTACTATACGAAACAAAGAAGCATTAAGCTGTTATTTGTGTGGTCCTTCCATGACCTGTTCGTGTTACAACCATAATATAGATGCACCACGGCTCTATCACATACAAATTTAATAATATTTATTATTAAAAATTGATATAGTCGATAATTTCTTCTATTAACTAGTGCATGAAATTTTCATGAATGCACATAAGCTAGCTATTACATAATAGCACTCTAGCGTGAAACAAGCGATGTACACGGTCATTACCGGGCTCGTGTGTTACAAATTTTACTTTCGATGCAGTCAACCAATCGCTATTATACATCTGAATCGCACTATTGAAAATTATTTCCACTTAAGTATATAAGACAAAGTGATATTAGTATCGTTCGGGGAGTCCGTTGCTATCTGGAAGACCGGTGGTTGCGAGGACCGGACTCAAGCCTCGCTATAAATCTATAATTAATTAGTTAGTGGTAGAGTGGTTCTATTTCATTCGGTGAGTTTACCAGTTTCATAGATGAATGATATCTGAGAGTCTATAGAAAGCCCTCTTCTTCGTCAGGTGGCAAGATTGACTTCCTTTTTGTATAAAAAATAATTTTGCATTTGACATGATTCAAATTTACAATGGTGGTATTTATTTTATTAATTGACCACCATTCTGTTCACTTTTACTGAATCCATTTTATACTACAGCCTATAAAACTACACAGCTGAGCATAGGCCTCCCGCATAGATTGCCTCATACCATAGATTTTACCATAATTGCCACACACTTGGCTGGCGGGATAGCAACCGCAGTTTTTATAATTCTACGTTGTTATCAAGAAGATGCTAATGCCCATATCCTGTTTCAGTTTTCCTCTGAGTCTCTTACGACACCCACGGGTGCTATGAGGTAGAGTAATTCTTACACCGCCACTACACAGTCAACTTTGATCTATAACTTTGACCAAAATAGTAAAACGAACATGAAAATATCCAACACCAAACGATCAATACAGGAAAAAGTTTCCTTTAATAGCATTGGGCTTAAAATTTAATTATTATGTAAGTATCCATCCTATCACAATACCATCTTTAATACTGCGTAATTAACATGTCTTTGATACTCCGTAAGTCATACTATATTTTTATAATATAACAACTGTTGTAATATAGCAAACATAAATGGATTGCCGTGCCACGCACCGTTGCGCGCGCTAACTCGCGTGGTGTGTACTAACTGCGCTCAACGCTTTGTTACAAACCCTGAGTGCCACCTGTTTGCGAATGAATGAATGGTAATATTCCCGGCATGCTTGAAATTCTGTAATCAAGAGGAATGAATATGTTGGATTTTAATTTATGTAATAAGATTTAACCGTTTTAATTAAAAATTAAATATTTGTAAAACAACATACTTAACAAGCGACCAAACCTATATTTTTACTATATACCCAAGGGAATTATTAGTGACAGATTCTTCCTACAATTAGAGAGACCCATCCCGTAATAATAAGAGAATTCAAACACATCGCCTATATATGGGCTCAATTACTTGTAGTAACAGAAAACTTTCGATGGTTATCTCTAGCGATAGAAGTAATACTTTTGCCCTAGGGTATTAGATAATATGAATTTAGATTGCGGTATAAGTGAACGAACTTTTCGATAGGTAACCCCAATTTGTGACTCAAATCCTTGCGGCAAAGTTACTGTGACAAAACATTGTAAGAACTTACTTTTATATTATAATTTAATGCAATGCCGTAAAAAATAACATGGATGAAACATTAAATCGGTCTCCAACCTTGACCAAGATGTTTAAAACTATTTATAATATTACGATTTTAATAAAAAACTATGAATGAAGATGTGACTTGTTATTCTTTAATCTTAATTTCACTCCAAGCTAATAGACTGCTCAAAATAATTAGTAAACATAAAGGAATTTAGTAGTAGTAATTTTTTATAAGCTTTTATTAAAATATCATTCAATTAAATAAATTACTGAAGTATTCATAACTTTGCAAATATTGCCACAACTGTGTTGAACTCAATGGATACTGGTACCTCACTTTCTTTTCAAGCACATCCCATACAATTCGATAGGACAGAAATCAGGTGATTGCGTTGGCTATTTCATAATTTGCGAGATTTCTTTATTACGTTTTTCTTGAGAATCTCGTGACATAATTTGAACAATGTTTTGGAATCATTGCCTTGTTTAAATATACATTTTTGGCCCGTTAAATTAATCCCCATAGGGGATTTATTATTAATTTTTCTATCAATTTGAACCAAATGGCATAATTTATTATTGTCAAAATATTCCGTAACAATGGCCCAATCGATTTTTGATCAACGCTCAATCGTTCACATCGTGTAAAAGTCGTCATATAGTAATAATCAATCAGTAATAATCATCGTATGAAAGTTTTTTACGTCGTAGAACCATGTTGCAGCTATATTAGTAGTATAGTTGTAGCACGAATGGGTCGGCTCGACCGGGGAAGGACCACGCTCTCACAGAATATCAGCGTAAAATAGCAGCTTAACGCTGCTGTGTTTCGTATAGTGAGTGTAGAGAACCGGAGACCCTTTTTACTGGAAATGAAGGATTCCATCTTAGTCCTCACGGGTGACAACGCATCTGCATTTTGATTCGTAATCGAGGATAGATGTAGATGTCTATGGGCCGCAGCAACCACCCACTATCAGGTGGACTGTGTGTTCTTTTGTCACCCATATCATATATAAAAAAAAGTAACTTTTAAGTTATTCTTATCAAAACATAATGGAATTTTATTTTATTTCAATATATTTTTTTTTGTACAAGCAGCTATGCAGGTCTAGAAGACCAGTATCACTGCGACCTATAAGATTTATTGCGATATAGGCTATGGTTCACTTCTAAGCCCTATGTCTTCAATGAATTGAAGGACTTGCTTAGCTGTGAGCAACTTCACTTTTTCTGTGCGAAGTAGATAGTTTTCCAGATGGGTTTTACGTTTGCGCATTAAGGGTCTATAATCAGTTAGGATGTGCAGAGGTGTTTCTTCCGTTAAGGAACAGAATCGGCACATCCTTGAATTGCTTAGTCCCAGGATGTACATATGCTGTTTTAGACAATAGTGTCCAGTCAGGGCTCTAGCCAGAATACGCAGTTTTCAATATATCATACACACATATTAGATTTCTAAACAGCATTTAATAATACCCCAACATAATCAGTCTTAAAAGTCTATTTGAGGTATTTCACTCTAAATTAAAACGAATGTTAAGGTGAACTAAAAATATTAATTTGTATTATAACAAAATTTTAAGGGACATGAGCCTGATGGGTATGGACCGCGTTTAAAAAATCGTGTGTTTGAAAACCGTTATTTGACTACTGTAGTGAACTGCTCTTAAAAAAGCATTTGAAGTTTACTTTAATTAGTAAGTGAAAATATTATTAATGTCAATAGATTAGCTAGTGGTTCAAGATTTAAATAAATTGCTGATTTTAGGAACATCTATTTATAAGTCCTTAAAATCTCAAAACTCATATTCCATAGGTATTAATTTCTAATACCTTCAGGATTGATAGTTTTTTGTGTCTTTCATTTTTAGCGTAATAAACTTCGTAGCTATGTGCTTGCATGCCTTCCTCATTTTCTTATTCAATCCTTTTTATACATGTTATGCAAAACAAAACTGATGGCAGCATCTGCTGGCCTATAAGAAGGAGCGTATGACAAGTCGACGCGATAAAACACACGTAAACTAGAATCATTGCACCAGAAATGGCCGTAAATTTCCACAAATTCTAAGGTGAAAATAAATGTAAAGATGCAAGATGATATTTTATTTATTTCTCGCATATTTAATGCATTTGATTGCAGTAACGAAAATAAAAAGTTTTAACCAACATACTTATTGAAAGTTGAATGAATGAATGAATGAAATATACTTTATTGTACACCAGAAATTCATTTGAGAGAAAAAAAAACATAACTTATTTAAAGGTACAATTGGCGGCCTTATCACTTAGAAGCGATCTCTACCAGGCAACCATTGCAGAGGATAAAGTGACCTGTGAAAAAGGGTAAGGGTGTACGTAGGTTGTTGGAAAATACATATTTACATATTTTCCAACAACTATAATCGATAAATACATAAATACGATAATAAATAACGACATTTTAAATATAAAAATACAGACACACATATACGAGAGCAGAAAGGATTAAACAAGTAAGTAAAGTCAAAGCCTTAACGTAAGGAAAAATGAGTAGGTAGTAATTTTTTAGAGGAATGACTATTTAAGGAGGAAAGAAGTGCGCTTTGACAAGTTTTTTAAACTTTTCAATAGACTGCGCACTTCTAATGTGCAGCGGTAGGGAGTTCCAGAGCCTAACAGCTTCAATAGAAAAGGATTTAGAATAGAAGGAAGTGTTATGAGATGGAAGTTTTAGGGTGAGGTTTTTATCAGGGCAAAGAGAGCGACACCAAGAAACTCAAACCGCTATTTAAGGTAAGTAGGGGAAGTGGGATTGAATAGAGTACAGTATAAAAGAGAAAGAATGTGAGTATTCCTGCGAAGACGGATCGGAAGCCACTTGAGGTTTTCGCGATATTCGGAGACATGGTCATATTTTCGAAGTCCAAATATGAACCGTATGCAAAGGTTCATAATGCGCTCAAGTTTATTAAGCAACTGCTCATTTAAATTGAGATAACACGTGTCAGCATTATCGAGAATCGGTAAGAAAAGTGATGGTGCAAGCGCAATTTTGGTAGGTATGGGTAGGAAATTGCTTAATCTACGGAGAGATCCGACTGACGCAAACACCCTCCTACTCACCTCGCTTACCTGCGAAGCCCAAGATAAAAATTTGTAAAAAGTAACACCTAGATTTTTAACGGTGTCACTATATGGCACAGGCGTCCCATCAAAGACAATACCAGGTAGGGAAGAAAAATCTATAAAGGTAACCAATTTTTGACTAGAATAGAATAGAATAGAATAGAATAATTTTTATTCAATATAGATTACATGTGTAATTCTTATTGAAAGTCATTTTTTACTTTACCACTGGTTCGAAAAAAAACCTCTGTCCTGGGAAAAACCTGCAAGAAACCCAGCGGGACTTTTTTTTAAAGTAAATTTTACATTAATGGTTGTACAAACTATTTAAGTACAAAATTTATTTTAGAAACTGCTTGGAAGCGATCACCTCATTCCCAGGGGCTATTATCAATCATGTATTCATTTATACTATAATAACCCTTTTTATACAGTTTCAGCTTAACAAAACATTTAAACTTGGTAATAGAGAGAGCCTGTACACTTTCCGGGACCTTGTTGTAATAGCGTATACATTGCCCCAAGAATGAATTACTGACTCTGCGGAGTCGAGAAATTGGTATCACTAGCTTGTGTTTGTTCCTAGTGTTTACAGAATGTATATCACTTTTTTTACTAAAACTACCTTTGTTTTTGTGAACATACATTAAATTTTCGTAAATATACTGAGAGGCCAAAGTTAATATATTTATTTCTTTAAATTTATCTCTAAGAAACTCTCTCGGTTTTTGGTTGCCTATAATTATTGCTTTTGTTTTATGGATTTACTTTAAAACCGTATGACTTACTCCAATCTACAATTAGGTCAAGATCTTTGTTTAATAAGCCTATAGTATTAGGTAAATCCATCAATTTGGCATTCACATATACTTGGAGACCATCTGCATACAGGTGGTAGCGAGAAGATAATTGGAGCGTGATCGAACTTATGAAGATTGAAAAGAGGAGAGTAGACAACACACTACCTTGCGGTACACCGCCATTAATCGTACACCAGTTGGAGAACGATTCATCTACACGTGTCTGTTGCCGGCGACCAAACAAGTAACTATGAAACCAGTCAATCACTTCAGGAGATATGTTAAGAGAAGCTAAGATAGCTAACCGTAGATCGAAATCCACATTCTTAAATGCATTGCTAAAGTCAAGTAAGGTTAACACCGTTACGTGCTGTTTATCCATACTAAGACCAATATCCTCTGTAATCTTGACTAAGGCAGTAGTCGTACTATGACCAGAACGGAAACTGGATTGGAAAGAATTGAAAAGACTCCACCTAGATAGGTAGAGGCTCAATTGTCGATGAACTATACGCTCAAAAACTTTTGAAAGTAATAGAATTATGGATATGGGGCTGTATTCATAGAAACTGGAGGGATTTGCTTTTTTGGGTATAGGAGTGATCTGAGCTTCTTTGCAGGAAGAGGGAAAATTTCGGACGAAATGGAATAATTAAAGATGGATTTTATAACAGGACTCAAGATATCGATCACAGAAATAATCCTTTTACGACTGCGGTCTGTACCAATGGCATCAGAATTGACCTCAACAATGCTTTTCTTAACATCACTATCAGTGATTTGACTAAAAATAAAAACAGGATTGTCAGATTTGTGTGAAGCTGAAATTTGAGTTTTAGTTTGTATTTTGTGACATCATACAGTGGGATATATTTGTCTAAGAGGCTTTCAAACGTAGAAAAGTAGTCAACTGTAAGGCTAGGATTGTAAAACACGCCAATTAGTAGCTTGGAACCAGAAAAAAAAACTTCGATAATTAACTGTTCAGCTCCTGAAGTTCAGCCCTGGTCAGTTGACATACTTATATTTATAAATGGTAAGTGTGAACGTAGGTAGATAGCAACACCTCCACCAACCTGAGTAATACGATCATTCCTTATTAGTTGAAAGCATGGAAGAGCATATGATGTGGAGGACAAACAAGGCTTAAGCCAAAATTCGGATATCAAAATAACATGTATGTTTTTGTTATCAACATGTATGTTTTTGTTAGACTGCCCCAGTTTATTAAGTAAAATTAATTTTCGAGTACCACGCAGATATCCGCGTACTGCTATTACTCCGGTCGTGCCTCCACGCACCAGAACAGTCTTCGGCGCCAACTCCACGATCCCTCGTTTATGTAAAATATGTAATAAATTCAGTCAGTTTATTGACATCAACATTGATTCGTCTCACACCTTTCGTAAATTAATAATCAGCAACCTAGTCAGCCAGTCATCCTGAGTTTGATTTTTCTCATATTAGTTATTACGTATATTTTCTTTTAGTTTCTTATGATGTATTTAGTTGGGTTAGATTATGATAATTTTAAAATTGGTTGTAATTTTAATCGAAAAACTTATTATTAGTTTGATTAAATCTCTTTTGAAACTGTTTAAATTGATAAGGTATTACAGGCTTTTACCAAAATTACAAATGTATTTTTTTGTTTGTTTCTGGTTTTGGTTTGTTTCTGTTATTAACTCACTTTCAGATTTATACAGTAATACTAGCAAAAATAGCATGTAGTGTTTACCTTTAAATGATTTTACAACTCTGTGCAAGTAATATAGTAATAATACTTTAAGAAATGTATGTAACGTATGTATTGTAAAATCGCTGGTAGACCCAATGAATAAATAAAATAAAATAAAATAAAAAATAAAATCAAACGAGGAGAGCATGTCTGGATAAAGTGCTGGATTACTCTGGGCATTAATACGGATAACGTTGAAATTTTTCAGTAGATCTGAGAAGTGCGAATCTAATGTTTGATTAAGAGAAGGGAGACTGTAGAAGCAATTACTACTATTCAATCCATCAAAGGAGGAAGGTGAAAAAAAGGAGTCGTCTAGGCTCATATCTTGAAAAGACATTAATACTAAATATAAATTACTTAAATAAATAAAATGGGATATAAGTAATAAAAAAGACAGGTCATAATATCCACCAGCAACAGACCGTCGTCACCACTCGTATCAAAATAACAGAAAAAAGTAAAAAAAAAAATAGTTGTTACACGAGTCCACATGGGACAGGGGAAGATTACATGTAAAAGTTTAATATTATTTTTAAAACATACTACAAACATAAACACAAATCAAAAAAAAATAAAAGTAACTTACAAATCATAAACACAAATAAAAAAAATTAAAGCAAGAAATTATAATAGTGTTCTGTAATTTATGAGCAAAATGTTATCACTACATAAATTATTATTATAAATTTATTAAATCACTACGTGAATGCACTGTGAAAAAAAATTGATTGAACACAACGAACACTACATTTGAACAACAAAATAAAATCTAATTTAAGCATTATCTTATTTCTTAACCACTCGCCTTGAACGGGGAAGAGGTAATCTAGTCACCGGGCTTTTAGCCGCCTGTTCAGAACTTTGTACCTGCAATCTTGCTGTATGTGCCAATTTTGACCCTTCGGGAATGCTCTCAAGCTCGCGCAAACATTCCACTTGTTGATGGGTCCCATCCGTGCCAATGATGTAAATGTATCCATCCCGTGTCCAACACTTAGTGATTCCAAAGCTTCCAGAAATACAGCACGCCGAGACTTTGTCAAAAACTCAGACTGAGTAATGCCAGTGCCTTTGAATTTAGTTTTCGCCAACCAAACTCTGTTACGGACTGCCCGTTCAGCGAACTTCACAACAACAAGCCTGCTGGAACTAGAAAAATTTGACAGGTCCAAGTGCTCAGCAACCAATGAAGTGACGCGCGCAGTAAGGTCCTCCGTCTTAGCCTCTGGTATGCCATGCAAGAGTAGCATCTTCCGCCTTCTCCGCATTTCCTGGCTATCCATTTCCAGCCTTAAAAATTCCTTTTGCTGCTGCAAAGCATTTAAAGCGGCCACAATAAAAAATTTAAAAGACTCGAAGTCAGCAGCGATCGATGAGATGGTAGCAGAGAAATTCGCCCATTTTCGTGTAAAACACCTCAGATATTGAAGAAAATGATTAATTCAATGAGTCCATATTATATCACTTTTAAGTGGATAATGAAATAATCCCCCGGTCACTATATAAGATTTTATAACCCACAAATCCTCGCTAAAGAACACCGATTCCTTCCAAGAATGATTCGCGAGGCTATTGAAATCAAAAAACATCCTAATTTCAATAGAGAAGATGACTGGGTGCTACCATCTGCTTGGGATCCTATAATTAATAAAATTAAATCCCAACCAAGTACACAACTGCAAGACTTCAAGATACTGTAAGTTCATACTGCGTAGATCGGAACAAAAATTAATAATTTTTAATCTGGAGGTAACCGTGGTTAACTATGACATTGGGACGTCAAATACCTCAGTCCCCCCCGTGACCATGGGTGCTGTAAAGTACTCGAAACGTCGGGAATATAAAATAAGTTAATATACGCCATAAAATCCGTAAAACTAGTTTTATTTAAAAAATTAATAATTTTAATCTGGAGGTAGTTGTGGTTAACTAACACATTGGGAAGTCAAACACTTCAGTCCCCCCCATGACCATGGGTGCCGTAAAGTGCTCAGAATGTCTGGAACATAAAATAAGTTAATATAAGCGATAAAATCCGTAAAAACTAGTTTTATTTAAATGTGTATTGTTCGCGCAAATATAAGAAATCATTAAGTACTATATTTAATAAAATATTAATATAATACTATCTTCTTGTATATATAATATAAAAATCAATTGCTGTCCGTTAGTCACATTTTGATGAGATTTTTTGTGTGCATTTGAGTAGGTCCTAGATGAATTAGATTCATAATTGGACCCAGTAGGTGGCACTGTTGTGGAGATCCAAAAATCAACCGTGTGAAGCCGAGGCGGAGCTAGAATTGAATTAAAATTATTGGCCTGCCAGGCAGCATATCTCCTTCCCTTCCTTCGCCTGTTACCAACACTCATGGGATGATATGGGGTAGTGTACTCTCTTACGCCGCCACTACACCGTGAATCGATAAACGGCTTTGGTGATGTTGGACCATTTTAATCTAAATATATGATACATTTAGATGTTGAAGCCTTGAAAGGGACTGCAAAGGAGGAGATGTTAAAGATAAAGAAGAAATTAATACTAAAATGCATCCCGACTTTTAATTTTACTTAAGTGGCTTAAGTTTTATTGATACCAAGCATATAATGGTACAACGGTAAGCACAGCCAGTTGTAAACTTGAATAGGTCGTAAAATGCTTTACTAGTACATTAGTTGCAAAAAACTTCGCACAGTTTTTATTTTAGTACGAACTTCTACTTGATAGGTTTTCAGGGTAAGAAAAATGACTTTACGAGTAAACTTAACCGTTATCGTTACAATCTATTAAAAATCCACTGCTGAATGTAGGGGGGACATTTTCCATAGTTGTCACGCTTGACAGGAGGGTTTGCAACCGCAGTTTTTCAAATCATTATTTGCAATTAGGAAGACGCTGCCGCCTTTATTATGGCTTGTTTCCTTCCGTCACCTTTTACTACACCCACGGGATGATATGGGGTAGTGGATATTCTAACACCACCACTACATGGTAAACAAGCATACATAAATATTTACTTGTAGTAAACTATACAAAGTGTAAATTTTTATGTTGAATAAAGGTTTTTATCTATTCAACAACATATTTTTTTATCCACTTCTGTTTCAATATCAGCTTCCTCTAGCCTTCTTTCAAATAACAGTTGTATTTTGTTTTAAATTTGGGATTCTCAATCAAAACGGATGCTCTCATAATATATTATGTTATATGTAGCTAATAATTTACTGCTTTTTCCATCATTAATATTGTTGCGCGCCACAATTAATACATGGTACATGGCAACACTAGTTACCACTAGCGCCCTCTAGTATCGCGTAGTAGAACTAGGAGAGCCAAGAACCTTCCTGAAATTTCCATTAAAGAACTTTCTAGAACTATCGACAACTAGTCAATCGGGACCGATATGTACTCGAACATTCTAGATGTTTCTACAGTAGAAGGTTCTGGAAACTATCTGAGGCCCTATATAAGGCCGGTATAGACCGCGACCAGGGTCAGTATTGAATTGGCGATACAAGCAAATACTTCGAAGCGATACAACTGCGAACTAAAGTGATCAGTAGTAAAGTTGTGTCTTGTTATTAGTGTGGTTTTGAGTTGTAATTAGTGTTCTGTAATTAAAGTCAATTTTGGTAATTCACTCGGCAATTTTTAATTGTCTCGAACCCCAAGCTCGTAACAATCTCTTCATATTCTTCATCAGCTCGTAATAGTCCAGTGCTGGACATGGGTCTCCATCGTCGAAGGGAGGATTTGGCCATATCGTCACGCTTCGCAGTCTCATTCACAATAGCGGGACCAGACAGAAACACAGAGGATGAGATCAGATGACATTCGGTTTTGTGATATTCCGTAGTTCACCCAAAAGGGTCAAATTTTTTTTATAAAGTCGACTTCAAAGAACTAAAAAGAATAAAATTATTTCTATTCCTCAGACATGCAGGTTTCCTCACGATGCTTTGTTTCACCGCCGAGTACGTGATGAGTCAGCGCTTGAAATTACAATTAACAATTATATTGGTGCCGACATGGATTGAAAGTTTGATGTAATAAACGAAATTGGTATTTTTTCATTTGGTTTGTTTGATTTTTTCTCAACTGAAGTGACAAACGAACTTACAGTCCAGCTGATGGTAAGTGGCTACTGCAGTCCATGGATATCTGCAGCCAACTTCAAGCGAAAAAGACAACAGTGATGATTGAAATAAGTAACGCAATAAAAAATAAATAAATAAATGCTTTACAGCCTGTAATTATAGTCTGTAATTGTGTACAGGGGTCTCTTATCACTTTATTTTATTCTATTCCAAAAGAAAGAAAAATCACAACAAATAAAATAACAAAAAACGCACACTGCCTAAAAATAAGCGATGAAGATGTTTGTTCAGCGATTTTGTCTATAAAGGAAATTTCTAAACACGGTCTGCCCGTCCTGATCAACTGGTGCCGGCCGAAGCAATAATGCAACAATTATTGCTTCGGCCGGCAGCGTATGAACCGGACTCGCTTCGTTCTACTCGAAAACTCTGACCACGCGGTGGTCTTTCTGTTAGTTTTTATAAAATTAAAGTAAAACGAATCTACAATGCACCTGATGGTAAGTGAATTGAAACAACACTTGCTACACACTTGCAAACAACTGCAAACAAAAATTGCTACAGATGCGTTTTCACCTTTGAGGACTAAGATAAAAAGCCTCATAACCTGTAATTTTACTGGCTCCCTATACCCTTCAGACCGAAACATAGCAGCGCACGCATGTTGCATTGCGGTAGATATAAGGTAAGATAGTGTTACCTACACAGACGGGAACCTAGGCAGAAAAGTGTCCTACCATATAGTTAATGTTTTTCTTAATAAAGTCCAATACGAAAAAAGACAGTGGTAGGCATCAACGATGGAGAATAGCCAAAAAAATGTAGTAATAATACAACATTCATCAAAACTTTCAAATTACTTTCCACTCCTAATTTCACCTGTCGGTTGTAAAGTTCACGTTGACCCTCCCTTAGAATCTACCGACTTACTGAGTTTGAATTAAACTTTTTTCAAATTTACTTTTCTAGTGCCTAATTTCCCTTTAGAATATAAAAATATGAAAAGTAATTTTTTTTCTAAAAATAATATTTATATTTCTATCCAAATTCAGTACTTTTTCACAAACTTGAGTTAACATGTTTGCTATTAGATATTATAATATAATAAATATTTATTAAAAAGCATTATTCAAAAATAATATTAAATTTTTGATCCAACAATTTGAAAAAAATCGACTCAGTAATTCAAATTGCTAAATCAAAAATTTAATCATAGTTTTGAATGGGCATCAGGGAGTTTTATGTATATTGAATTATTTTAATTTTTTAACTTTGCTAGCGATATGTCGGTAAATTTTTGTGTCCCGGACTCAACGTCGATCTATCTTTAAAAGAACAAAGTAGTGTGCCGGGATGAAGCGAGAATTGGATAATTATGGTTTTTCGCAAAGTTATTGCTTCTTTTAAAACAGACCATTTCACAATATTGGATACTGGATAATAGACGTCGTTTTTATATTTTCTGTAAGTTGAACTCGATGTGATTTCAGATATCGTTTATTTTGGCTCCAATATAGAAGTGTATTTAATTTCTATCAGTTAGGATTCAGAAGGGAAACCTCGTAAAACCGGAGAAAATTTCAAAAGATTTTTAATGAAGAATTTACTCAAGGTACGATTGTTAGGTCTATGTTATTTTATAAGTTTGTTTTTATTGTCTAGCTTATATTTTATTCGTATGACATAATAGTATAGGCTAATAAGACTAACTATAGATGACATAACGTAAACATAAACACTCATGCCTGATACCCAGAGGGGTAGCAGAGACTACAGACTTCCAATTGGCACCATACTGACACATTCTGTCGCCAATTTGACATCCATATACTCGTACATACGCATACATGCCCTTCGATTAAGGGTACTATTAATTTGGCCTATATTTAGTACATTGTCAATTTGGTTGATAAGTTTCCGTCTAGGGTGACCCTAGGATGACCCTGCCACTCACTTAATAAGGCATATTTATAATAATAATTTTTTATTTTATTTATTCTTTATTGTATTCCTTAAAATAAAATAATACAAAAGACGGACTTAATGCCTTGAGGCATTATCTACCAGTCAACCCATAATTATATTATTATTACGTATGAAATATAAACAAATATGACCATATTGATTTGTTACCGATGATTTTTCAAGAGAAATACACCTACGGATGAGATTATGAAATTCAGCAATATTTTAAATTAATTAACAGAGATAAAACCGTATAAGATTGTTGACTTTTTTTACATTTTCCTAGAATGGCAATTAAAAATTATAATTAATTTTCTTTCATAAACTGAAAAGGTACACGATTGACGGCTCTTTATGTTGCTATCGTGATAACATTATGTATGGTGCTTAATTTGCAACGATACTGATCGCTTTGAAAAAAAAAAACCACCTGAGGCGACCTACCCGTTTGCCAAGCGTGGCAACTATGGCAAATATATCCCTATGAGGCAATCTATGGATGAGGCCTATGTTCAGCAGTAGACTTTAATAGGCTGTAACGGAGGCGATTTGTTGAGTCTTGCAAGAAAGTTTTTCGGGAAAACATGTTTTAAGCGGTTGTTCGTAATAAACTGAGGAACAAAAACGTTTTTTCACACATTTTTTTGCATTTACATCAAATCACAGATACGTTTATGATGTAAAACACAAATGAAAAGATAAAGTTACAAACTATATACTTGCCACTAGTGGAAACAGGCCTCCTCTCATTTCTAAGAGGGTTATATAGCAAGAAAATGTCTGCCAGACTGCTTTAATGCATGTTGGTGAACTTAACATGGCTTGGAAATATTTTTTATTTTTCAGACACGAAGGTTTGCTCACGATGTTTTCCTTCACCGCAGAGCACGTGGAAATCAGCACTTAAAATTGCAACTAACAATTTCACATGGCAACGATCGAACCCGGGTTGCTCACGAGTGAAATTTCAAAAACGTCTCCATTTAAGTATTGACACTATGTATCACATATGCGTCACGCCTGTAATCTGCGAGGGGGTAGGCAGAGTCCCAAAGACAAACGAGCTAATCGAACCACGCTTTACCAAAGCGTGGTTCGATTAGCTCGTGGTGATTCGTGGTGCACTATCCCCGTCACCACTAATCCCAGCACCACTACTCCCACCACCACTACGTGTGTGTCTTTCCTAGTGTAGTGCTGGTGGGAGTAGTGGTGCTGGGATTAATGGTGACGGGGATAGTGCACGCAATTGAGGGAGGGCGGGAGGTGCTCTTCAAACTAGGTAAGACATATCATTTTATTTTATTGAGCGGATATTACAAAGTAAATGTTTCCAACTTTCTCAATATAACACAGGGCAGTCTCTCAGCAACACAATCTTCCTGACTTACACAAGAAGAACTTCATCAACGAACAGAACCACGTCTCTTCTCTTACTTAGGCAAAACCTCAGTGTAGAGGTAATGTTTTAGTCCAACGAGCATAATAACGACGGTGAGACTCGTAGAATTACCGCCTGGTCCCTCTAAGTCGACTGCGCGATACTTTATACTGCTGTAAAGAGTGGGAGATTACAGCTCCACCCTCAATTCTTTTTGCTTTATTATTTTACCCATCCCATATCCCATATCATCCCATGGGTCTCGTAAGAGGCGACGGAGGGCAATGAAACAGGAGATGGACAGCAGCATCTTTCTGATTACAACTCAAGATAATGAAAAAAATTGCCAACCAGCCCACCAAGTGTGACAACTGTTGTAAACATCCCGTCAAGCTGTTCTTAAAATACTTACTTTATATACCTATTGCAATCTCTTGCAATAAAATCCAATGCAATAAAAACAGATTACTAAAAACCTAGAAGCTTTTTAGTAATCTGTTTCATAAGTATTTCATAAGTATTTTTAGTAATCTATTTTTAAGTATTTCTGAACCAATGGTAAATAAAAAAATAATGTTTCATAAGAAGTATGTGAACGCGTTTTAATGTTGAACAAGGAAATTCCCTATTATTATATTCCATGCTATGAGTATTTGGATGATCGATGATGGCACATTTCGTCTTCACTTAATTACACAAAAAGTCATTTAAAAATCTTCAGTGCCACGATAAGCTTAGTTAGATTTAATTTATCTGCAGAGAGGTAATTTGCATTTTGAGGTAAGCCATATTGAATCGACAAGATTTATGTAAAAAGTTCCTGCGAGGTGTAATTAGCACCAATTCGGTTCGTTTCGGTTTGGTTTCGCTTCAGTAAAATAAATTTCATGTACCTATTGTATTATTTTAAGCTACCAATTCATTTCACCAAAATACTGTTGTATACATACAATCGTATCGTGCTACATTTTGATGTTAATTTTTATATTTTTTTTAGTTTTTAGACTTTTCTTTTTATCTTAGAGTAACGAACTGCATTAAATGTCAAAAGTCCAACTGATGGTATGTAGATATCGGCCCCCGTACACACCTACATTAATACTAAATTAAGTAACAAAACGCAGACGCATTGTCGCCTCTGTGGACTAAGATACAATGCCCCGTTACCAGATTTTTCAATTCTCCAGTTCTCGACACTCAACATGCGAGGGGAGGTCAAAAAGTTCGCGGAATGACAGGGAAGGATAATGAAATGAAACATTAAACTATTTTTCCTTTTCAATGTATTCTCCCTTAACCCTAATACATTTATTAGATCTGTCAAATAACTTATTAATACCGTCTAAAAAAAAATTTAGCAGGGCATCCTCTGATACAAGTTTTTCAACTTTTTCGATTATTTCTGGCGTGGTAGCCTCAATCGGCCGTCCAGGTCAGGGGTCATCTTTAATGGAGTCCTTCCCTTGTTTGAAAAGGGCGTGTCATTTATAAATCATGGTTTTCCCAGGAGTGGAGTCCTCATAAACAGCTGACATTTCTTAAAAGTGGTTTGAGGTATCTTTCCTTGTTTGGTGAGAAACTTAATGACGGCGCGATATTCAATTTTCTCCATAGTGGCTAGTTTCTTCCCGATTGACTTGTTTAATCGTTGATAACTCAGATGCTAATGACCCGATTAGGCTGAAACTTGGTATTATACTAACAATGAGTAACTCAATTAGCGCCTACCTGAATGAAAAAACTCACCCTCGCCAACCCCGACATTCCGCGAACTTTTTGACCTCCCCTCGTAAGAGCCACAGCAGCATTATGCTGTAATTTTACGCTGGTGATCTTGGCCAGCGTGGTTATTTTCCCAGTCGAACCAAACCATCCGTGCTGCAGCCATAATATGCTGCACCTTGACTGTGCCACGTGGGAAGTATTATAGTCCAAGCCGCGTGCAGGTAAGATGATAATAAGAAGTGGAATAATTTACAAGCATCTGACTTACCATCCTATTATTATGTAGATGACTCCAAGGAAAGAATGAATAGGCTTTCAATAAGGTAAGCCAGTGCTCAAGGGAAGAAATAGGGTGATGGATTGTCATCTAACATCACTACACGGCAATCAAGAATCAACCAGGAGTTAAAACACTTAAAATTACCATTAATAATTTTTGTATTGTTAGCGAGAATGGAAATCAGAATTTTTCTTCCTGTTCTTCCCTCTTTCTTTCGATATTTTTAATTAAGGCTTGTGCTGGGCTACCGCCTCTCAATTTAATATGTTATGTATCTAATTACGAGTAAAACCCTCATATACTTTACGTCGGCATCCCCAGGTCACGCGTAATACACACCGTAGGATGCGTGATCGCATTATATATAAAATTCGTTTTTATTTAGATTTGTGATAAGAATATGATGTATTTATTCACGAAAGTAACATGAACGTAACCTTAAAAGCTCACTTTAGTATATTTTTAATTTACATTTTGACTAAAAGTGTTTTTGTTTTCAAATAAGTCGTAGCTCTTATTATTTTTTATATTGAGCAAAATACAACATCGTATTTTCTAATGGCAGTTTCAATATAATTTAAATAGTTATACAGAATAAAAATAAACAAGCTCACACTCCTTTCGTTCACATGATAACACAGTTCATTGTCAATAATAAAATTGAAATTTTAAACCATTTCACATCTATGCAAATATTTTGCAGAATTTTGGCACTCTTTCTCATGTGGAGTTAAAGATTTTTTTTCATTCTCGTTAAAAAAGCTCATTTCAATTCATTTCAATTTCAAAGCTTCTGCATTTCCCTTTTACCATCATCCAGTTTTAACACGATACTATATATTGAATCCAAAAAACTTACTAGCTAATTAGTCTATATAATAATAAACAAAACTAAAAACTTAAAGTATTATACATTGTAGGACTGTGCATTTAAATCATTACGTCAAGTAGTCTCGAGATATTTTGGCAACGTACCTAATATTTTTTTACCATAGACAAATGAACGGCGATAATAAAAAAGTTCACAGGACTGTTTTCATTTCAAAAGGATTTTTTTTTTAAGTTTTAACTTAATAAAAAATCCTTTTTTCATTTGTGTTTCCTATTATTGAGGTGTTTTTCTTTACATTTATATGGCATAGAAATAATATACCGGATTTAATGAGAGCGGGTAGAGTGACCTTGACAAGTCGAGAGTAAAGACCAACCTCTCCGCTTCACTTTAGGGTTATGCAATAACCAGCCTCTCTTTTAAATTGATGACTAGCAAAATTTGTCTTGACTTAAGTTATTTCAAAAGTCTTTTTTCTCGTCTACTTTTATGAGCTTTTACAATTATCGTTTAACACGATCCAGGTTTAGGAATTTCTTTATCGTGGCACTTCCTAGGATCTTTACTGTTACTGTTACAGCCTATTAAAGTCCAATGCTGAACATAGGCCTCCGCCTTAAATTGCCTCATGGGAGGATATTTGCCATAGTTGTCACGCTTGGCAATCGGGTTGGCAACCGCAGTTTTTATTATTTTAGTAGTTAATAGGAACACCCATCTCCTGATTTGCTTCCCTCTGTCACCTCTTACGACACCCACGGGATGATATGTTAGTTAGTGGATATTCTTACACCGCCACTACACGGTATACAATATGTCAAAACCAATTGAGCAAGTGCAGTATATATTGTGTTAAAAATTTGAGTGATGTGTAAGTGATTTGAAGATCCAAATAATTTTTCCTATTAATTGCTTCTATACAGTCTACTAGCAATTTTTTGTGTATATATACAGGGTATTTTTGAAACGCTCCCGAAAACGAAGACAGACGACAGTACTAACTATATCTTTGATGATGGGTGAAATATAAAATCGATCCTGATGAAAAAAAAATCATCTTTTCACAACGTTTTATTAGCTTTATTCACGCTCCATCGTGTTAGTATAGTTAAATAAAATGTTAATTTCATTTAAAAAAAATCATGAAATACTTAAAAATAAAACCAGCAGTGGAATTACTGAATTACAATCAGCTGACTAGGGGTCAATGTACGCGCGAACGCCGAATTCGCGCGGTCCGCAACTAGCGATGGTACCACAATACCTAATAATTTACAACACTTGTCTAAATACCTAACTTATTTACTTAACCTTTTGCCATTGTCTCTACGTAGCCACTTTAATTCGAATTCACAGGTTAAATAAACCAAATAACTGGTTCGATTCCCCGCTAATGAAAAAAATACTTAAATAAAATGTTAACAAGGTTAGAATCATGCTTTTTTATCCATTGTGTAGGTATGTTTATTATTCTGATGTATTCAGTTATGTATCTTTTCAGATCAGTTCAGTACTAAGTTATTTAAAAAAATTAGGTATGAAACAGCTTACCGATCCTCCGTGGCCTTATGAGATTCTCCAAGGCACATTAGCATGTTGCCGTATTCACGAGCACTATAAACGTACCTACGCGTTAGGCATTATTAAAACAAAACAAAAAACACAAAATGTAACAACAAGAACAATATCATTACGTAATAAATAACAAGTAATAACGACAATAATTTAATAAACAAAACAACTGAACTTGAACTGTCGCTCGTGATAGTCAACATGGAACTGTCTCAAAAACTAAAATTATAGCCAAAACAAATGCGCACGGAGGTAACGTCCTTGAAGAATGTGTAAATTCCACAGCGCGAGGCGACACGAGGCAGCGTGTGTGTGAAAGGGAAGGGTAGAGTGAGTAGTATACCTAATGCATTGTTTCGTACCGATCTAGATAACGAGTTCGGCGCCCGCGAGGATATTGACCCTATTGTCAGCTGATTTTCTTTTTTAAGTTTCACTGCTGGTTTTATGTTTAAGTATTTTCATGATTATTCGGGATCGAATTTCTTTGTGACCCATCATCATAGGTATCCTTAGTACTATCATCTGTCTTCGTTTTCGGGAGCGTTTCACAAACACCCGGTATATATAATTCCTTTTCGAGGTTTATTTAATTTCATAGACGGTGAACCACAATATGGACTTCGCAGAGGAAATCGTCTATGGCATCTCCACATTATTATTATGTATGGACGTTACCGAGAATTTTAAACTCAGATTGAATGAGTTTCATAATATAGAAATGCAGCAACCGCAGGCTGTAATAATTCAACGGTATAGGTGAGCTCATTTCCGTTTCACTATCCGGTCTATGAATACCATTTTTTAAATTGGTTAATATAGTGCTGTTACACTAGAGAATTATGATAATAGTTTTTCTACTTTATTCTATCAATACAAGTTGTTTAAATAGTTTCTTTTTTTAATTAAAGTGACTAACGAGCTAACAGTTTACCTGAAGGTAAGTGGCTACAGCAACTCATAGAGACACACTGCAACGTGTAATGTCAGCAGTATAAATAGTTCGGTTCAACCAGGAAAACACAACGCTCGCTCACAACACCAGTATGAAATAGCAGCATAATACTGCTATATTTCATATCCTGAGTGACAATAACTAGAGACCCTGTTTACTAATGAAGGGGCCTTCCATCTTAGTCTTCAGAGGTGAAGACGCATCTACATTTTAATTTTCAATTGTATTAATTAAGTAGAGCCAGAGTAACCGATATGGGTTGGTCATATAGCTCGACGACAACACAAGGAAGAAAGGTTCTCAAGTGACGGTCTTATACCAGTAATCGAAGTGCTCGTATATTTGTGTCACTGCTACGCAGTTGCTAAATTATAATATATATTTGCAGCAGTAAAATCAAGAAAAGATCATACAAACATAAATAGTTTTAGTACCAAATTTTAAATTTTATTTGGAAATGTATCCAAAATGTCCCAGTGCTGGCCTCACAGGTCTCCTCAAATTTCTGAGAAGATAATGAAATTATTAGCCCTACGCGCTCCAGTGAGTGTTGGCGAATTTTATGTATCTTCAAAATATTTTTAGTCCTCAGACAATCAGGTATCCTCACGATTTTTTCTTTTACGACCGAGCAGATGGAAAATCAGCACTTAAAGTTGCAATTAAATATTAATAATTTCATTGGAGCTGGCGGGGGTCGAACTCTAGTTGCTCAGGTATTGCGTAACTTACTGAGCGCTTACTGAGCTATCACGTCATGAGCTTCATGTACACAAAATAATATGAAGAAAAACAAATAAACAAATTCCAAACGTTTTATTAGCACGTCGGGAAATTTTGTAGGAATCCATTTACTTTCCGAACTCAAGAGATTTTTGTTAGATCATGAATTTTCCCTTTTTGATTTTATTTTAGACGTATCGTCTTCGTGAACAATTTGCCTTTAAGTGTTTAGGTAGAAGTCAGAAGAGCGCTGACTTAAATTAAGCGAAAAGGGGTTTTGGTTTTCATCTAAAAAATGGATATGATAAGAAAATATCTAATCGTTTTAATTTTTTAGGTACCTTCTACCATCATTTCCACGAATATAATATTAGACGGACAAACGAACTAACTGTCTTTTCCTGATGGAAAAACAAATGCAAGCTGGACTTCTGCAAACAATTTTTACAAACAAAACTACAAAATAAGTAAACAATTAATAAATACCAAAGAAAATGACCAAAACCCAACATGGCAATATCCTTACTCCAAATACCTTCATTTTTTATTACATATCTGAACATAACTGAATTTACCAACAACTATTTATTAACTAAATAGAGATCAGTCGGCGAAGTAAAAAACATGTTGTTGATGCATGTAGCGCTTATACGAGCGTGGAAATTCTTCCCTTTGATTAACGTGCTTGTTACCTAGGACAGCAAGGTGACTTTTCATCAGACAAAATTAGTAATAAAAACTAAAATTGCAATGCATAGTGGCACGAGTTAGCAACTTTATTTACATTACTTATTACGTAACACGTAATTTAGTGATAGAACCTTGCTGTAGCTATATTATGATTGTAACAAGAATGGAGGGCTCAACTGGGAAAGCACCACGCTCACACAGAATACCAGCGTAAAGTAGCAGCTTAATGCTGCTGCGTTTCGTATAGAGTACCGGGGAGACAAGGCATTCCTTCTAAGTCTTCACGGGTGACGGCGCATCTGCAGTTTAATTCTTAATCGAGGATTGATGTAGATGTCTATAGGCCTCAGCAGGCACTTACCATCAAGTGGAATGTATGCTCGTTTGTCACCATATACAATAAAAATATCATGTATAGAAAGTAAACTACTTTGGGGAATCATTATATTAAACATGTTAAAATGATTTAGCAGAGGTCCACGTGGAAATGAAATTATAGGTATTTACTTGTTTCAGCCATTAGGTCATTAATTGCAAAGTCAATTTTTCCTGATGATACCCCGTTTAGACGCAAAACGCGTTTCGTATTATCTACGATGTCATTCCTAGTATAGTGGTGTTGGGATTAGTGGTAGCAGTGATAGTGTACGCAATTGAGGACGGGTTGGAGGCGTTCTTCAATCAATCATAATCAAACACATCATTTTTAATTTTTCACGCGAATTTTATTTTTTTAATTTTAACATCTCCAAATATTTTTGAATCCATCAAAAAGTACTTTATATAATAATAGGTTGTATGATCAGGAAATAGTTTAAATTTTTTATTTTTTTATTGTGATAGTGCAAATAGCTATTACATTTGTACAGATGCTTACAGCGTAAATGTGTTTGTGAAAGTAGAGCAAGGCTGCAACATATCATAGCTACAACTCGACCGGGGTACGTACTACGCTCGGACAGAATGCTAGTGTGAAATAGCATCATAATACTATTGTGTTTCGCATGGTGAGTGACGGGAACTGGCGCCCAATTTAATAAAAACGAAGAACGAAACTCCGTCTTTGTCATCAGGGGTGGCAACGCATTTGCATTTTGATTCTAAGTCGAGAATAATAATATATAATTATGGGCCACAGCATCCACTTATCATCCCTGAGTATGATATTCTAACACTATTTAAAAGTTCACTTGAATTAATACTGTTAAATTAATGCTCGATGTTTGTACTCGTGCAATTTATGTATATGAACTGCCTCCACGATACAGGAGAAAATCCTAGTGGATGGGCATATTATTCGCGAACTATTTAATTTAAAGCAAGTGCACAGTCACTAAGCAATAGCATATTTTACTATTTCTTTTCTGGTTGTTATTTCAACTATGTAATTTTTTATTATCTGGTTTAGATGGTTATTTAATAAAAACCTCCACACAACTTTTAGACATGTCTGCTCTTGAAAAATGCTTATGGTGCATTTTAGAGAATTTACCAAATAGTTTTCATTGTGATTGCGTATGCAATTTTATAATTCAATCGCTTCTGTAGAACCTTACTTATTTTCAATTAAAATGCAGATAGATTCAAATAAATGCAGTTTATAAAATTTAAAACTTGAAATATAATGTTTCAATAAATTAAAAGTTATCAAACAAATAAAAACAATCAAATAATACAGTTCTTAAAGATATTCTGCTAAGATCTTATATATCTATTATATCTATCTATACTATATAAAACTCTAACACGACGTCTGTCTGAACACGTATCACTCAAAAATCTGTCAACCGATTTGGATGGGACTTTCACTGTCAGATAACTATGATTATTTATTATTATAGCGTATTAAATATTTGAGGCGGCATATTCTAATCTTTGTTTACGTTACTCCTTAGGTTAGGTTAGGTTGTTCTAGGATATATTATTTTGGCCATATGTCGTTTTATATATATTTGTTGTTATAACAATCTTTTTTTATATTAGAGTATCAAGCGATTAAACAATCCTCATTTTGGTAAGTGGCTGCTGCAGCCCATGAATATCCACACTAACTAACTTCAAACAAAGATCATACATATGCACCTCAAATTATACTTAGTCATTTAACACTTCTCCTTGTAACATTTTGAGTGTACCAGGTTAGCAGGATAATTATATAATTGAGTGATGTTAATGCATTCGTAGTATTAATCAGAATAATTATATATTTTTTTAATACACCACTTTTTCATATTCTCACATTGTCATCCGATTCTGTTCATTCCAGATTTCAAGATTGATGTTCAAAATTTCAAGTCCCTAGCGCATTGGAAAATTAGTTTTAAATCAATTACTAAATTTCACCCGAACAGACATATACACGAAAGCGAGTTAATAATAATTATAACATTTAACAAAAAGTGAAAACCGACTACAAATTGCTAAAAAAGAAGTTATTTATTTGCTACCCTTAGGGGTGAAATTATTTCTCCAAATTTATATGGGACCACCAATATTTAATAAAAAAATAATCATCATAATTGGTTCACAATCTGCGATGATATTGCGTAACATACATACAAAAAATATACACTCGAATTGAGAAGATCCTCCTTTTTGAAGTCGGTTAAAAAAGTGGTAAAATGACTCAATACGAGAGGAAAATAGAATGAACTTAGGGTCTCATTTTCCCCAAATCGGAACTGGTATCGTACAATATTTATTTTTTAAGAGAATAATATTTGACCTCCTACAAATATTTTCTTGTCAAACCAAGGGATTATTTGACATGTACTTCAACCGTTGGCTAACTTAACGAAAGCTCTGTTCCGTAGATATAAAATAATGGTATAATGAAAACGCGCTCGTCTCTTGTCGAATTATACCAGACTGTGAGTCCCGTATTTTTATAATGTATACCAGTTCGATTGTGCATGCATTGAATGCAGTTGGATATGTAATTTTTGTTATACAGTACAGTGGAATCCGTTTATAATGACACCGAAGGAAAACAACAAACACGTCATAGTAAGCGGACGACATAAAAAGCATTTTGTAGAAAATAAACAATTTCCTGTTTTTGTTTTAATAGAGAAAACAAAATAGAGATAAATCAAAATAAAAATTTTACGTAATAAGTACATAATATGTAATGTATTTTTTTCATTTTTTACATTATAAATCGGTATTGCTTGTTTGCTTTTGTTTTTTCCTTATATTGTATTAACAGTCTCTAATACTATTGTGTAAAGAAGATATCGCCATCATCAAATTATCATTTTCAATATTGCTATAAACAAATCGTGATAACAATTCTGCAACCTTTAATGCCTCTTCTGCGGTAGGTAATGGTTCTTCCTCGACATCCCCTTTCCCATCACTTTCGCGTTGCTCATTAACTTTAATGTTCTCTACGATATTTTCATCTGTGGGTTCACATTCCCGGTGCTGCTAAGGAATCTGAATTTAGGTTTCGTACCCATAAAGATAAAGGGACGTCATCTTGTTCATCAAATTCATGTTCTGCTGTTTGAACAGGTAAACCGTCGTGGTTTTCAATTAATCTTGCATGTGTGAAACAGTTTTAAATGGTACTTTGTGACATTTTATTCCTAGCATCATTTACCATAAAAATTGCATCTAGCACCGTTATTTTTATAGAAGAGTGGTTTAAATTAGTCTCAAGGCAATTAATCATTTTAAGCACAAGATTCTTTCAAAAATTACATTTGAATGACCGTATTATTCCTTGATCCATTGGCTGTAAGACTGATGTTGTATTCGGCGGAATGAAAGCAAGTATTATAGTTTTTAAAATCTATTATCAACCAGTAATATAATATTTTTCTTTTTCTTCACCAAATCGCGATTCTAATCTCGAAGCCAGTTTTCAAAAATTTCAACTATCAATTACCCACTGAGACTCATAACCGGACACAAGTGATTAAAAATGAGTCACAATAAGCGACATGTCACTATTAGCGAAGTCATTATATCCGACTTTGTTATAAAGAATTTTATATAAAAACCAAACTTCGCTGTGTAATTTCTTTATATTAAGCGGTTGGTCAATATGGGTGAGTCATAATAAATGGATTCTACTGTAGTTGTAAAGCTAACTATTGGTTGAAAAGCCTATTTAAAATGTGGAACTGACCGACTTGAGATCAAATTACATTGTAATTATTTTAAATAACTTGAGATAGTAGAATCTTTGAGTTAAATTTAGCTTAGGATAAAAGAGTAATATTTTTATTTCTAATAAGACATAATTAAAAATCAAAAAAGAATACTAAGAATATAAAAAATACATGTTTCACAATTTCACAAATTATTTTTATGTATTTTAATATTTGACTTTTCGAAACCACTATGACAAGAAAATGGTCTCATTTTGCATAATGAACCCGTAACAGTCCACTGCTGTATACTATTATAAGAAGAATTATCATTATCATTATTTCAGTGCTTAACAGCTCCACAGTTAAAATAGGCCTCCTTATAGAAACGTCTCAAAACACTATCTCGAGCCGCCTGCATTAGTAGATTTTGTCAGGTCGTCAGATTGTCACTTCGTCTAATGGGGGTCGTCCTATACTTCGCTTACCGGTACGGAAGCTGACACTCGAGAAACTTTCTTTTCATCGGTTGTTGGTTCTTCCATCTGTACGATCGACCTATTGCTACTTCAGGTTAGGGATACCTTGGGCTATGTTGCTGTTGTTACTCTAGTCTTTGTGGATATTTTTGTTACGGATTCCATAACGTAGATAAATTCTTAGCATAGCCATAGCTCGCGTAACGGATTTAAGCGCTCACAAATTACCAGTAGTGAAGTACTAAGTCTCACATCCATATTGTGACATCACTGTCAACAAAACTAGAATAAAATGTTATTTAATTAAGGCAAAAAAGAAGTTTAATACTTACTATTGTATTCAATGTTTGCCAATTTTATTACTGGTTGATAATTGATTTTAAAGTCTATAACACTTGCTTTCCTTTTTTAGATTCATAAAACATTTAATTATTGAAAAATGGAACCAAGATATTGCAGATATTTTCTTACTATAATCATTCTGTACGTAAGGCACAATTCGTAGGACAGATCGATGGAACTATTATACGGGTTCCTCGGTAGGGTTTTAAAAAAAGACTTTTAAATGAGCTGCACAAATAAACGTTTAATTACGAAATATGAACTAGAATTATGAACTAGAATTACGAACTGGCAGACACGAAAGCAAGAGATGGTAACGATTCGGCGTTTGAGATAGGACTGGCGCTCCTGAGGAGCGCTGGGCAGTAGTGTCCTTAATGCTGACACGGCGGTTTTGATGAGACACTTACCTAATCACTTTAAGATGATTATTAAGCATTTTACTTAACATTGACAATCTATAACAGCCCCCGATTTAGTGTAAACTACACCTTTTTCTTAAGTGAAGTTTACCTATTTTAAAAGTAAATGAATTATATTCTAGCCAATTCTAAGAGGGTCCCGTATTGATATTTGAAGTGCTAATTTCATCTAATTCGTGGTTATCATTTTCAGGAGTATTATTTTCTTTAGATTTCCTAGTCTTTTGTGTATGCCAGTTTTATACAACTTATAAGTAATAAACAATACGATAAAGATTACAGTTACAATCATAATGCTAGAATAATACCTTTGATACAGAACAATATGTGGTTTTCAATAATATTATTAAGGCTTTTCAGAATTTCAGGATTATCATAAGCTAACGAATCTAAATTTACATTCTTAAGGTTAACAACAGGTAAGTTTGATACAATAATATTATATGCTATTACATTACAACAAGAGTCGTTTAAAATATTAAAATTAGAGACAATAGTTTTCATTTGATTTCACGGTTTTCATGAGGTATTAAACGAGTATCTTTACAATAGGCGATACATTCAGCAGGTAAGTATAGTAAACCATTTCCATTAATTTCTAATTCGTTAGATTGAGATTTATTACATTCAATGCTTATTTTAGTTTTTCAGATATTACAACAACCATCTATTATGGCGTAGTGGCTGCCAAATGCTGACGTGGCCGTGAATGAATTTAGTTTTACAAATCGGCGGTATCGAGGTAAGTACCTTTGTAATAATTTCCGTTTCACAGGAAGGTGTAGCAGAGGAGGAGTACAATATTGATGTTTCACAAAGGTAATGATTATTATTAATTATTCTACAGTAATCTAGCTTATCTAATTTACAATACATTGACTTATCTTTACTTATACCTATGTACTTAGAAGATGGTATGATGGTCGAATACGACCTTGGATTATTTTATCATGAGGGACCAGAGAGGGTAAGTTATGATATACATTTAATTGTAAAGGATTAATTAGAGGAATTTTACTATAAACACTACTTTTTCTTTATTGAAGTAACTAGATATTTCAGATATATTCAAAATAGTATGAATGTTATCAAGATTTAAAGGAACGGAAGTTGTTTGGATTCAGGTAAGAATCTGTAATTATCTACCAGTTCGGTGTAGAGTTCTTTAGGTGTTAAGATAGTGGGATATAGGATGTTAGACTTACTAAACATGATAGAGTTAATTATGTCTTCAACCTTGAAAGATAAGGCTAGTAGGCTATTTTCATCATAGACGTTAATTCTAGCATGCGAGACCTAATACCTAATTCTCTTGAGACGTATGTCAGATTTAGAATATCTTGAGATATCGCGTCAATTGCATTTTTCAGGTGTTTTTCATTTTCTTTGATTGTGGATAGAGTTTCATTAACCGATTTGAGTAAAGAGGTGGTGACCAATATATTTTCCTTCATTAAAAGGGCTAGATTCTTTTGGTCTGTTTCTACCTCATTAATGGCATTGTCATATCGAATGGCATCGTCTTCGTCCATAGTGCCAAATAGTTTTTTAGATAGAGTGCCTACGAAACCTAGAAGTGCAGATCTTCTCGACTGGCGAGATGTAAGGTGAAAAATAGCTTCGTTATCGTGAGCTATATCATTGAAACGCGTATTTAATGGTTCAAAAAGATTTGTACATTCTAAATAATCGAAAATTTTATCATTATCACATACTTGTTTAGATTTATCAAGAATTTGACGGAGATTTATAATATGTGGGTTAATAAAGGAAATATCATATGGGATAACTATACTAAGGTGACTATCAACTAAACTTAAGGAACCTATAGGGTCGAAGTAGATGCCAGAACTAGAAGGAAGTGACTTGATAAAGTCCTGGTGTGTTGTTCAATGTGCTGAAATAGAATGAACGAGGTTAGATAAATATATTACTGATTGATACTTTCTATAACTAGTATTACTGCGATACAAGATCTCTGACTTCCGCTGGTTTCATTTCATCGAAGTGGTGCGTCACGTGACGTCTATTAATTAAGAGTGTGGCTGTATGTCACAGAATACCAGCGTAAAATAGCAGCTTAATGCTGCTGTGTTTCGTATGGTGAGTGTAGAGAACCGGAGACCCTTTTACTGGAAAAGAGGCATTCTATCTTAGTCCTCACGGCTGACAACGCATCTGCATTTAAATTGCAAACGAAGATAGATGTAGATGTCTATGGGCAACAGCAACCACTTACCATCAGGTGGACTGTGTGCTCGTTTGTCACCCGTATTCTATAAAAAAAAAATTATTATTATTTACCTTTATAATTTTATATGGCCCTTTCCAAACAGGTGAAAAGGCCTTTTGAGTCTCAGATGATTTTATAGACGTAGTCACCATCCTTGTATCGTGGTGGTGATCTGGTGTGAGAATCATAATAGGATTTAGAAGATTCTTTGGATTTTAGTATGTTTTCTAGAGCTTGTTCTCTAGTATATTTGAGTTTATGTTGTAACATTCTTATGTAGTCCGAGTATGTTGCGCTAGGTTCGTTTTCGTATATAGAGTTGGGAATAAAAGGTTTGTGACCGAAGACTAGTTCGTAAGGAGTGAATTTCGTAGTAGAATGCGTTGTTGTGTTATATGTTAGCATAGCTGTATACATAGGTAGGCCAGTTATCTTGGTTTTGATTAACAAATGATTTTAAATATTCCTTGAGAGTTGAATGACTTCGTTCAAGGGCTCCTTGTGTCTGAGGATGATAAGGCGATGACCAAAGTTGTTTAATCTTGAGAAACCGACACGTTGTTTTGAATAAGTCGGATGTGAAGTTGGTACCTTGATCGGTAAGAATAGACTTAGGAATTCCAAAGAGAGAAATAAAGTGGATAAGACAGTCACAAGATTCTTCAGCAGTTGTACTGCGTATAGGATAAACAGTTGAATATTTCGTTAGGTCATCTTGTAAGGTTAGAATATATTTGAGTTTGGCGGTGCCGGATTCAGGTAAGGGTCCTACTATATCTAGTGCTACCCTTTGAAATGGTGATGTGGATGTAGTTGTGATTTCCATAGGGGCTTTGTTTAATTTTCTTAGTGCTTTATTTTCTTGACAAAGTTTACATTTCTTGACATAGTCGTCTATGTCGCTTCTCATGCCTTTCCAATAAAATTGTTCTCGAATTCTGTTATACATCCGTACACATCCCAAATGTCCAGATGCAGGGATATCGTGGTTTTCACGCAATATTTTAGGTCTTTCACTTAAGGTAGGATATATTATTTTATTTAGGTAAATATGAATTTGAATTTTTGTATTATTAAAAATATGAGTAAGAATATTGTAAATTTTAGTATATGAATGATGATCAAATGGATTTCTGAAGTCGGAAATGGCAATCTCGGTTGTTTGTTCTGATTTCAAGATTTCGTCTCTTACTTGTTTGAGAGTATCGAAAATAGCAGGATAGGATGATTCATCAAAATGATGAACTTTAGTGAAGATGAGGTAAACCGTCTTATTTTCGTAATTAGTTTTTAGAAATCGGTGTAATTCTTTTTCAGAGCTATAAATTTCATCAACGTTTTCGGAGAAGGGGATTATATCAGAAATATAGGGATTGGATTCGTCTAAGTCTATAGATGTAGGAATTAATATGATTTTGCAATTTGTTTTCAAAAGGTTTTCGTTATGTTCCTTTAGGATTGTATTGTTGCTTCCTTTATTCGGATTTGTTTTCAGAAATTGCGAGTAGTTGTCGTTGTTTAGATTTGGTTGCGTTTCTGGCGAAGGGATCTGGAGTGAGTCAAAGTCAAGGTTGAGGTCTGCGCTGTCAGGACTGAGGTCAAGATAAGGTAAGTTGGGTTCTAGGTCAAGCAGTTCTGGAGATAATGTCGGTTGTGCAGGATTCGGTGGATTAGTAGGTATAGTATTAGAATCAGTGTTAAGATCCTGGTTGAGCAGGTCTTCGTTTTCAAAGGAGAATGGAATAGGAGAAGGTAAGTCTAACAGAGGTCTTGTAAGAGATTTTCAAGTTCGAGTCGATGTTTTGTTGGGAGAGTCAGGAATTGTAGAAGGTTCATCTTGAATAGGGTTAACTGGAAATCGAGACAGAGCATCTGCATTCGTATTTATTTTTCCTTTCTTATGTATGATTTCATAGTCGAATTCTTCTAATTTGAGTCGCCAGCGAATTAGTCTGGATCCAGGGTCTTTACAGTTGAAAAGCCATTGTAAGGGCTTGTGGTCTGTAACTATTGTGAATCGATTCCCATAAAGGTAGGGACGAAAGGCTTTAGTTCCAAAGACGATAGCTAAGCATTCTTTCTCAGTAACACTGTAGTTACATTCAGCTTTATTAAGGGTTCGTGACGCATATGCAATTGGACGGTCTTTTCCTATAGGACCTTGTGATAGAATAGCAGAAACAGCGAAGTTTGAGGCGTCACAAGTGAGGATGAAGGGTTTGGTAAAATCAGGGTAAGCAAGGACAGGTGACGTTACTAATTTTTCTGTAACGTTTCGAAAGCAAGTTGCTGTTCGTTTTCCAATTAAAGGTGTATCCTTTTCAGGAGAGAAGTTAGTGGTTTCGCTAGTTTGGAAAAGTCTGGAATAAAGCGTCTATAGTAGGAGGTGAGTCCGAGAAAAGATTTAATGTCTTTGGGACATTTTGGTACGGGAAATTCCGTGATGGCTACGATCTTTTTTGGATCTGCTTGTACACCGTCTTTGTTAATGACGTGACCAAGATAAGCGACCTCTTTGCACAGAAATTCACACTTATCTGGTTGGAGTTTAGGTTATAATCTGGAGTCTATTGAACACACAGGATAAATTTTGGATGTGACTTGAAGATCAGGTGAGTACACGACGATATCGTCTAAGTATACGAAGCAGCGTGAGCCTTGTAGTCCACATAGGCATGTATTCATGAGTTTCTGAAAAGTTGACGGGGCATTTTTTAGCCCAAACGGCATTCTCGTGAATTGGAAATGCCCTTGAGGTACGGAGAAAGCAGTTTTAGGGGCGTCTTGCTCAGATACTGGAATTTGATGGAAGCCTGAGGCTAAATCTAAAGTTGTGAAATATTGACTTTTCCCCAATTGATCTAGAATTTCTGTAATTTGTGGGATAGGATAAGTTTCTCCGATGGTAATGTCGTTGAGTTTTCTGTAATCTATAACGACTCTCCATTTTCGCTTTCCTGAAGCATCTAATTTTTTAGGCACGACCCAAATGGGTGATGACCAGGGTGAATTTGAAGGTATCACTATTTTTTGTTCCAACATCTTATTTAATTGATTTTCTACTTCCTTTTGTGGCATTCAGGAATCTATAGGATTTGGTTTGAATAGGAATGTCTGTGGTCGTTCTTATTTTATGTTCAGTGGCTTTAGTATAGGTAAGTTGTTCGTCTGAAGGTGGAAGATGTCGGAGAAGTCTTTACAAATTTGTAGTAGGCATTGGATTCTCTTCATTGAGGTGAGATATTCTAAGTTGTTCGAGGACCTTTTAGTTCGCGTAGTAGCGTTAGGTTGAGGCTTTGGTTCATCGTAATTAGGATAATTTTGACTATTTAAAGGTTCTATCGCTAGGTTAAGGTTAGATTGAAGGACGACGGGATTTTCGGAAATGTTTACAACTGTAATGTTGACACGATTATTATCTTTACTTTAACAATGCAATTTGCGATTAGTAACGAGGCAGAGATGTGTTGGTCTAGTATAACACCTTCTTTTATATTAGGATTATTTACAGTGCACTCAATAACGGTTTCCGAACGAGGCGGATATTGTATAAAGGTTCAGTGAATTTTAATTTAATACAGTTCTCGTCTGTTTGCAGCACTCCTTGGTGATAGTCTATTTGACAACCTAGGTTCTTTAACAGATCGGTACCTATAATACCGTCATAACTGAGGCTAATATTTTTACAACGTGGAATTTGTGACTGTAAGGTTTGTTAGATTTTGAAATATTTGTAGTTTAAAACTCCCTAATGTTGAGGTTGTTTCACTTCCAGGGTCGATTGCTTTAAGGAGTATTATTTCATCACTTAATTCCGGGATAGTGGTCATGGAATCTAATTTTAGGAGGCTTACGCAAGAACCAGTGTCAACTAGGAAGGACAGAGGTCTGTCGGCTACTGAAGTTTGGATAATGACATAAGGTAAGTACTTTTTTTCAGTATTCTTATTAATTTTATATAATTTCATATTATATTTATTTTTCAGGTTTTGTAAGGAATTGGGAGAAGAATCGTCTGGATTTGGAACTGGGATGGAAGCAGTGGATTAAGAAGATTTAGTATAAGGTTTTTGCGATAGAGTGGATTTGGTAGATTTAGTAATTGGATCTGTGGATTTAGTAGATTTGGTATGTGATGCAGAGGATTCAGTGGGTTTTTAATTGATTTAGGAGATTGATGGACAGTGGATTTAGTAATTGATTTAGGAATTCAGTGGAAACAGTGGTTTAGTAATTGATTTAGGAGATTCAGTGGAAACAGTGGATTTAGTAATTGATTTAGGAGATTCAGTGGAAACAGTGGATTTAGTAATTGATTTAGAGATTCGGTGGAAACAGTGGGTTTGTAAGTTTAGTAGTACAGAGGCATCGTCTTTGAAATAGTAGGAATAATTTCCGTGCGACGCATATCGGGAAATTTTACTCGTTAAATCGTTGCGATCAACTCGTCGACGCTCTCTTCGTTATCTAGGTTTACGTTAAGGACCCTGCGCGTTGGGTTTGAATTAGATTTTGCGCAAGGTTTGGTTGGCGACCGTAGGAGTTGGAAGCAGAGGGCTGATTTCTGCTATTGTTATATTGTCTTTTGCGACAATTTTCAATACTGTGTCCTATATTTTTACAATAACGACAGATCATGTCGTTGGTATTGATTGGTTTGGAATAGTCAGGACGATAATTGCGCGAAATTGGTTGAGATTCGCGGCGAGAGTTTGTATTTTTTGGTTTATCATTGTAAAAAGGGTTTGACCTTCTTTGTATGCTGGAAATAATTTTTTCTTCTTCTACCGCGAAACTTACAGCAGAGTTCAGTGAGTCAGGGTTACGACATCTGACTACTTGTGAGATGCGAGGATTGAGTCCTGTTATAAAAGTGTGGAGAGAGATCCTGTATGGCAGCGACACGTCCTGCTAGTTCTGTTTTCTTTTGGTTGGTATAGAAATATTTATTTCGTTAGTACTTGCTAGGCACGTTTCAATTTTAGTGCAAACTGATTAACTGTCTCGGTCGGGCTCTGTTTACAGTCTTGGAGCTCCGTGAGTAGGTGAGCATAATGTTTCTCTCACCAAATTGTTGTTTAATGAAATCAATGAACTGTTCGAAAGAATCGAAGTCTTTAATACTACACGTGCTCTCGGCTTTGTCAACTAATTGACTTAATATAAATTTGAACAGAATGGGTTTTGCGATTTTGTAGCAATTTCGAAAGCGCTTTGACAGTTAGTAATGAACGGATTTAATTTTCTCGCGATCCGTCGAAGGGTTTGATGAACTTAAAAGAATACTGAGTTCGATTTTTCGTCGATTTCTAATTTGGGGCCTTTAGAGCCGCTAGCGCCATCTTCAGATTTAGAAGTCATGGTTTAGTAACACAGAAAACAAAACAACAAAACAAAAACAACAAAACAAAAAAAACAAAAAAAAGAATAAGAGTGATATACAAAAGGTCAGGTCCTCCTTATGCTAGCTTATTTATACACTATAGACGTTTGTAGGTGAGTCGCCGCAGCGCGTAGTCAAAACAAAGTCGAGCGCGAGTCTTATCAGCTCTAAGTTGGACGCGCAATGAGATAGTTTGGTATTCGCACAAGGGAATAGTAGGTTGTTTTTAATCACTCACAGGAACGTAGCTGCTATGATGATGATCAGCATCGTTTCCACAGATCACTGTGGACTGCGGACCGTGGAACAGTGGTTGCTGGAGACCTCCGTTTCAACGGAGGATGGAGAGATGATAATTAATGATTTTGTACAAACACTTTAGCACTTTGGCACTTTAGCACTTTGGCACTTCACTTTAGGAACGCTATTATGACGTAGTAAGTTCTTCGGAGCGTAGTTGGGTAGGGGATTTTCGTATCCCACCGCTGCCACCAAATATTATACGGGTTCCCTCGGTAGGGTTTTTAAAAAAAGACTTTTAAATGAGCTGCACAAATAAACGTTTAATTACGAAATATGAACTAGAATTATGAACTAGAATTACGAACTGGCAGACACGAAAGCAAGAGATGGTAACGATTCGGCGTTTGAGATAGGACTGGCGCTCCTGAGGAGCGCTGGGCAGTAGTGTCCTTAATGCTGACACGGCGGTTTTGATGAGACACTTACCTAATCACTTTAAGATGATTATTACATTTTACTTAACATTGACAATCTATAACAGAACGGTCGAGGTATGTAGTCGTAATTCCAATTGAAAAGCATTAATCTTGACAATTCCGCGACAAAGTTGCTGCAAGTAGTGATTGTACATGTTAGTACTAGGTCTAAGCGCAGGCACTGCGTCAGTCGGTGAAGCGTTCTTCGTTCATGAAAAATACACATGTTTGTGTTAAGTCTTTTGAATAGCGTGTGTGCTCGTCTGTTGGTGGCGTAAGAGAATCTATTACCCCGTTTCTTCCCGTGGATGTCGTAAGAGGGCTCCCGATAGACGGCGATATACCTACCGTCTCGTGTACGCTAGATGTTAAATACACAGATCGGCAACGAACAACAGCGTCAAAGGTGCGACGAACGCGTTAACATGCCGCACGCTCCGCAGAGCTCTTTCTACTGAGGCCTTACACAAGAAAAAAAAACGTTTATTAATGTGAGATAATGCAATACATAGAGTGTTCATGTAGAGTGCAAGTAGTTTCAAAGATGCTAGGCTATTGGTGCTACGATCGGCAATTAATCTACCGAGCAAAGTGTTTTATGACCTACAAATAATTGTTACTTAGTACTTGCAATTTGTCTGGATATTTGTGCCTGTGCAATTTGTGTATGTAAAATGAATCCACAGTCCAAAATAAAATCTTACTTTTAGGGTGACGTAATAAAAAAAACGTATTGTACATAATTCTTTTAGAAAATAAGGGTGACTAACGAGCAAACAGTCCACCAGGTGGTAACTGGATGCTGTGGCCCATAAACATCTATATCTTTCCTCGATTAAGGATCAAAATGCAAATGCGCTCTGACCCTTAAGAACTAAAATTGAATACCTTGTTACCAGTAAATAGAATCTTTAGTTTTTCTACATTCATCACACACCCAGCAGATTTAAGCTGCTATTTTATGCTGGTATTCTGTAAGAGCGTGGTCCCGGTCCATCCGACTCATTTGTGCAACAACCATATTATACCTGCAGCATGGCTCTACCACTTATAGAAATATAACTAAAAATGTATTTACAATATAACATTTCTTTTTATAAAAGTTGCATTGACTGTGTTAAATATCTTATCAGTCTGTTATTTAAAGTGTCTCGCTTTAAAAATCGACAGTATTTAAGTTTTTAAAAAGAAATTTTAAAAAGTGTAGATAAATGGTGCAGCGAAAGAAAAGTGCCAGATGACGATACACATGAGTATCTGGTAATTTGTTGCATTTAAATGATAAGTTTAATAGCTGTAATACATTTTAGAAAAATTGTACTTATAAATTGCTTCTCCTTATCACTTAAACATAATATAAATATTGATAATAGCTACAAATAATAATCAGATATATTTTGTATTTATAATATTATGTAACGCCATTTAAAAGTAATTTATTATTTTTCAAATAATCTACACCCACACTAAGAACTTGTACTGTATAATAAAGGCATTTTTTGCAACCGGAACAATCATTTTAAGGCTGTAGAAGTACTTCTTCTATGCGGGATTCAAACCCAGAACCCATAGCATTGTTTTGACACTGAGCTGTCGCGGTTCTTATTAAATTATAAACGTTGTACAGTAACAAACACTCCTAACCTTTATCATAATTATAAGACAATAACAAGCCAGTTGATAAATTTCTTAAGGTCTTAAGACGGGATAACTAATGGAAAACTACATATAATTGAGTAAAAAGGAAATCATATTAATCTCGCGTCATCTGAGGCGACTGGAACTCTGTGGTGGACCGCCCTGGGCTCAAATGCGGAAAGCGGAGCACCTCGATATCCTGTATCAAGCCTTCCCCTGTCCCCCAACCCTTAGTTCTTTGTTCTTCCCTGCCGAAGGCTTCCGCCTGGTTGGGTTTTATTTATATGTTATGTAATAATATTTTATTGCATATATTATATTAAGTAACGTGTATATCAAACAATAAAACTATCTCGTATTAAAATAAACTTTTTCTAGAGATCATGAATATTATGAGTTTATTTTCTAATGTTAATGTGTAGAATAGATAAACATAATTCAATTTAATACTGTATAAATATAATAATAAATAAAATAATATAGGAAGATTGAAAGGTCAAACAATTAAAAAAACAATAATTGTTCTTAAAAGTAACGAGCAAGGATAAACAAACTAACACAAGAAATTATACCCGACGAGCTCGAATTAAAATTTCTGATTAGTCTTTGCCTATGGCTTGTATCTGTGAAATCGTATTTATCAAGACTTTTGAAAGAGCTTCCCTCCCTAATTAATCCTGTCGGTTATCTTCTCGGAATTCAGACAGAGTCTTAACTAATTATCTATTTAATGATTTCTTATATTTACGCGAACACTAAACATTGAATAAAACTTCTTTTACGGATTTTACCACGTTTAATTATACTTATTTTTAAATTCCCGACGTTTCGGGTGCTTTCCAGTACCCATGGTCACGGGGGACTGAGGTGATTGACGTCCCGATGTCAGAGTTAACCCGGAGTACCTTCAGCTTTTCTATAACAGGTTTTCTATAACTTAGTGTACTACACTCGTTTCAGGCTCGGTATGTACTGTACCTATTCCTGCTGCATTCATAATATAGCCACAACATGGCTTTAACACCTAGAATTCATAATTTTGTAGATTTTGGAACTGACACGTGAATTTCAGTTTCTAAATTTCATTTTTCTTTTTATTAATTTAAAAAATATCATCGGACTTTTTTTTTAATCTTCGATATTTATTCGCCATCGTGGAGGCGTTCAACCTCGTTTTATATACTCCTCGATAAACTGCACATGAATGAAGCCCAAAATTATACGAGTATTTTGTAGGCCATTCAAATTATTGTTTCGTAAAGTAAAGTTTTGTGATGATAGTATTTAATAGTATTTCCCACTGCTGTCCACTCCGCATGTCTCCGAAATATTTTTGTTCCTCAGGCATAAAGGTTTCCTCATGATGTTTTCTTTACTGCCAAGCACGTAATTAATTGGTACTTAAAATCTCAATCAACAACTTTATTGGTGTCAGTGGGGATTGAACTTTATATTTCAACGAACGCAAGCAACGGGTTGTTTCGGTTGGTAAAGTTACAGTGTGAGTATTTGTGCAAATACACAACTTTTACTATTTCCGACACTGTATCTTAACATTGGGTTATTATTGCTTACATGAATATTCTTTATTAATTACAGCCTATCAAAGTTCAATGCTAAACATAGGCCTGCCCCATAGGTTGACCTAGGGTGAATTTTTCCATAGTTGCCACACTTGGCAGACGGGTTAGCAACGCAATTTTTTATTATTTTCGGTTTTGTGGTGAAGATGTTGATGCCTATACCCTTTTACAGATTCTCTCTGTTGCCTCTTACGACAACCACGGGATGTCATGGGGTAGTGGATGTTCTAACGCAGCCATTACACACCAATCGCTTTAATCGAGCAATTCACAATTTTGTGATTATATATCGTTGTTAAAAAAAAATTAAAATTACACTAAAACTCGGGAAAGGGTTTGAATCACGGAAAAAAAATAAACAAAATACTGTTTAAACTTATAACGTAAAAGTGCTTTATTATTCACGCACCGCTGAGTTTGACCGTTCACAGCATTACGAATAACCGCGTGTTGTGTGCGCCTTGATTTTCAATTCTATGTTTACTTTAAAATAGAAGAGAGGAAGCTTTTGTTATAAACAACTTTTGGTCTTAAAGTTTTTAATCCCATTAATGGTTTTATTGAAAGTATTGTGCACCTTTTGCGACACCCACAGCATGAAATATGCTTTGCGGTGGTGGTGTGAGTTTTCACACATCAAGACTAATTATTATGCTCGTTTGCTTTTTAACTAAGTACAATATGGAAATAAACGCGGTCTGGATCGTAAGGGCGTTTTTAGGTATGGTGATGTGATTGTAAATGTATTGTACGTGATTAAATGTAATACTTTTCAGAGAGAAAGTAAAAATTATATGGCAATACATGCACTGGAATCAATGCTGCCCGACGTTCAATACAGTTGCCAACGACGATGTTGCAGATTATAAAATTCACTGAATTTTAAGCAAATTGTACTTAAAAACATGTATTTTGTTATATTATATAATGATTTTTTTTGTAATACATTACCTGCACATAGAATAGAAGATACCCATACATTTCCGATCGGACTGGATGTTTTTTCACACAAAATATTTAATACAGCACAAAAAATGCTAAATAAATACAGTATTTAATATGTGGTAGCAGTGTAAATGATTGTACTTCCGTCATCCCATTTTATATGTATGATAGTTAAGGTTGGGTGTAGGAGTACAACCAAGAGTGTATAACTAATGCTGTAGAAATGTGGTCACTAAGGAAAATTTTAGGTGTGACTTTAAATGACAGGTTCAGAAAAATTATGTAATAAGAGAAAAGTGTGTTTTGCAAGAAAATGTTTGCCCAGGATTAAGAAAGGAATGCTTCGGTTTGATCATACAGAAAGAACAAATGAGGAAAGAATGAAACTTATGTTGCAGAAGTGATCGACCAAATAGGCGAAATGTAGAAGACATGCCAAAGTTAAATTAGAGTGTACTCTCTAATGGCTCCACGATATATGGGATAATTCTAGTGTAGTAGTAACCTTTTACCAAAAAATATAATAGGTACATAGAACTTGTCTGTACGACGGAGACGCGACCGTACGTTACACTTTATAAATTTTTAATACATAGAAACAGCCGTGGTTGAGGATTTTATCATATTTTTTATACAATAAGGGTGACAAACGAGTACACAAAGTCCACCAAGGTAAGTTGATGCTGTGGAATATCCTTTTGGTTTTCTGTGAGAGTGTGGTCCTTCCCCGACCTATTCGTGTTACAGCCAAAATATAGGTGCAATATTTTATTACATTTATATGTGGGAAATCCATGTCTACCACATTATATACTTAATAGAATATTCATTATTTAAATTAATAAAATCGCTCATTTCTTCTCTTAACTAGTGCATGAAATTTTCATGAATGCACATAAGCTAGCTATTACATAATAGCACTCTAGCGTGAAACAAGCGATGAACACGATCATTACGGGGCTCGTGTGTTGCAAATTTTACTTTCAATGCAGTCAACCAATCGCTGTTTTACACCTGAATCTCACTATAAAAAATTATTCCCACTTAAGTATATAAGACTAAGTTACATTAGTATCGTTCGGGGAGTCCGTTGCTATCTGGAAGACTGGTGGTTGCGAGGACCGGACTCAAGCCTCGCTATAAATCTATAATTGTAGGTAGGGTGGTTCTATTTCATTCGGTGAGTTCGCCAGTTACAAGATGAATGATATCTGAGAGTCTATAGAAAGCCCTCTTCTTCGTCAGGTAGCAAGATTGACTTCCTTTTTGTATAAAAAATAATTTTGCATTTGACATGATTCAAATTTACACTGGTGGTATTTATTTTATTAATTGACCACCACTCTGTTCACTTTTACTGAATCCATTTTATACTATAGCCTATAAAACTACACAGCTGAGCATAGGCCTCCCGCATAGATTGCCTCATACCATAGATTTTACCATAATTGCCACACACACACTGCGTTGTTTTCAAGAAGATGCTAATGCCCATATCCTGTTTCAGTTTTCCTCTGAGTCTCTTACGACACCCACGGGTGATATGAGGTAGACTAATTCTTACACCGCCACTACACAGTCTACTTTGACCTATAACTTTGACTAAAATAGTAAAACGAATATGAAGAGATCCAAAACCAAACGATCAATACAGGAAAATGTTCCTTTTAATAGCATTGGGCTTAAAATTTAATTTAAAGTTAATTTAAATTTGTAAGTGTCCTCTCCTATCACAATACCATCTTTATCGCCGTCCATGGTAGTATGTAAGTCATACTATATTTTATAATATAACAAATGGATTGCCGTGCCATGGGCACGCACCCTTGCGCGCTAACTCCCACACCACGGGAGTTAGTTACTTACTGCGCTCAACGATTTCCTGGTCACCAACCCTGACTGCGACCTGTTTGTGAATGAATGGACGGTAATATTGCCAGCATGTTTGATATTCTGTAATCGAGACGAATTATATGTTGGTTTTTAATTAATGTAATAATATTTAACCGTTTTAATTAAAAAAATAATATTTGTAAAACAACATATTCAACAAGCGACCAAACCTAAAATATTAATTATTTTTATACTATATATCCAACGGAATTATTAGTGATAGATTCTTCCTACAATTAGAGAGACCCATCACGTAATAATAAGAGAATTCAAACACATCGCCTCATGTGTATGGGCTTAATTACTTGTAATAACTGAAAACTTTCGATGGTTATCTCCAGCGATAGAAGTAATAGTTTTGCCCTATGGTATTAGATAATATGAATTTAGATTGCGGTATAAGTGAACGAACTTTTCGTAGTTAACACCAATTTGTGACTTAAATCCTTGCGACAAAGTTACTGTGACAAAACATTGTAAGACCTTACTTTTATATTATAATTTAATGCAATGCCGTAAAAAATAACATGGATCAAATATTAAATCGGTCTCCAACCTTGACCAAGATGTTTAAAATTACCTATGAAAAATTTTGAGACGCTAATTGATTTTAATAAAAACTATACATGAAGATGTGATTTGTTATTCTTTAATCTTATTTTCAGCCCAGACTAATAGACAGATAAAAAAATTAGTAAAACTTAAGGAATTTAGTTGTAGTAATTTTTTTTATAAATTTACATTAAAATGTCATTCTATTAAATAAATTACTGAAGTATTCATAACTTTTTAAATATTCCCACAACTGTGTTGAACTCAATGGATAATGGTTCTTCACTTTCTTTTCCAGCTTACCCCATACAATTCGATACGACACAGAAATCAGGGATTGCGTTGGCTATTTCATAACTTCGAGATTTCTTTATTACGTTCTGCTTGAGAATCTCCTGACATAGTTTGGACAAATATTTTGGAATCATTGCTTTGTTTAAATATACAATTTTGGCCAGTTAAATTCATTCCCATATGGATAGCAGTTTCTTAAAGAATTTGTATATAGTTTATTTATTGTAGTTCAAATTTTCCAACATTTTGAACCAAATGGCCAAATTTATTTGAAATGATTTTGAAAAATGATTTTGGATCGACGCACAATCGAATTGTTCACATCGTATAAAAGTCGTCATATCGTCAGTAACTTACTAATTTATTCCTATCAAAACATAATGGAATTTTATTTAATTTTAATTTTTTTTGTGCAAACAGCTATGCAGGTCTAGAAAGACCATTATCATTGCGACCTATAAGATCTATTATGAACGGTGCTATGGCTATAGTTCACTGCTAAGCCCTAAGTCATAAATGAAGTGAAGGAGTTGCTTAGCTGTGAGCAATTTCACTTCTTCTGGGCGAAGTACATAGTTTCCCAGATGTTTGTTACGTTTGCGCATTAAGGGTACACAATCAGATAGGATGTGCAGAGGTGTTTCTTCCGTTAAGAAACAGAATCGGCACATCCTTGAGTTGCTTAGTCCCAGGATGTGCTTTTTTAGACAGCAATGTCTAGTCAGGGCTCTTGCCAGAATACGCAGTTTTCAATACGTAATACATACATATTAGATTTCCAAACAGCATTAAAAATTAACAACATCATCAGCCTTAAAAGTCTATTTGTGGTCTTTCACTCTACATTAATATAAATGTTAAGGTGACCTAAAAAATATTAATTTGTATTATAACAAAATTTTAAGAGACAATAGCCTGATGGGTTCAGACCCCGTTTGAAAAATAGTGCGTTTGAAAGCCGTCATCTGACTACTGTCGTGAACTGCTCTTAAAAAAAGAATTTGAGGTTTACTTGAATTAGTAAGTGGAAATATTATTAATAGTCTAGTAAACAAGTGCCTTTTTGGTCAACTTTCAGCAGTCTCGGAAAAATATGAACCAGGTGTTATTCGATTCGGAATAGCATAGATGACTTTTGAAAAAGAAATAAAGTTCGCTTACAAAAATTGCAAAAGTTATAAACAGTCAACTAAAAAAAAATGTTTTTTTACAAATATCTCAAAAATTAATAGAGCTTTTTCAAATATAAAAAAAGATTCAAAAAGAGGAGAAAATCTACTAAAAAAAAGTCCCGACTCCCGGAATTGTAGGACCGATATTTATAATTTTTCCAAAGAGATGAAAATACGGCCGAAAACGGGTGCTCTGGCTTGCACAAGCCACGCCCACTTCGGACACTATCAATAAAAAATATTTAAACATATTAAATATAAAATTTAAGAAATGAAAAAATCAGGGGCTTACTGGATAGATAAATAAACAATAATCCGCCGGAAAAATATATCGCATTTTTTAAATTAATTATGTAATAGTTAAATAATAATTTTTTGCTGCTTAAACATGAATATTGCAAGTGTGATAATTGTTAAACTATAAATTTGAGATTTTTTTCCCTTCCTTGGAGCTATTCTTGAAAGGCTTTTCAGAAGATTCCAGTTGGAAAAATATAAAAATATTTTTCAGTTTTTCATTAACAATTTACGTAGTTGCAAAATTAAAAACTTAAATTAATCGTCGATTTTTTTAATATATTATTAATGGTCTTTTATAAAGATATATTATGATTTTTTATTATTTGTTAATAATTGTTTTAAAATAAAATAAATAATTTTCAAAAGTCAATAAAAAATAAATAATTGTAAACAAGTCGACGCGATAAAACACACGTAACCTAGAATCATTACACCAGAAATGGCCGTAAATGCCCACAAATTCTAAGGTGAAAATAAATTAAAAGATGCCTTTGGTTGACTCCATTCACTTCAGACTTTAAACATCACCTAAGAGTGTGGTCAAGAAAGACCGAAGCTCTATCCAAATAAATAAATGAGTTAGGTCAGCTAGTGCTTTGAATTATCCTTAACATTACTGTCATAATTGTATACAAAGAAATAATGAAACGTTATTTGTAGCAACAAAAGAAGACATGCATAAAATATGCGAGAAATAAATAAAACCATTTATTTATTTTGATTGATTGCAGCAACGAAAAAGTTTTAATCAACATACTTATTGAAAGTTATTTATGCTTTTACCACTGGTTCAGAAGAAACTTCTGACCTGGGAAGAACAAGTAAGAAACCCCAGCGGGACTTTTTTAAATATTAATTGAAAAATAAATTTACTACATTTAGAATGGCTTAAGTTAAACATTCGAATACCAATATGCTCTTCATTGTGGAGGAGTTCAGTCTATACCACAATTTTTCTATTAATTACTATTAACGTGAAGCTGCAATATATCTAAATTAGCAAGCAGACTTAGTTCTGCAGCATATGTTGTAAGAAAGGTTGGAAATCTCACCAATTTTGAAACGGCTAGATTAGTTTATTTTAGTTAATTCCGTTATGTCTTATTAAATTTGGCTATGACATTGAAACCATATTTGTTTTGCAAAATAGAGCCGTATGGGCAATTTATAACAAATATGATGTGTAATAATTACATATAACATAATATACAATATTTTATTATATACAATATTAAAAACTATGTTAAAAAACTAAAACTAGTAACTTAATTATCATAAAGTCCTACTCCCCGCGGTATCGTGCCAAGAACGCTGGCTGCGTTTCCCCGCTGAATGGTTATACTTGACCTTTGAGCGAGAAAAGAACCAGCCCTCTTATCACCAGCAGCAACGACCAGTCGCGAATGGAGTTCCTTTCGGAACTTCTCCGCACGTGGACCCCACGGATCGATAGTCTCTACAGTAAATGACACAAATATATAGTCATATCTCTTAGAGACTCATATTTGCGCCACTTACTCAGTTCAGCTGTCTCTGATGCCGCCCCGGCTCTAAACGAGGTAGGTACCCTTGAGATGAGAGGCCGCCAAAGTGTCTACGCAAGTAGCATCCCACACTAGGGCTTTACCTCTCTCCCAAGGGACCAATGTCATACCGTCGGGTCTCTTGCCATCGTCTCTATATATTCATTCCATCGGCTCTAAAACCGAGGGAATATTTATAGAGACAAGAGCCCTTCGGATGACATCGTTCAAAGAACCGAGCCGTGAAAAACAAACAGCACTTTTCTTACATGAGAGTCCGCGGAGCCCAAACTTGTCGACGCTGCTACCACAGGGGCACTGATGGGGTTGATAAATCGCCGCTCCTAGTCGGATTCCTACGGCGATGCGCAAGCTTTCCCCATAAAGTAATGTGCCGAGATTACATGATGGTAAAGCGTGTAACCAGTGACTAGATTCCTTAGTCGAAACAGCTAGAAGGTGTGCCTGATCTTGGTCACTATGGAAATTGTGAAACAAATCTCTCTGCACGTGCTGTACCAACGGAATATCCCACTGTTTTTGTTGGTTAACTTCCAGTGGAACATTTTCGCCGGGACAGAGCACTCGCCATGTCTGCCCTACCTCCGTAGCAAAGCACAGGTCTATTTTTTTATTTAAAATTATGTTACGTAAGTCACTGACACTATGAACGGCAGCAAGTAAAGCAGGCAATGCAACGCTAAAAAGATTTCTCACACCAATACCACCAAATTTTATAGGTAAACTAGCTTGAGTCCAGGCTGTTGTATTTAAAGTAAAAATTTAAAATTTTAACAAATATTAAAGCAAATTTTAAAGAAATAAACATATTGACGTTGGCATCGCAATATATTTATGAAAATAATAATAATAAAATGTATGTACATAAAAACATGAAAAGCTTTGATAAGAATAAAGATGTCCATACTTTACTATTACACTAGGAACAAACATAAGCTTGTTATGCCAGTTACTAGACTCCACAGAATAAGTAATTAATTTATAGGGCAAAGTATAGTAGTACACTTTTATAACCAAAAATATTCAATGCTTGTCAATCAACAAGCTTAAAAGTTTTATAATATTGAGGAATAAATCAATTAAATTAACCCCAGGGAATGAGACAATCGCTTCCATGCTGGTTCTATTATAATTCATTAAAAAAATATTGTAACATGTCAAAAAATACATAATCCCGTTGGGTTTTTTGCTGGTTCTTCGCAGATTTGAGGTATTTTCCGAATCAGTGGAAAATAAAAAAATGACATTCAATAAGTATTATATTGAATAAAAATTAATATAATACTATCTTCTTGTCTATCTCTATATTATATAAAAATCTTCTTTTTCTTTTCTTTTTAGAAAACGTTACCTCCACACTAGGATTTTCTCCTGTATCGTGGGGGCAGTCTACACACATAAATTTCAAAAGGGCAAACATCCAGACACGGAAAAATTATTTGTAGACCATACAAATACTTGTTCCGTGGGATTCGAACCCGCGTCCCTTAGCGCTTCAACTCATTGCTAAGCCACTGCGCCACGGAGCTGTCAATTGCTGTCTCGCTATAACTCAAAACTGGCTCGACCGATTCTGATGAAATTTTTTATGTGCGTTTGAGTGGGTCCTTGGATGGTTTAAATTCATAAGTAGACTCAGTAGGTGGCACTGTTGTGGAGATCCAAAACTCACCAGTGTAATGACGGGGCGGATCGCTAGTTTTGAATAAAATTATCGGCCTGCCTGGCAGTCTCCTTTCCTTCCTTTGCCTTTTACAACACCCATGGGATGATATGGAGTAGTTGACTCTCTTAAGCCGCCACTACACCGTGAATCGGTACACGGCCTTGGTGATATTGGACCATTTTAATCTAAATATATGATACATTTTAGCTATTGAAGGCTTGAAAGGGACTGCAAGGGTGGAGATGTTAAAGAACAAACCGACTTTAAATTTTTCTTTAGTGGCTTAAGTTTTATTGATACCAAGCATATAATGGTACAACGGTAAGCGTCCATTTGTAAACTTGAATGGGTCGTAAAATGCTTTACTAGTACAATAGTTGCAAAACATTTCGCACAATTTTTAATTTAGTACGGACTCTACTTGATGGGTTTTCAGGGTAAAAAAATGACTTTACGACTAAACTAAACCGTTTTCGTTACAATCTATTTAAAGTCCACTTTCAGAAGTAGTGGAGACATTTTCCATGGTAGTCACGCTTGGCAGGTGGGTTGGCAACCGCAGTTTTTTAAATCATTATTTGCAATTAGGAAGACGCTGCTGCCTTTATTATGGCTTGTTTCCTTCCGTCGCCTTTTACTACACCTACGGGATGACATGTGGTAGTGGATATTTTAACACCACCACTACATGGTAAACAAGCATACATAAATGTTTATTTGTAGTAAAATATACAAAATGTAATTTTTTATGTCGAGTAATGGTTTTTTATCTATTCGAAAACATGTTTTTTTATCCTCTTATGTTTCAATATCAGCTTTCTCTGGCCGTCTTTCAAATCGCAGTAGTCTTTTGTTTTAGATTTGGGATTCTCAATCTAAACGGATGTTCTCATAATATATTATGTTATATTTAGCTAATAATTTACTGCTTTTTCCGTCATTAATATCTTCATCTTCTTCATCAGCTCGTAAAAGTCCAGTGCTGGACATGGTTCTCCACCATCGAAGGGAGAATTTGGCCATATTGTCACGCTTCGTAGTCTCATTCACGATCGCGTGACCAGACAGAAACACAGAGTGTGAAGTTTTTAATATAGCTATTCAGATGATATTCGATTTTGTGATATTCCTTAGTCCACCCAAAAGGGTAAAAAAATAGACTTTTAATAAAAATTAAAAGTCGACTTGAAAGAACTAAAAATAATAAAATAATTTAATGTTATAATATAATGTTTTGTTTCACCACCGTGCACGTAGTGAGTCAGCGTTTAAAATTGCAATTAGCAATTATATTGGTGCCGACGTGGATTGAACGCTTGATGTAATAAATGAAATGATATTTTTTTATTTGGTTTGTGTGATTTTTCTTAAACTGAAGTGACAAACGAACTTACAGTCCAGCTGATGGTAAGTGGCTACTGCAGTCCATGGATATTTGCAGCCAACTTCAAGCGAAAAAGGCAACAGTGATGATTGAAATATGTAACGCAATAAAAAATAAATAAATAAAGGCTTCACAGCCTGTAATTATGGTCTGTAATTGTGTACAGGGGTCTTTTATCACTTTATTATATTCTGTTCCAAAAAAAGAAAAATCATAACAAATAAAATAACAAGAAACGCACACTGCCTAAAATAAGCGATGAAGATGTTTGTTCAGCGATTTTGCCTACAAAGGAAATTTCGAAACACGGTCTGCACGTCCTGATCAACTGGGTAGAATGCATAATGCAACAATTATTGCTTCGGTCGGCAGCGTTTGAACCGGACTCGCTTCGTTCTACTCGAATACTCTGACCATGCGGTGGTCTTCCTGTTTGTTAGATTGTATAAAATTAAAGTAAAACGAATTTACATTGCACCTGATGGTAAGTGAATTGAAGCCCACACACTTGTAAACAACTGCAAACAAAAATAGCTACAGATGCGTTTTTACCTTTGAGGACTAAAATAAAAAGCCTCACAACCTGTAATTTTACTGACTCCCTATACCGTTCAGACCGAAACATAGCAGTGCACGCATGCTGCATTGCGATAGAAATAAGGTAAGATGGTGATACCTACACAGACGGGAACCTAGGCAGAAAAGTGTCCTATCATCTAGTTAATGTTTTTCTTAACTTTTATCTATGGACGTCATTTTTTTGTCACACTAACATGGACGCGCGGTCTCTCGGGCCGCTATGTTATGAAACCAAAATATTACATAAATATTTATTTGATTTTTATCTGATTATATTTATTATTATTTAGGCATATTAAAATGAAATAATTTGGATGCTTTTAATCAATCTTTATTTATTTCTTACATAATTGAAGCATATTAACTGTTAAAGGCACTATCCATACTAATATTATAAATGCGAAAGTGTGTTTGTTTGTTTGTTTGTTTGTTTCTCCTTCTTTCACGTCGCAACAGATCGTCGGCATGGCATGATTTTTTGTATGGGGATAGTTCGGTGGCTGTAGAGTGACATAGGCTACTTTTTCCGCGGAAAACATCTCATTCCGTGGAAAATCGAATATGTTGCACAAGTTTGTCCTTCTTTCACGTCGCAACAGAGCGTCGGCATGGCATGATTATTTGTATGGGGATAGTTCGGTGGCTGTAGAGTGACATAGGCTACTTTTTCAGCGGAAAACATATCATTCCGTGGAAAATCGAATATGTTGCAAAATTAAATTCAGCTAGGTGGCGCCACCGTGATTCTACAAGACGGACGACGGTACGATGGACGAACACAGAAGGTCAGAATATCTGGATTATTATGTCTTTTTACCAAAATTAAGATAAAAAATGTATGGATTTGTATTTTTGTATTTTTCCACGCAGGACCGGGAAGAGAGCGATAAAAAACATAAAATTCACCAGCTGATTTTCTTCAAACGTTTTGGTGCATCGTAATTCACAGAATAGGCGATAACCTCGCAGACGATATTAAGTAATCCGTTGATGCTCTGCCTACCCGCAAGGGTTACAGGCGTGATTATAAGTATGGATCAGAAATACTATCACCACCTGTCACGCTTTCACCCTTAACTATTACTTAACAATGGTAGAAACAGTTCTTAGTAAGCCTTATTAATAAGCCTTAGTAATATTTATTGAACGGAAATGAATACAGTTCTTATATGTGGTTATGAATGAATCGGTATTACAATAAGAAAAATTGTGCAAAATTATAAGAAAAATATTTTTTGAGAGTTCTTATTAACTAACGTATACATAGTTTAAATTGATTCCGCTGGATGTCATTTCTAGGTTTTTAAAACGCGGTAACGAAATGTTTCCTGACATGTACTTAACTCCCGCCGTTGAGCCGCGCGTCAACTTACAGTGCATACGGTACCTATACGCTTAAATTGTTTCTATTTCGTAGCTTATTCGACTACCTGCTTTCCATTTCGGTTGTTTGTTATTTGCTTTGTGATTTGGTTAGGTTGAATGGATTTATATTGGCTTTCATTTTCGGATTTGTGTATTTTCTTGATCGGTTTTGTTGATTTGGTTGGTATTCCTTTATACATATTTAGACTCTGGCTTTGATTTTGGATTTTGTTTATTTAGAATCGTGAATTGGTTTCCGTTGTTTTAGGTTGTTTAACAATATTTCAAAGGAATATTAATAGTATAGATAGTGTATACGGTACCTATACACTTACTTCTTTTTTCGTTGGTTATATTTATATTGACTACTGTTTTCGATTTCGGTTTTCTGCGATTTGTTTTGTGATTTGGTTTAAGTTGATTCGATTTTTTTTGGCTATCGTTTTCGGATTCGTGTTGTGTCTTGAATTGGTTTTGTTGTTTTGATTTTAAAAATATATAAAAGAAATATTTATTCCTTTTAGATATTTTGTATTTGCTTTTAAAAAAAATATTTAAAAGGAAATTTAACTCCTTTTAGGTATTTTAACGTTTTTTTTATAAATAGGTTTTTTCTTACTTCATAATGCCTCGCAAACGTAAGTCCAGCCTTTCAAGAGTATCTTCTCAAAGACAAGCGAAAAGATTAGCTCGATCGCTAGAATCTTTAGAAGATGCTGAACTGAGAAGGCAAGAACAAGCAGAGCGTCAGGCTGCTTTTAGAGCATCTGAGACACCTTCATAAAGTCAGCGAAGGCATCTTGAACAGGCAGAGCGTCAAGCTACTTTAAGAGCTACTGAAACACCTGCTCAAAGTCAGCAAAGGCGTCTTGAACAGGCAGAGCGTCAAGCTACTTTAAGAGCTACTGAAACACCTCATCAAATTCAGCAAAGACGTCTTGAACAGGCAGAGCGTCGATCTACTTCTAGAGCTACTGAAACACCTGCTCAAAGTCAGCAAAGGCTATTCGAACAAGCGGAACGTCAGGCCGCCTTAAGAGCCGCGGAAACACCTGATGAAACTCAACACAGACTCATTGAGCAAGCTGAACGTCAATCTACTATAAGGGCATCTGAAACATCAGAACAGACACAGGCGCGAAGAGATGCAAATGCACAGCTCCAAGCTGAACGTCGACAAAATTTTCAAAGAAACAATTGGTCGGTTTTTAATGACGCAGCATTCAATTATGATCCGTTGATTGATTATAAAAATCACAGGTTAGTTGTTATCGGACTGATGGACAAGGCGTGTCGATTTTGCAGCGCTTTAAAATAGAAAGATGAGACCGCAGGCATGTGCTGTTCCAATGGCAAAGTGTCTCTTCCGTTAGTTGGGAAACCAGAAGAACCTTTGAAAACTCTCTTTTTATATGATGCTAATGAGTCACGGCGCTTTTTAAACAGGATCCGGAAACATAATTCATGCTTTCAAATGACGTCCTTCGGAGTTGACCGGGAAATAATAATGCCGGGATTTTCGCCTACATTTACGGTGCAAGGGCAAATTTATCATAGAATAGGTTCACTTTTTCCAGCTGACAACGAACAGCATAAATTTTTACAAATATATTTTATGGGTGACGAAGAAATTGAGGTAGACCGTCGCTGCCAATTTATCCAGGGAGTTGAGAGAGACACAGTGTTCAAAATTCAAAGATTCTTGCATGAACGTAACATTTTAGTCAAAACATTTAAAACTGCTTTAGAAAACCTACCTGAAGAGGATTATAAAGTCGTCATTCACGCAGATCGGACCCCTCGAGGAGAGCATGAAAGGCGCTACAATGCATCTTTGATAAACGAAATAGCAGCCGTAATTAGTGGTGATCAATTTTCTACACGAGACATTGTCTTGCGAGCACGTGATGTTACGTTGCAACGGGTAGCCGATACACACAAGTTTTATGACGCTCTGCAATACCCATTGATTTATTGCAAAGGACAAGAGGGTTATCATTTTCAAATTCCACTCATTAACTCGGTCTCAAAGGAGCCTACTCCGAACAAAAAAGTATCATGTATGGATTTTTATGCGTATCATATGATGTTGCGAGAAAAAGATTTTAACCTCTTAGCCCGGTGTAGACAATTATTTCATCAATTTTTGGTAGACATGTATGTGAAGGTAGAAAGTGAACGTCTCCGTTATATATCTTTAAATCAAAAAAAAGCTGCGCGTTGAGAATTATATACATTTAAAAGATGCAGTTTCTAGCGACGCCAATGTAAACCCCAGAGATTTAGGTAAAATGGTTATTCTGCCCTCATTATACGTTAACAGTCCCCGCTACCTACATGAGTACACACAAGACGCATTCGCCTATGTACGAACTTACGGAAGACCTGATCTTTTTGTTACTTTTACTTGCAATCCCACATGGAAAGAAATAACCGAGTAGCTAATGCCGGGCCAAAAAAGTACAGACAGACACGATTTAGTTGCTAGAGTATTTAGATTAAAAGTACAAAATTAATGTATGTAATTAACAAAGGGAAAATTTTCGAGAGGTGCAGTGCTTCATGTATTCAATTGAATGGCAAAAAGAGGATTACCGCATGCCCACATTCTAATATGGCTTAAAGAGAAGTTGCGGCCCAGCCAAATAGACGACATAATAAGCTCCGAGATTCCGGATCCTGAGCAAGATAAAGAATTGTATGATACCATCGTCTGAAATATGATTCACGGTCCATGTGGAGCACGAAATTCAATATCGCCATGTATGAAAGAAGGAAATGTACAAAGAAATTCCTAAACAGCTATTAAAAGAAACAGTGCACAATGAAATGGCTACCCTTTATACAGACGCAGAGCTCCCGAAGATGGTGGCAGGAAAGTTACAATCAAATCTCACTCTGGAGCGTTCAAAACCTTAGATAAGCTGGATTGTCCCATATTCGCCCATTCTATGTAAAATGTTTAATGCCCGCATTAATGTAGAAGCATGTAGCTCTGTCCGCGCAATCAAGTATATCTATAAGTACATAAATAAAGGAAGCGACCAAGCAATATTTAATCTCAGGAGTGAAGGTGAGGCAAATCCGTTAATGAAGTACAGACCTTTCAAGCAGGGCGTTATGTCAGCAGTAACGAGGCAGCGTGGCGTCTCCTTGGCTTCCCTTTACACGAAAGGCACCCAACAGTTACTCACCTTGCTGTGCACTTAGAAAATGGAGGCGTGTATATTTCACCGAAAGAAATTTCAAGAAAGAATTGCATCACCGCCAAAACTACTTATATATATACGCTATATACTTGGAACACATCTAGGAAGGAGTGGAAACGCCGTATTCAAGGCGCGCCTGTTGCAAATTATTGATGTAAAGTCATCAGATGCCCTTGGTCGTGTGTATACCGTCCATGTAACTAATTTTGAATGTTTCTGTTTACGATTGCTGCTGCACCATGTGTTCGTTGACAGTTTTAAAGACCTTAAAACTGTCAACGGTCAGAAATGCGCAACTTATAGAGAAGCATGTGAAGCTCTGCATCTTTTATAAAAACGATAATCACTGAGATGAAACCATGGAGGAAGCTGTGTAGTGCCAGTCACCAGCCAAAATTAGGGATCTTTATGCAACTCTCATATCATCTTGCGGGCTATCTAATGCACATAAATTGTGGGACAAATATAAAAAGTACATGGCGAAGATATTTTGCGAAGGTTACAGCAGACACGCGAACATGACATACAATGAACACATTTATAATGAAGCACTTGGAAAATTTTAAGATAAAGTAATGGCAATGGTAGGCGAAAAATTAAGCGACTTTGGAATGATAAGCCCTCAGCGAACAACCGAAAATGAACTAAGTGATGAAATTATACGTGAAACAAACTACGATATACCAGCTTTGCAGCAGCAAGTAGCGAATTTGTACCCGCTTGCACCGAACAAAAACGAGTTTTTGACAAAGTATTAGGACAAATTGAATCTGGAAATGGTGCACTTTTCTTTTTAGATGCCCCGGAGGAACTGGGACGACATTTTTGTTAAATTTATTAGTAGCGCAAGTACGAAAAGATAAAAACATTGCTGTGGCCGTAGCTTCCTCCTTTATAGCCGCCACGCTGCTAAGCGGGGGACGCACTACACATTCTGTTTTAAAACTCCCTCTAAATCTAACCCAGGAAGAATCGCCGATCTGCAACTTTAGCAAAAATAGTGCACGAGGTATAATGCTACGACAATGCAAACTTTTAGTGTGGGACGAAAGTATAATAACGCATAAAAAAGCTGTAGAAGCACTAAATCGAACGCTCCAGGATTTGCGCAGCAATACCGATGTAATGGGAGGAATGGTGGTTTTACTGGCTGGTGACTTTCATAAACTTTACCTGTCATTCAAAAGGCACACCTGCAGATGAAATTAAAGCATGCCTCAAGTCGTCTATTTTATGGAACAAGGTGACAAAATTCAGTTTAACTACGAATATGAGAGTGCATTTGTATAATGATATCAATGCTGGAAACTATGCTGACACACTATTAAAAATTGGCGATGGGCGGTTGGAAACGGATGCTGAGGGCTGCGTTAAATTGACGAGATTTTTGTAATTTAGTACAGAGTCATTCCGAATTAATTGCGAGCGTTCATTCAGATTTAACGAACAACATACATGAAGACAAATGGTTATGTGAAAGGGCGATTCTTGCACCAAAAATGAGCGTTAACAAAATAAATTCAGATATATTAAGCGAAGTAGCAGGAGAAATAACAGAGTATTTGTCAGTAGACACAGTTATGGACACAGAACAGAGCACTTCATATCCGTAGAGTTTCTAAATTCTCTAGAGTTGTCAGGTGTGCCCTCACATAAGCTTCAATTAAAATTAGGCGTCCCAGTCATGCTAATGCGAAATTTAGATGCTCCTCGGTTATGTAACGGGACAAGGCTGCGTGTGACACATCTTGGACGGAACATAATCGGTGCTACAATTTTGACAGGCATAGGAAAAGGTGAAAATGTTATTATACCACGGATCCCTATAATTCCGACATCTTCCTTTTCAATTCAAAAGGTTGCAGTTCCTATAAAGCTCAGTTTTGCAATGACAATTAATAAAGCGCAAGGGCAAACGTTACAGGTAGCAGGGTCAACTTAGAAAAACCGTGCTTCTCTCATGGTCAGCTGTATGTAGCATGTTCGCGTGTGTCAAATGCCCAGAATCTCCATTCTTTCCCCGAATGGAAAAACATATAACATTGTGTATAGTAGCGTCTTAAAATAGTGTTCAGTTAGTTTTTCCAAAATTCCCACAATCAATTAATCAGAATTCCCACAGATCTTCCTTTCAAATTCAAAATTTCCTATTTAGCTCAGTTTCTTTTCAATTCCAAATGCTGCACTCTGACGGACCTATTAAGCTCAGTTTCCTTTCAACTCAATAGGCTGCATCTCTGACGGATCTTTTATTTGGCTCAGTTTCCTTTCAATTCAAAACTGCATCTCTGACGAATCAATTTAGCTCAGTTTCTTTTCAAAGTCTGCATCCCTGACGGATAATTATGCTCAGTTTCCTTTAATTAAAAATATCCCATTTCCATTTGGAATAAACAGGCTATTTTCATGCTTTCCTATACGCTGCGTTTCAAAACATTTAAATGGGCTGACGAATCAATTTTGCTCAGTTTCCTTTTAATGGCTGTATTCTGACAAATCTATAAAACTCAGTTTTCTTTCAATTCAGAAACTGCATCTCTGACGAATCAATTTAGCTCAGTTTCTTTTCAAAGTCTGCATCCCTGACGGATAATTATGCTCAGTTTCCTTTAATTAAAAAAATATCCCATTTCCATTTGGAATAAACAGGCTATTTTCATGCTTTCCTATACGCTGCGTTTCAAAACATTTAAATGGGCTGACGAATCAATTTTGCTCAGTTTCCTTTTAATGGCTGTATCTCTGACAAATCTATAAAACTCAGTTTTCTTTCAATTCAAAAAGCAATGGATAGTTCATTTCCCAGTGACCATGCGGGCGAAGCCGCGGGTAACAGCTAGTTTGGCATAAACTTGCTTGAGATCAGTTTTAGGACTGAAAACTTAAATCAATTAAACTTTTAACAAAAATTAACATTCTTTTCTTTAAATATAATGCTGATACTAACATAAAAAAAAAATTAAAATCTTCTCAAAATAAAATATAAAAATTTTGGCAATGGTACAATATGTATCAAATTATTGGCAGTCCGTGCACTAGGGTTTGAAACACTGTAAACATATAACCTGTTTACAATTAATACAAGTATAGTTGGACTTCCTCTTTAGTTTTGGGGGACAAAGACGACATGTTTTTCGTTTCGATGAGTCAGACTCCTGAGCAGGAGGTTCGTCTGGAGGCATATCTATCCCTAAAACTCGCTTCAGTATCATTTTTAGTTCATTTGCTATATTTGGTTTTATTGCATGTCTGCGTATGTGGAAGGACTAAAGATCGTGCAGTTTTTTTAGGAAATCATCCCTTTTTGCATTTTTGGCCGAATGCTCACTTTATGGAACATAAGCATTGACACCACATAAGTCAAGAATTCATCGACTCGACAAATTTTACTAGAACGCTGTTGCAGTGGTGACCTTGACGTTTGTTTTGATGTAGTTACACTTTGAGTACTATTTATTGACATTTTGAATGAAAATAAACAAAAAAAAGTTAGATTTTCCGTCAAGATTTTTTTATATAGGAAACGTGGAAGTGCGGTCCCACAGACCGCGGTCGAAGTTTAAAGTAAAATAACTCACCTAATTTGCAACCGGCAACACAACTTCCCACCTCAACACACGTTTCGCCACTAAAGCTAAAGCTAGACTTGTGTAAGTAATGCGATTGTTGCATTACGCGTCATATACCCCGACCGCGTACTGTAGCATTACACATAACTCGACCAAATCAAACATGGCACATGACGCGCAGTGCTTTGTTCGGTGTGCCCGGACTGCCATTTTGATTGAATAGTTCAGTAGATTGGGATAAATTATGAAGAAAAATCGACTTTATGAATATAATAACAAAATCAAGTGTGCATTCCGGCGCAGCGTGTAGCGAGGGCATTGCGTTTGGCGATTGTCACATCACAACGGAAGCATATCTTCTACAACACAAGCATTTCATTTCGCGCCATGTTTGGAGTCATGGTATAACGTAACATTCCTCGGTACGAATAGTAATGTCATATTACATCACTTTATAACGCACTGTTTTGCGCATCTCTAGCTAAAGCTACTGAGCGCCTTAGACGCGTGGAGCGAGGGGAAAGGGGTAAACACGAAAATTACAAACTGCGAGCGGCCTGTGAGACCGCGCGTTCACAGTCAAAGGTTAAAAAGTTCCTATTATATGAAATATTCGAAAATGTACATGCAGTACGAAAAAATACAGTAGTAGGCATTAACGATGGAGAAAAGCCAAAAAATTTAGTAATCTTAATACAACATTCATCAAAACATTCAAATTACTTTCCACTCCTAATTTCACCTGTCGGTTGTAAGGTTCACGTTGATCGTCCCTTAGAATCCACCGACTTACTGAGTTTGAATTAAACTTCTTCTAGTGCCTAATTTCCTTTTAGAATAAAAAATATGAATAGTTAATTTTTTTTCTAAAAACAGCATTTATATTTCTATCCAAATTCATACTTTTTCACAAACTTGAGTTAATGTTGCTATTAGATATTTTAATATAATAAATATTTATAAAAAAGCATTATTTAAAAATATAATAAAATTTTGATTCAACAATTTGAAAAAAGATCGATTCAGTAATTCAAATTGCTAGATCAAAAATTTTATCATAGTTTTGAATGGGCGTCAAAGAGTTTTATGTATATTGAATTATTTAAATTTTTAACTGTGCTAGCGATATGTCGGTAAATGTTAGTATCCCGGACTCAACGTCGATCTATCTTTAAAAGAACAAAGTGGTGTGCCGGGATGAAGCGAGAATTGGATATGGTTTTTCGCAAAAGTTATTGGTTCTTTTACAACAGACCATTTCACAATATTGGATACTGGATAATAGACGTCGTTTCTATATCTTCTGCAAGTTGAAATCGATGTAATTTCAGATATGATTTCATTTGGCTCCAATATAAAAGTTTATTTAATTTCTATCAGTTAGGATTCAGAAGTGAAACCTAGTAAAACCGGAGAGAATTTCAAAAGATTTATAGATAATAAGACGCTTGATACCCAGAGGGGTAGCAGAGACTACAGACTTCCATTGGCACTATACTGACACATTCTGTCGCCAATTTTACATCCATATACGAACGCATACATGCCTTTCGATTAAGGGTACTATTAATTTGGCCTATATTCAGTATATCGTCAATTTGGTTGATAAATTTCCATCTAGGGTGACCCTAAAACGTCCACGCCATTAATATAAGGCATATTTATAATAATATTTTATTATATTATTTACTTATTTTTCTTTATTGTAGTACTTAAAAGAATACAAAGGCGGACTTAATGCCTTGAGGCATTCTCTACCATTCAACCCATGATTATATTATTATTACTTATGAAATAAAACAAATATGACCATATTGATTTGTTACCAACGATTTTTCAAGAGAAACACAACCACGGATGGGATTATTAAATTCAGCAATATTTTAAATTAATTAACAGAGATAAAACCGTAAAAGATTGTTGACTTTTTTTACATTTTTCTGGAATCGCAATTAAAAATTATAATTAATTTTCTTTCATAAACTGAAAAGGTACACGATTGACGGCTCTTTATGTTGTTATCGTGATAACATTATGTATGGTGCTTAATTTGCAGCGATACTGACCGCTTTGAAAATTTAACCACCTGAGGCGACCTACCCGTTTGCCAAGCGTGGCAACTATGGCAAATATACACTTATGAGGCAATCTATGGGTGAGGCCTATGTTCAGCAGTGGACTTTAATAGGCTATAACGGAGGCGATTTGTTGAGTCTTGCAATCGGAAATATTTCTTTTTTGTTTTTCAGACATGCAGGTTTCCTCACCATGTTTCATTTCACCGAAGAGCACGTGGAAATCAGCACTTAAATTTGCAACTAACAATTTCACATGGCAAGAATTGAACCCGGGTTGCTCACGAGTGAAATTTAAAAACGACTCCATTTGTAATCTGCGAGGGGGTAGGCAGAGTCCCAAAGACCAACGAGCTAATAAGACACGCATTACCAAAAAAATGGGTTTTTATAGAATTATTTTATAAAATTAGAGTGACAAAGTGAGCACACAGTCCAAATCTTGGTAAGTGGATGCTGTGGCCTATAGCCATCAACATCTATCTTCGTTTATGTATCAAAATGCAAAATGCGCTTCTGCCCCTAATAACTTAGATGGAATGCCTCTTTTTTAGTAAAAAGGTTCTCCGTTTCTCTACACTCATTATATGAAATGCAGCAGCATTAAGCAGCTATTTCACGCTGGTATTCTGTGAGCGTGTGTTTCTTCACCAAACGAGACTTGTGCTACAACAATTTATAAAAAAAGAAAGAATGAAAATTGACAACGATTGTCTTCGCCAGAATTAATGCTACTGAGTTTCGTATGGTGAGTGCAGAGAACCGGAATCCTTTTTTACTGGATACGAGGCATTACATTTTAGTACTCAAGGATAACAACGCATTTACATTTTGATTCTTAATAAATATGTGAGTGTCTATGAGGCACAGCATCTATTTACCATCAGGTGAACTATGTCGTCGTTTTCACACTTATTCTAAAAAAAAATGATCAATGAGCTAATAGTCCACCCACTGTTAGTGGCTACTGCAGCCCAAGTACATAGCAACAAACTGTAAATGAAAAATAAGGATTCGATGTCACCTCCGAGAACTAAGAAAGCCTCACAAGCTATATTACTATAATTTCCTTTAAACAGGAACACGACAGTAAGAGTCCATCGCTGGATATGGGCCTCCACCTTGTAAAGAGATTTACCTTTACAAGGTGGAGGTTTAAGAGGCGTTTTGTTGTTTGTAACGATTCCAGTGCACGCAAAATCATACTCTCAAATAGAACACCTTGTATGATGGATAATTTTAATTTTCTTTGTTTTGATAGAAGCAGAGCTTTGAATGACAGCATCATCTTATGGACTGGACTGTGTGTTCGTTTGCAACCCTTATTCTATAAAGAGGAGGAATCGTACACAGATTTTATTATAATCACCATCACTGGGTTTTTTTGATCCAGTATTGAACTTAACAGAAGTAACCTTTTCAAAAATGCAAAATTATGCTTAAATTATATCGGTTAAACAGACTGTCTGGTAAAATTCGTAAACCTTAGAGCCGTGATATAGTTATACTCCGGATTCCCATCGCTATATAATAAAATATTTATCCCCTCAACAGCAGATGTCATCAATCCGGTCAATTCCCGTAATTTTTTTTAAAACTACTATTATACTTCGCTTTTAGCAGTTATGTCATAATAATATACAGACATAAATACAGATAATAAAAACATTTTTATTATATTTTATTGTTTAAACCATAACATTGGACCCACATATTTAAAAAAAAACACGTGTACGTGTGTGTCTTTCCTAGTGTATTGTGGTGGGAGTAGTGGTGCTGGGATTAGTGGTGACGGGGATAGTGAACGCAACTGAGGGAGGGCGGGAGGTGCTCTTCAAACTAGGTAAGACACATCATTTTATTTTATATTGTATATTGGCAAAGTAAATGTTACCAACTTTAATATAATGGATTTCCGCAAAGTAACGCCTGATTCTATTAAACACGAATTAAGTAAATCTTTCTCCTCGGGCAGTAAAATACAGCAGCAGTGTTTAATACATATAAGATATATAATATATTGTTAGAAACTATCCTCAAAATTATTTAAATAAAAGAATATGACACGTATTAGAAATTACTCTCGAGGTTAATTGTTAAAAATAATAAAATTAGAGAGCGGATGTTCAACTTGCTCTCTTTCTTACGCAATTAATCATTATCAGGAATAAGACAGCGTACTCCACTACACATTCAGTATAGAGCAATTACAGTTCGACCAACCGTAATATGTACCCGTCATGATCACACATTAGTGTAACGTGAAGAACATAATTACATGATAAAACCAAAGAATGCAAAGCAACAGCAACACTACTCATCTCAATATAACACAGGGCAGCCTCTCAGCAACACGGTTTTCCTGACTTACACAAGAAGAACTACATCAACGAACAGAACCACGTCTCTTGTCTTACTTAGGCAAAACCTCAGTGTAGAGGTAATGTTTTAGTCCAACGAGCATAATAACGACGGTGAGACGGTAACTTAATGTCATAGTACTTGGAAAGTACATGTAGCGTAAAATCGTAATAATATTTATAACGTATTTAAATTAAAAATAATAATAACAAAAGTAAATTCCAGTACTTCCAAATCAGACTTTGATGAGCTACTCGTATTCGTTACATTTACTTAAGCTTATATACGTTATATGTTTTATCCCCTGAATATTTTAATATTTATCGTTGACTGGCCATTTGTTTTAATAATATCGCGTTATATACTAAAACTTTATGGAATTTGCTTGAAATAAAACGTCAAATAAAGTTATGAAATCGATAAGCGGCACACATTGGTCAGTTAAGTTAACCTAAGTTTAAACGGAGATTATCTTACATTGCGATGTTCGGAAACGCAATTTCTTAAGTTATCGAACCAAAAGCGCTAACGAATAGATATACCGCCTATAAAAGTACTTCAGAAACCGAGCATTAGTCGACTGCGCGATACTTTATACTGCTATAAAGAGTGAGAGATTACAGCTCCACCCTCAATTCTTCTTATTTTCCTTTATTATTTTACCCATCCCATATTCCATATCATCCCATGGTCTCGTAAGAGGCGACGGAGGGAAATGAAACAGGAGATGGGCAGCAGCATCTTTCTGATTAAAACTCAAGATAATAAAAAAAATGCGGTTGCCAAACAGCCCACCATACGTGACAACTATTGCAATCATCCCTTCAAGCTGTTTTTAAAATACTTACTTGATATAAATATTGTAATCTCTTGCATTAAATCCAATGTAAAAAAGCAGATTACTAAAAAACTAAAATTCTTTTAGTAATCTGTTTCTTAAGTATTTCTTATGCATTTTCAGTATTCTATTTATAAGTATTTCTGAACCAATGGTAAATAAAAAAATAATGTTTTATAAGTAGTATGTACTTATTAATGTTGAACAAGGAAATTCCTATTATTATATTCTATGCTATGAGTATTTGAATGATTGATGATCGCACATTTCATCTTCACTTAATTACACAAAAAGTCATTTAAAAATCCACAAGCCACGATAAGCTTAATTAGATTTCATTTATCTGCAAAGAGGTAATTTGCATTATGAGGCAAGCCACATTGAAACGACAAGATTTATGTAAAAAGTTCCTGCAAGGTGTAATTAACACCAATTCGGTTCGTTTCGTTTTGGTTTCGCTTCAGTAAAGTAAATTTCATGGAATTTTATGTAACTATTGTATTATTTTAAGCTACCAATTCATTTCACCAAAATATTGCTGTATACATACAATCGTGTCGTGCTTCTTTTTGGTGTTAATTTTTATTTTTTTAGGTTTTAGAGTTTTTTTTATCTTGCAGTAACGAACGGCATTAAAAGTCATAAGTCCAACTGATGGTATGTGGATATTGGCCCCCGTACACACCTACATTAATCCTAAATTAAGAAACAAAACGCAGACACATTGTCGCCTCTGTGGACTAATATACAATGCCCCGTTATCAGATTTTTTCAGATCTCCAGTTTTCGACACTCAACATAAGAGCCACAGCAGCATTATTTTGTAATTTTACGCTGGTGATCATGGCGAGCGTGGTTATTTTCCCGGTCGAACCAAACCATCCGTGCTGCAGCCATAATATGCTGCACCTTGACTGTACCACGTGGAAAGTATTATAGTCCATCAACTACCAGAGACTCGTCCGTTAATCAGTAAGCCGCGTGCAGGCAAGGTGATAATAAGAAGTGGAATAATTTACAAGCATCTGACTAACCATCCGATTATTATGTAGATGGCTCCAAGGAAAGAACGAATAGGCTTTCACTAAGGTAAGCCAGTGCTCAAGGGAATAAATAGGGTGATGGATTCTCGTCTACCATCACTACACGGCAATCAAGAATCAACCAGTAGTTAAAACACTCAAAATTACCATTAATAATTTTTGTGTTGTTAGCGAGAATAGAAATCACAATTTTCTTTCTTTCCTTCCCTCTTTCTTTCGATATTTTTAATTAAGGCTTCTGCTGGCCCCTCAATTTAATATGTTATGTATCTAATTACGAGTTAAACCCTCATATACTTTACGTAGGCATCCCCAGGCCATGCGTAATACACACCGTAGGATGCGTGATCGCTTTATATATAAAATTCGTTTTTATTTATATTTGTGATAAGAATATGATGTATTTATTCACGAAAGTAATACGAACGTAACCTTAAAAGCTCACTTTAGTATATTTTTAGTTTACATTTTGACTAAAAGTGTTTTTGTTTTCAAATAACACGTAGCTTTTATTATTTTTTATTTTGAGCAAAATAAAACATCGTATTTTCTAATGGCAGTTTCGTCTAGAAATCTAAATTTGTAATGTTGATCTGAAAAAGGGTGACTTTAGGGTAAACTGGCCTTAATAGTTAGAATAAAAATAAACAAGCTTACACTCCTTCCGTTCACATGCTAATACAGTTCATTGTCAATAATAAAATTGAAATTTTAAACCATTTCACATCTATGCAAGTATTTTGCAGAATGTTGGCACTCTTTCTCATGTGGAGCTAAAGATTTTTCATTCTCGTTAAAAAAGCTCATTTCAATTCATTTCAAGCAAATCATTTAAATTTCAAAGCTTCACATGTTTTTGCATTTCCCTTTTACCATCATCCAGTTTTAGCACGATACTATAGAATCCAAAAAACTTACTAGCTAATTAGCCTATATAACAATAAACAAAACTGAAAACTTAAATTATTATACACTGTAGGACTGTGAATTTAAATCATTACGTCCAGTAGTCTCGAGATATTTTGGCAACGTACCTAGTATTTTTTTACCATAGACAAATCAACGGCGATGATAAAAAAGTTCACAGGACTGTTTTTATAACATGTATTGCGTAACTTAATAAAAACATCTTCTTTTCATTTGTGTTTCCTATTATTGAGGTATTTTTCTTTACATTTATATGGAATAGAAATAATATACCGGATTTAATGAGAGCGGGTATCGTGACCTTAACAAGTCGAGAGTAAAGACCAACCTCTCTGCTTCAATTTAGAGTTATATACCAGCCTATCTTTTAAATTGATGACTAGCAAAATTTGTCTTGACTTAAGTTATTTCAAAAGTCTTTTTCTCGTCTATTTTTATGAGCTTTTACAATTATCGTTTAACACAATCCAGGTTTATTTTTTATTTTTTACCAGGGGATATTTGCCATAGTTGCCACGCTTGGCAAACGGGTTGGCAACAGCAGTTTTACATAATGATTTCTTATATTTACGCGAACACTACACATTGAATAAAACTATTTTTTACGGATTTAATCGCGTTTAATTTACTATTAATTCCCGACGTTTCAGGTGCTTTCCAGCAACCCATGGTCACGGGGGGGGACCGCAGTTTTTTTTTTCGGTCGTTATTACGAAGACGCTGCTGCCCACCTCCTGATTTGCTTCCCTCTGTCGCCTCTTACGACACCCACGGGATGATATGGGGTATTGGATATTCTTACACCGCCACTACACGGTATACAATATGTCAAAATTAATTGAGTAAGTGCAGTATATATTGTGTTAAAAATTTGAGTGATGTGTAAGTTTGAAGATCCAAATAATTTTTCGTATTAGTAGCTTCTATACAGTCTACTAGCAACTTTTTGTGAATATATATATAATTCCTTTTCGAGGTTTATTTAATTTCATAGACAGTGAACCTCAATATGGACTTCGTAGAGGAAATCGTCTATGGCATCTCCACATTATTATTATGTATGGACGTTACCGAGAATTTTAAACTCAGATTGAATGAGTTTTATAATATAGAAATGCAGCTACCGCAGGCTGTAATAATTCAAGGGAGCTCATTTCCATTACACTATCCGGTCTATGAATACTACTTTTTAAATTGGTTTATATACTGATATTACACGAGAGAATTATGATAATAGTTTTTCTACTTTATTCTATCAATAAAAGTTTTTTAGATAGTTTCTTTTTAATTAAAGTGACTAACGAGCTAACAGTTGACCTGAAGGTAAGTGGCTACAGCAACTCATAGATACACACTGCAACGTGCAATGTCATCAGTATAAATGGTTCGGTTCAACCAGGAAAAGACAACGATCGCTCACAACACCAGCATGAAATAGCAGAATAAAACTGCTATGATTCATATCCTGAGTGACAAGAACCGGAGACCCTGTTTACTAATGAAGGGGCCTTCCATCTTAGTCTTCAGAGGTGAAGACGTATCTACATTTTAATTTTCAATTGTAGTAATTAAGTAGAGCCAAAGTAACCGATATACTGAAACAGATTAGTAAGCTGAAGTGGCAATGGGTCGGTCATATAGCTCGACGACAACACAAGGAAGAAAGGTTCTCAAGTGGCGGTCTTATACCAGTAAACGAAGTGCTCGTATATTTGTGTCACTACTAAGCAGTTGCTAAATTATAATATATATTTGCAGCAGTAAAATCAAGAAAAATCATATGGAAGAGCTGATGGAAAATCAGCACTTAAAGTTGCAATTAAATATTAATAATTTCATTGGAGCCGGCGGGAATCGAACTCTAGTAGCTCAGGTATTGCGCAATTTACTGAGCGCTTACTGAGCTATCACGTCATGAGCTTCATGTACACAAAATAATATGAAGAAAAACAAATAAACAAATTCCATACGTTTTATTAGCACGTCGGGGAATTTTGTAGGAATCCATTTACTTTCCGAACCGAGAGATTTTTGTTAGATCACGAATTTTCCCTTTTTGCTTTTATTCTAGACGTATCGTCTTCGTGAACAATTTGCCTTAAGTATTTAGATAGAAGTCTGAAGAGCGCTGACTTAAATTCAGCAAAATGGGTTTTGGTTTTCATCTAAAAAATGGAAATGATAAGAAAATATCTTATCGTTTTCATTTTTTAGGTAATTTCTACCATCATTTGCACGAATATAATGTTAGATGGACAAACGAACCAACGGTCCTTTCCTGATGGAAAGACAAATGCAAGCTGGACACCTGAAAACAATTTTTACAAACAAAACTACAAAATAAGTAAAAATTAATAAATACCAAAGAAAATGACCAAAACCCAACATGGCAATATTCTTACTCCAAATACCTTCATTTTTTATTACATATCATCACAGTTCTCTGCGTGGTAGACATCGAAATGAGGATATCCGCAGTAGAACCAGAATACTCACATAGTCCAACGGATCAGTAAGCTGAAGTGGTGAAACGCACCACAGTAACGTTTCAAAATCTCCCAACACCCCCTCACCCCCCAGTGTAAATCTATAGTTTTGATAAATGGTCAGCAGTGAGCATTTGATAGGCTGTTATGAAAGAAAATTAATGAACTTACTTTAAAATTTTCCGTTTTATTTTCATACGAAGAGTTTTAATGAGGTTTATATAAGAGTTTAATTCTATACTAAAAGAGCAAACGCATAAATGTGGTCGTCCGATCGCAGAATTAGGCAGATCATGATGTGCCTGGGCATTCCATGGTACGCCGCAATTTCATTATTTGGCCGATCATTAATCCGCCTTAGCACTTTGTGCTTTATTTATATAATAATGCTAGTGGCTCCTACCGGCTTAATCAAATCTCTTCGACCAAATCTCATTCTTTTTTTAAATGTAGTCTAGATCACTTCTAGCATTGCTCTCTATTTGTTATTGAAGTTTCATCATAATCGGTTCAGCCATTCCATAGATTAGCCCGAACAGACAGACAGACAGACAGACCAATAGACAGACCGACAGACAAAATTACAAAAAAATTAAAATGATTATTCATGTCTAAATGATACGCAACTAACACCCTCACCTCAATATGGGCCAGTTATTTCGACATTACTGAGAGACACTTCAATTTTTCTTATCTGTATATAATATACTAGCTGTTGCCCTGCGCGTGAATGTCGCAGAAAAAATAATTGTAGAAATATCGCTTCAAATATGGAAGACTTATATTGTTTAATTAGGAATTTGTCGGTGCGATACGCGCGCCACCTACTGTAAGTTAATTGAACCATGCTTATAACGTTCGCGGAAGTGCAAGCAATAAGTTAAAAAACTTTTGCCGCAATCTGATTAACGGTATGCCAGCGCATAAAATACGAACAAACAAAATTTTTTTTATGTATTAGAAATAAATGTACGCGGCTATATTGTTGTCCAGCCACGCCTTAACCAAATGTCTCTCACATTACTAGATACTTGCTATTGTAGTAATATTTTAACAGAAATCAAAGTCATAAATTATCGCCTAAATCATGAAAAGGCGACGTATCATAAAATTCCCAGGCAGATGACGATCTGCTCAACTCTTACAACTACGGACTACGACATATAGATATAGCGTGCGAATGACGCGTGACAGGATTTCATTTATGGCGGTAATTAGGAGGCTCTCACTTGTATTTCGGTTTGTTCTGTCTCTGCCTGAAAGAAAGGAGTTCAAATATGTTCGCTCACGGAATAACGAAATATTGTGGGTTCAATAGACAATACAGAAAAGCTAAATTTGGCTTTTTATTGAATAATATTTTTAACGATAAGTTTTAGGTAAAATGAGATTTTGTAGTATTTATATTTAAATATTTATTTTTAAATGAATACTCGTAGTGTTTTACCCGTGTAGTGGCGGGTAAAAATACCCACTACCCCATATCTTCCCGTGGGTGTCGTAAGAGGCGACAAAGGGAAACTGATACAGAAGATGGGCAGCAGCATCTTTCTGATAAAAGCCAAAAAACAATAAAAAACTGCGGTTGCCAACCCGCTCGCCAAGCGTGGCAACTATGGCAATATACCCCCCATGAGCGACGACACAAAGAAACGGCCCCCAGTCCCCGGCGGCCCCGCTATTCCTGGCTACGGTGGCGACCATAGTAACGGCGGGGCAGGGGGTGCTAAGAATCTCCGGTGGAGGTTCGGTTGCCACCTACGACGACTCGACCTGGCAACATATAACGCACGCACCCTGAGGACTGACGAGAAGATCCTGGAGCTGGAAGAAGAGATAGATAAGTTACGCTGGAATATAATAGGACTATCCGAGGTCCGAAGAGAGGGGAGGACACGGTAATCCTCGAATCCGGCAACTTATTCTATCACCGGGAGGCGACCATCTGTCCCAAGGAGGTGTCGGATTTATCGTCCACAAGTCTCTCGTTAACAACGTTAAAGATCGGGAGTGTGTCGACGAGGGTTGCGTACCTTATACTCAGAATCACCAAACGGTATTCGCTGAAGGTCATACAGGTTTACGCACCAACCTCGGCACACCCTGATGAGGAGGTGGAGGAAATGTATGAGGATATCTCTAGAGCCATGCATTCCTCCAAAACCCACTATACGGTGTTAATGGGAGACTTCAACGCAAAACTAGGCACAAGAGAGAGCGGTGAGCTGAAAGTAGGAAATTCGGAATAGGGCAACGGAACCCAAGGGCCAGCAGCTGGCCGACTTTATGGAGAAAGAGGACTTTATGATGAACTCTTTCTTCCAAAAGCGGCCCCACAGAAAGTGGACCTGGTCGAGCCCCGACGGTTCGACAAAAATGAGATTGAGTTCATTATGACGTCCAGACGACAACTGTTCAGTGATGTCTCAGTGATCGCGAGGGTGAAAACTGGCAGCGATCACCGAATGGTGAGAGGCACACTGAACCTAAACGTTAAGTTGGAGAGGTCACGTCTAATGAAGTCAACGCTCCGTCCCCCTCGTGCTCTAATCCAAAGTCCCGAAAACTTTCAGCTCGAGTTACAAAATCGTTTTCATTGCCTAGAATTTTGCAATGAAGTGGACGATATGAATGACAAGCTTGTGGAAACTGTCCATGTGGTCGGAGCTAAGTTCTGTAAGACCCGTCGCAGAAGAACACAAAAACTCTCCGATCACACTCTTAATCTCATGGTTGTTAGACGGGAGATGAAGCTGCAGTCTTCAGCAGATTTGACAGCATACAGGCAACTGAACAGACAGATCTCCAAATGCATGCGGCGGGACTTGCGCAACTTCAATACAGCTCGTATTGAAGAAGCGATCGAGCGGAACCAGGGCTCCAAAGTCTTTGCCAGAGATCTGTCTGCCAGAAAGAGCCAACTGTCGAAGCTGAAGACCGATTGTGGCAGCATCGTTTCCGGGACACCTGAGATTTTGAGTGAGATTGAGAGGTTCTATGGGCAGCTGTACACGTCATCGTTGGAGCCACGCGCAAGTGTGAGTAACGATCCAAGAGCAAGTCTTATCCGACACTATTCCGATGATATCCCGGACGTCAGTCTGAGCGAGATTAGAATGGCTCTCCAGCACCTTAAAACGGCAAGGCCCTGGCGAGGATGGAATTACAGCGGAGCTCCTGAAAGCGGGTGGAAAACCGGTACTTGAAGTCCTTCAGAAGCTCTTTAATTCCGTCCTCCATGGTGGCATTACACCGGAGGCGTGGAGCAGAAGTGCGGTGATCTTGTTCTTCAAGAAAGGCGACAACGCCTCTTGAAGAACTACAGACCGATTTCCTTCTGAGCCGCGTCTACGTGCTGTTTTCGAGAGTCATTACGAATCGTCTCGCATGCAGACTCGATGACTTCCAGCCTCCCGAACAAGCCGGTTTCCGAAAAGGCTTTAGCACCATAGACCACATACATACCCTTCGGCAAATTGTACAGAAGACCGATGAGTACAATCTGCCACTTTGCCTGCGTATGTGGACTGCGAGAAAGCCTTGATTCCGTCGAAATTTGCGGTGCTGCAGTCCTTCAACGGTGCCAAGTGGACTGTCGGTATATCGAGGTGCTGAAGTGTTTGCACAGTAGGGCTACGATGGCTATCCGAGTACAGAACCAGAGTACGAAACCTATCCAACTGCAAAGAGGTGTAAGACAGGGTGACGTAATATCTCCGAAACTCTTCACCGCTGCATTGGAAGACGTTTTCAAGCTACTGGACTGGAAAGGATACGGTATTAACGTCAATGGCGAGTACATCACTCACCTTCGATTTGCCGACGATATAGTCCTTATGGCAGAATCGCTGGAGGACCTAAGCACTATGCTCAATGACCTCAATAGTGTCTCCCAACGCATAGGTCTCAAGATGAACATGGACAAAACAAAAATCATGTTTAATGTCCATGTCACACCTATGCCGGTAGTTGTTGGGAGCACTAAGCTCGAAGTTGTTGACGAATATGTTTACCTGGGACAAATAGTCCGACTAGGTAAGTCCAACTTCGACCGAGAGGTCAATCGTCGGATTCAACTCGGCTGGGCAGCGTTCGGGAGATAAAGACCCATCTTCTCGTAAGGCATACCTCAAAACCTCAAAACTAAATTGTACAACCAGTGCGTGTTACCAGTGATGACATACGGAACTGAGACGTGGTCCTTCACTGCTGGCCGTATGAGGAAGCTCAAGGTCGCTCAGCGAGCTATGGAGAGGGCTATGCTCGGGGTTTCTCTGCGTGATAAACTTAGAAATGAGGATATCCGCAGTAGAACTAGAGTAACCGACATAGCCCAAAGGATTAGTAAGCTGAAGTGGCAATGGGCCGGCCATATAGCTCGAAGAACCGACAACCGATGGGGAAGAAAGGTTCTCGAGTGGCAGCCTCGTACCGGCAGGCGAAGTGTAGAGCGTCCCCCCACTAGATGGAGTGACGACCTGGTAAGATATGCAGGAAGTCAATGGATGCAGGTGGCTCGGGACCGTGCTTTGTGGCATTCCGTGGGGGAGGCCTATGTTCAGCAGTGGACTTGTGAAGGGCTGTAATTAATAATGAATGAATGAGTGTTTTTACTGCTACAAATACTCCCATGACTGCCTCATTAATTCGGGTTAAAATTCCTGTTCGAGAGTAATTATGTATTTGTAGAGATATTCTTCTCAGTAGTCCAGAGCTAACTCCTTTAATAGGAAAACACGTAAACCATTGGTCCTACGCCTTATCTTTCTCTGGTTGTGTCGGATTGTCATCCTATCGGATCGAGACAGGAAGTAGAGAGTGCACACATACTGTATAATAGAGCTCGCACACACACTGTTGCACTTTAATCCTGTCTCGCACAGATGGAGAGTCTCCGTTGAAACTGAACGCCGCAACCTAAATTCTACCTGGAGGATTATAATAACCCCTTTTAGGCATTCTATCTAAGCTTTAAATGCTTATACCTAGGAGAGGTTCATTACACTAATAATAGTGTGACTGGCACAGAATCTCAACACTAATGGAGTGGCCGGTTCAAACCTCTGATTTTGAGGATCACGTTTCGTTTTAGCCATTAGGCTACTGTTGCCAAAAGCACAGGAAATATTAGAGTACTGCAAGTATGTTCATAAATATAACGGCAATATACGAGAGATATTATAGTTCCTCGAGTGAACGCACAAACAACGACTCTTACTTGTAACTGAATTTACCAACAACTATTTATTAACTAAAGAATCGATCAGTCGGCGAAGTAAACAACATGTTGTTGATGCATGTAGTGCTTGTACGAGCGTGGAAATGCTTTCCTTTGATTAACATGCTTGTTACATAGGACAGCAAAGTTACTTTTCATCAGACAAAATTCGTAATAAAAACTAAAATTTCTATGCATAGTGGCACGAGTTAGCAACTTTATTAACATTACTTATTACGTAACACGTAATTTAGTGATAGAACCTTGCTGTAGCTACGTATATTATGATTGTAACAAGAATGGGTGGGCTCAACTGGGAAGGACCACGCTCACACAGAATACCAATGTAAAGTAGCAGCTTAATGCTGCTGCTTTTCGTATAAAGAACCGGGGACCCTTTTTATTGGAAACAAGGTATTCCATCTTAGTCTTCACGGGTGACGGCGCATCTGCAGTTCGATTCTTAATCGAGGATAGATGAAGATGTCTATGGGCCGCAGCAGGCATTTACCATCAGGTGGACTGTATGCTCGTTTGTCACCATATACAATAAAAAAATCATGTGTAGAAAGAAAACTACTTTGCGGGAATCATTATATTAAAGATGTTAAAATTAATTAGCTGAGATTCACGTGGAAATAAAATTATATGTATTTACTTGTTTCAGCCATTAGGCACTTGGAGGTCATTAATTGCAAAGTCAATTTTTCCTCATGACACCCCGTTTAGACGCAAAACGCGTTTCGTTACATCTACGATGTCATTCCTAGTATAGTGGTGTTGGGATTAGTGGTGGCAGTGATAGTGCACGCAATGAGGGCATCCACGACTTTTTCTACTACCAGGGCGGCGCCACTACAAAGTGAGGTATAATATTTGACAGATTTCATAGCGGGGAAGTTAATTTGTTCGGAAAATGTAAGGTTTATTGTTTCTTTCTGTACTATATTTGCTACATTTTATATTAATATGATTAAAAATAAATGAACTAAACCACAGATATTCATAAAAGTAGAAAAATTAAAAAAGAAGTTAAAAATGTGCAAAAAATTAAAGAGCAAAATCACTGACGCATTGTTTTATGTATTAATATAATAACTCTAGAAACTGATAAACTTTTATTAAAAACCAACTTCTCAATTAAATTACATTGTGTAACAAAAAACTCTACCTCAGTGTCAACTAGCGACATCTGGTGAGCAGAAAATTATTAGCCCTCATTGAGGATGGCTTGGAGGCGCAAGGTAATCAAACACATTATTTTTTATTTTTCATGCTAATTTTATCTTATTAATTTTAACATCTTCAAATATTTTTGAATCCATCAAAAAGTACATTATATAATTACAGGTTGTATGATCAGGAAATAGTTTAAAAATCTTTATATTTTTTTATTATGATAAGGCAAATAGCTTTTAACTTCACAGATGCTTACAGCGTTAATGTGTTTGTGAAAGTAGAGCAAAGCTGCAACATATCATAGCTATAAGTCGACCGGGGTATGTACTACTCTCTGAGAGAATACTAGTATGAAATAGCATCATAATACTGTTGTGTTTCGCATGGTGAGTGACGAGAACTGGCGCCCAATTTAATAAAAACGAAGAACTAAACTCCATCTTTTGTCCTCAGGGGTGGCAACGCATCTGCATTTTGATTCTAATTCGAGAATAATAGTACATAATTATGGGTCAAAGCATCCACTTACAATCCTCATATTGGCGCAGCGAAGTATACTAAATATAAGTGCACTTGAATTAATACTGTTAAGTTAGTACTAGATGTTTGTCCTCGTGCAATTTATGTGTGTAAACTACCTCCACGATACAGGATAAAATCTTGTGTGCCGGTAAACCGGTAATGTTTTTAGGTAAAAATACGTAGGTGGGAGTTGGACGGAGAGGTTATTCGCGAACTATTTAATTTAAAGCAAGCGCATAACCACTAAGCAATAGCGTATTTTACTTTTTTTTTCTGGTTGTTATTTCAACTATGTAAATAATTTTTGTCTGGTTTAGATGGTTATGCAATAAAAATATCCACATAGAATTTAAACATGTCTGCTCTCGAAAAATGCTTATGGCGCATTTTTGGAGAATACGTCAAATATTTTCCATCATGATCTTGTATGCGATTTAAAATTCAATCGCTTCTGCAGAACCTTACTTATTTTCAAATGAAATGCAGATAGATTCAAATGAATGCAGTTTATAAAAAAATTAAACTTAGAATTTGGTCCAACTTATTAAATTTTTCAATAAATTAAAAGTTATTAAACAAATATAAGTTCTTAATAATATTATTCTACGATCTTATTCATAATCATGTCTATTTATTGATTTATCATTTATTTCAGCCTATCAAAAATCCACTACTCACGTGTCAGGGGCGATTTGTTAACCACAAGTTTTTATCGTTCTGTTTTCTGGAAGATTCTGGTGTACATCTCCATTTATAGTTACTTCTCTGCAATTTCTTAGGACACCTACGGGATAAACAGTTACACATAAATTATTGGGTTTCAAAAATTCAAATAGCAAAACGAAATATTAGACATATTAGATGAAAAAATGGTATGCGATAGTTTAAAAACAATTAATTGCTCTGATATCATGGAAACGAGTTGTCCTAACTTATTGTATGAAAAATTACACAGGTTTTTATAGATATATATGATAAGTGTAAGTTACAGAAAATACCAAAGAAAAGAAAATTACGCAACCATGGGTTGATAGCGAACTCTGTTAAAAGATAGAAGATAGGATTTAATAATCAGGGTTTGGAAATCATCCCCTAAGAATATGAATAAAAGACTAATGTATACGAGATATAGAAATAAGGTTAATAAATTAATAGATAAAGCTAAGAATAAATACAGGCAGAATGAGATACAAAATTCAAAAATGATTTTAGAAAAATATGGTGTAACATAAATAAATGCAAGCCTAAAATGGGTTTGGATGACGTTATTTTAAAAGCTTTAGGTCAAATTATCAGTGTGTATAATACTTGCAATAAGTTTTCTGGAACGTTCATAGGAGAAGTACAGAAAATAAAGCATAACTGTGATAATAATTTTTAGATAGAATTTCATATGTAAAACCAAGTGATAAGTCCTTTTACTTTAAGAAGATAGGAGCGTATACAATAGAAAAATATGTAAATAATTTAGATTTTAATAAAGCACCGGGATAAGATAAAATTAGAGTACAAGATATAAAGCAGGTAATGAAAGAAATAAGTCCAGTATTAGCTAAATTTATAAATATGAGTGTGGGTCCCCCACCCGAGTTTACCCGGATATATTAAAAAAAGCAATAATACGACCAATATATAAACATATAACCAATTGCTATATTATCGGTAATAAATAAAATAGTAGAAAAAGTAATAGTGAATCAGATAAGTTGTTACTTAGAGCAATATAACATAATATCAAATGCGCAGCACGGGTTCCGTCGTGGACGCAGCACGGACACTGCGCTAGCGCAATTCACCGACTATATCAACAACAATCTCAATGAGGGTAAGTTTGTCCGTGCTGTTTTTATTGATTATAAAAAGGCATTCGACACCCTGGAACACGAGGTACTACTGCGTGCGATGGATGAATGTGGTACCAGAGGTCACATCAACCGATGGTTTAAATGCTATTTGCGAAATAGATCCTTATGTACATTGATAGACGAAGTAACAGGAGAAGATGTAAGCATGAGTCTTGGAGTGCCAATCGGATCGGTTTTCGGTCTATATGCATGTTCATAGTGTCATTAATGTGATAAAACATTGTAAGACGGTTATGTATGCAGACGACATGTGCCCAATGTACTCAACCAATAACACGAAAGTATAACTAAATGGGCACATGATAACGGTATAATTATAAACTTATCTAAAAAGGCTACGTACACAAGTTCACCCCACAGTAACGTCTTTAAGCAAGGTAAATTAAACATAAATATAATTGGTCATACGTACGAGTGTCTACACCTCAATAAAGCTGGCTGCCTGTAAACATAGATGTAGTAGATAAATACCGATACTCAGGCCTGACAGAAGATAGTAATATGAACTGGAAACTGCACGTCAATGGTGTATGTAATAAACTGAAATCAATACTGGGTAGATTCTTTCACCTAAGCAATTTCATGAATCGAAAAGTCTTGTATGTACTGTATTATGCACTGGCTGACTCGGTAATCAATTATGGATTGAGCTGTTATGGGCTAACATTCAAAACACAGTTAGATCGTATAAAACATTTACAGATTAGACTTCTTAAGTATTTAGTAAGTAAAAACGTAAAATTACAGTGTAAACCAAATTATGACAAATTATTTAATATATGTAAATTACTTCCAGTGCATGAAAAAGTAGATTACCTAATTGCTTTAGAACAATATAAAATAAATTAATATAAACAACCTATACCGCCTAAATATCGTACCAGGCAAGTTGAAAAGGGTAAATATGATACCACACATAAGAAACAATTATAGTAAGAGAACTAGGCAATATTTAACTCCGCTAATATGTAATAGAATAGATTTTATAAGAGATACGTCAAAAAGACATAAGCACTGTAACATTAAAGAAAAGACTGAAAGATAAATTCCTACGAAAAGTATAATGTACTACCTATAATAAGTATTTATTAAAGATAGAGATATTTATTGTAATAAATATACCCAAGATAAGTACCTATGTATGTAACATAAAATACATATTAATGTATAAGAAAAGAGCGCCATTATCGCCAACAAACTGTTGCACAGTTTGGCGATGTTTATTATTATTGTAAATGCGTGTATTTTATATGAAGTACCTGGAGCTTTGCTCGGTATTTTTTTTATAAATCGTGTTTTTTGGAAATGATATTTAGACACGAATTATATACTGATGAAATATGAATAATATTTTTGGATCTTACTTACCGTATTCTCTTTTTTAAAGCTCGGTTATTTTTTTTTGTGTTTTTTTTTTTAATATACTTAGATACGAATTAGATGCGTTGATAAAGGGCTCCCAATAATAGTTTTTTCCACAAAAGAAGGAACTTGAAAAAAAGGGAAAAAATTATCGGACTGGAGACATCTGGACTGAAACCGGGGTCTTCTGGTTTCGGGATCGCCCGATTTCCCAACTGAGCTATTATGACTCAGTCATCAGAGGTGATGACGAAATTTACCTTCGAATTCTAATGATATTGTAGCAGTTTTTCATTGCCTGAAAACACGGATAAAAAGACATTCTCTAAAAGTGAATCCTAGCTAGATCGATTTATTGCCCCCGAATCCCCCTGCATACCAAATTTCATGAAAATCGTTGAAGCCGTTTCCGAGATTCCGATTATATATATTAGGTCCTTACATATGAAATTGGCGTTTTGTACGGGAGGAATATAAAGTCATTTTTTTTGTAAAATATATTTAATTAATCAAAGTATGCACCGTTTATATCTATGCACTTTTGCCATCTCATAGGTAGTTAATTGATCCCTTTACTGAAAAAACCATGGGGGCGAGAATCAATAAACTATTTGAAGGCAGTTTGGACTGCCACATCGGAGCTGAATTTTTTTCCTTGTAAGAAGTTGTCCAAATTCCGGAAAAATGGTAATCTGCTGAAGCAAGGTCCGGGAGTACGGTGGATGTCGCAGACATTCCAATTGTAGCTCATCTAACTTAGTGGTTGTTTGTTGTGCAGTGTGGTCTTGCGTTGTTGTGAAGCAGCAGTGGCCTAGAGCGATTGACCAATCCCGGTTGTTTAGCAGCTAGTTCTTCCTTCATGGTTTGCAGTTGCTGACAATAGATATCTGCCGTAATCGTTTGGCCAGATTTTAGAAAGTTGTAGTGAACGACACCGGCGCTAATCTACCAAACACTTACATGTAACTTTTTCTGACTCAATTTTCGTTTAGGGCAGGATTTGGCTGGGTCTCCAGGGTTCAGCCATTGCGAAGAGCGCTTCCGATTATTTTACAGTATCCACTTTTCATCACAAGTAATGATTCGATTTAAAACCTCTTCATTATTGTGTCGGTTGAGCAAAGTAACACAGCAGTCGACGCGTGTTTGCAAGTTCGATTCACTCAATTCATGAGGTGCCCATCGTTCAAGTTTTTTTACTTTCCCGATTTGCTTCAAGTGGATTAATATAGTTTTATCACTTACCCCGAAGCTCGCAGCTATCTCTGAAGTGCTTTGTGATGGACCCGCTTCCACAATAGCCTTTAATTCTTCATTTTCCATTTTGGTCTCCGGCCGTCCACGGGGTTGGTTCTGAAGGTCGAAATTTCCAGAACGAAAACAATGAAACCAAAAACGTACCGTGCTTTCTTTTGCAACACCAGCGCCGTACACATCATTAATCCTTTGAGCTGTTTTCGACATTTTCTTCTTAGTTATATTCCTTCATTTATTCATTCATTTATCATTAAATTTCCTTTTACAGACTGCGCTTCAAAGTAGTAAATAGTTTATAATAGTCGAATTCAACACACTCTAAAATTTATATATCATTTTCAACGTTACAGCTCACCACAAGTCCACTGCCGAACATAGGCCTCCCCCAAGGAATTCCACAAAGCACGGTCAAACTCAAAACTCAAACTCAAACATTTATTGCTAAACCATAATGTACACAAGATGTTATAAAATAATGTGAGACCAGTGTTATGGACCCTGTTGAGCACGCAATTTAGGGGCTATGAGAGAGGAAGCGTATTTAACTACCAATAAGAATGTCATTGTGGTTAATTCAATTTAAATTTAAATGAGTGATCATTTTGTAAAACCTATATAAGTATTATTTGTAAAGTATTCATTAGTACTATAGTAACATTTATTAGTTAGGTACAGTTTTAATTTTTTTGTAAATATGATGTCATTATTTTCATTTTTTAATATGTCAGGTAGTTTATTATATAATTTTATGGAAGAACTTAATGTACTAGAACTGTTTAGTTTTAAAAGGGAAGTTGGCAATACTAATTTTTTTGTGTCGTAACGTGTATTTGCATGGCAAATCTTCACGTTTTGTATAAAATTAGATAATAGTGATCATAATCAAAGTTCCTCACCTTCTGTTGAGCATCCGATATATTGAGTAGTAACGACAGTTTTGTAAGCATACCATCTTTAGAAGAAACTCTTGACTCCCGTTTTATACAGTTTTTTTTTTAATTTCAATATTATTAACGGATCATTACCCCGATATGCTGGCCAGCTTTGACGGTAATAACATTCATGTGATTTTAGTTTCGGAGTCATGGTTAAAGCCATGTCTTCCATCTATTTCCTATTCCCTTCCATGATTCCACTTAATACCCAATGACATGACTATTCGGGGTGGTGGTGGTGTTGCTGTTTATCTTCGTTATATTCCTTTTTCTATTGTTTGTCTATTACTTTAACCTCAAAATCAGAACGAAGCAATATGCTTGTTTATTGATGTACACCTGTCGTACACCAAATTAGTTCTTGGTGTTTTTTAAAGCCCTTCTTCTTCAGTGGACTATTTTACAATTTTGGATAGCCTTCTTGAAGAGTTTACTCCATTTTACACACACACTGTGCTAATGGGGGACTTTAATACTTGCCTACTTAAAAACGATGTCTGCTCTCGTTGTCTTAAATCTCTGGCTGAAGCAGCCGATTTAAACATTCTTCCCCTTTCCGAAACTAATTTTTTTCATAACTTTGTCCTGTCTCGCGTTGATTTGGCTATCGTTTCTTCTCTTCACGTTCTCATGTTGAAAAATAAGGTCAATGTGCTGCTAATGCCTTCTCATATCATGAGAAGGCATTAGCAGCACATTGTTGATGTTTATTTCTTTCTTATAAAATAAGAACAAAGCCAAATCAAGAACACTCTTGCAGCGTAATTTTGTGGGAAGGGATTTGGACAAATTACGAGACGAAGCTGTGAATACGGATTGGACGGCTGTAACAACCGCTTGTGCTTCTTGTTAAAATTTACGATGGACATGCTCCTGTTCGTCCAGTTTGTACACGCCACCCTCCAGCCCCGTGGTTAACCAGGCATAAGTCAGATCCTACAAATGACATGATTCAGGAAAAGTACAGTATCCTAAGAAATCAATGCAACAAATTGTGTAGAGACTAACGATGACGCCATATCCATAAATCAGTACAAAACGAAGATACAAGCCATGTTTGGAAATTCCTAAGGACATAATTACGTTCAAGCTCGATTCAAAATAATATATATTTAAAATTGCTTAATTAGCGCTTTTCCACTACTTCTTATATATTAATAATATTGCAAAATCTACTACAACTCAACTTTCAACATTACCCACTCCTGACTATCCTGCATTTGCATTTAGGCAATTTGCAGATTGTGATGTTAGGAGAAATATACTCTCTATTCATTCTGACGTTGTCGGTAGTGATGATGTCAGTCGTAAAATGATTATTTCCTTACTTGATATATTAACACCCATTATTACCTTTATCTTAAATTTTTCTATACTCACATCCTCCTTCCCTTCCATTGGAAAGATAAAAAGCTAATGCTTCGAGTTATTCCGAGTATCGTTCTATTTCAATTCTTCCTTTTCTGTCCAAAGTCTTAGAACGTATTGTCCAACACAATTAAATTCCTTTTGCACAATAAATCACATCCTTAATTCACTCCAATCCGGATTTAGGCCGGGTCATAGTACGACAACAGCATTATTAAAAATCACTGACGACATTCGTTTCGGAATGGATAACCGCCAAGTCATAGTGATGGTGTTACTGGATTTCAGCAATGCCTTCAATGCTGTAAATCATGATATCCTTATTGGTGTACTGCGTTCTCTTAACATATCTCCAACTGCTATTCCCTGATTTCGTAGTTACTAACATTGACGCCGACTACGTATTCGGGTACAAGACAGAATATCTTCATGGCTTGATACCGCTGCTGGCGTTTTACAAGGTGGAGTGTTATCTCCGCTCTTATTTAAAATTTTCATAAATTCCATCACATCCCAAATGTCTTCTCTCTACCACTTGCATGTTGATGATCTCCAGATATATCTACAAACCGCCGTAGAGGATCTTCCAAAAGCAATTTACAATATAAACAAGGATCTAGCGTGTATTCTTGACTGGAGTTGATCGTATCTGTTAACCGTTAATCCGATAAAATCCCAAGCGATAATTATTGGTAGTTCAAGAATAATCTCCAGATTAAATAAAACTCAATTAAGTCCCATAATATTTATAGTGTTAAAATACTTATAAGCACGTTGTAAAAAACTTGGGAGTCTTGATAGATTCTAACCTTTCCTGAACTACTCAAATAAATGCAGTGTGTCGTAAAATGTTTGCAGCTTATGATCCACTCCGAAGAATGAACTACTTCTTATCCATCTCCACCAAAATTATGCTTGCCCAATCTTTACTGCTTTTTATCCTCGATTATGCTTAAATAAATTATCTAGATATTACCGAAGAGCAACTTAATAAACTTGAGCGACACCAAAATCTATGTATACGGTTCATATTTGGACTTTGTAAATATGACCATGTTTCAGAATACCGCGACAAGCTCAAGTGACTTCCGATCCGTCTTCGTCATAATACTCATATCCTTTCTGCTCTCTACTGCGTCTTATTTAATATATCAAGTCCTCTCTACCTCAAAGAATGTTTCCATTTTCTCAGCTCCTCTCATAAATTTTCGCTTCGGTCCCTAGAAAACCTTTCCCTTCTATGTCCCTTACACTCCCCTACTTTTTAGAGTAAATCTATTTCAGTTCTTGGAGTCAAGCTTTGGAACTCCTCATCACTAACTACAAAACGTGCTTAAACAATAGACTTCTTTAAAAACAAGTTAAGAAACATTACCTTTCCCTCCAAATTTCTCCTCCTCCTTTCATCTCTTCCTGTCGCTTTATGGTCACTAGTCTGTCAATTAAGTAAATTTCGGTATGTTCAATTATTTATACTTTAGATTATAATATTATTTATGTTACACTCTACCCATCAATTAAGTTCTCCCTTGACCTTGCTTCGCCCTTTTTAGGTTGCCTGGAAGAAATTGCTATATAGCAATAAGACCGTCTTTTGCTTTTCTCTCTGTTTGTTATTCGTTATGTTATTTGTTTTTTTTTTAGTGAACAATAAAGGATATTGTATTGTAAACATTTTGCCCGCATTATTTTGTTTTGGAAATTTGGGATCCTTTTACGTTGATAACAAAGGTAAAATTTATTGCGAGGCGTTCGGTTCTGCGATCCCCAAAACACCCATGAAGCTTAGAGATTAACATTGACTTGTTTATGAGTTGATAATGATATTGACTATAATTTTAAAAACGCAGTTCACTTCAAAAGCTAGAAATATTTATATGCCCGTATTTGGTGTTCTATAAATATCCGTTCTCTAACTAACTTCAAACAAATAAGGATAGATACTAAGCTGAATTTTCACAACCTCAAATTAGACTTTGTCATTTAACACTTCTCCCATTAACATTTTGAGTGCACCTGGTTAGCAGGATAATTATATAATAGGATTATGTCAATCAATTCGTTATATTGAGCAAAATAAATGAATAGCATTTTTTTTAATATACCACGTTTTCATATTCTAAAATTGTCATCCGATTCTGTTCATTTTAGATTCCAAAATTGATCTTCAAAATTTCAAGTCTCTAGCTAATCGGGAAATTAGTTTAAAATAAATTACTGAATTTGACCCGAATAGACATACACGAAAGAGAGTTAATAAAAACGTGGTAAAATGACTCAAAACGAGAGGAGAAAGAATGAACTTTGGGTCTAATTTTTCCCAAAACGGAACTGTTTTCGTAGAATGTTTATTTTCTAAGAGAAAAATATTTGAACTCCTACAAATATTTTCTTGTCAAACCTAGGGATTATTTGACACGTACTTCGACCGCTGTCTAACTTAACAAAAGTTCTGTTCCGTAGATATAAAATAATGGTATAATGAAAACGCGCTCGTCTTTTGTCGAATTATTCCAGACTGTGAGTCCCGCATTTTATATTGTATTCCAATTCGATCGTGCATACATGTAATGCATCTGCATTTAAAATTACATATCCATCTGGATATGTAATTTTAAAATGTGGAACTGACCGTCTTGAAATTAAATTATACTGCAATTATTTTAAATAACTTAAGATAGTAGAACCTTTGCAATCAATTTAGCGTAGGATAAAATACTGATATTTCCCGATCACGCTGTAGCACAAATAGATCAGCTCGACCGGAAAAGACCACGCTCACCCTGAATACCAACGGTAAAATAGCAGGGATTTTCAGGTGTGTTTCGCATAGTGAGAGAAACCACAGGATACTTACCATCAGGTGAACTGCGTACTCGTTGGTCACCTCTACTTCTATAAAAAATATTATAAATACAGATGAAAGAAAAAAATCTGCATTTCTATATACTGCAGTAAAATTTTTGACACGCATATCGCATTCCGTGTTTTTGACAATACTAAATGAAAAAGTCACTCCTCGGTAACTCATAATTCACCTGACAATAAATTCACTGACACCTTGCAAATTATATTTCCGACTTACTTAGATTTCTAGGGTCCTAAACAGTAAAGTAAGAAACGCTCATGCAATAAAACTGTATATCAACTAGGTTGCAGTTTCAAAAACATGAAAACAATCACGATACAATCAAATGAGAATTTCAACAACAACTTCTCTATAAGAATTAGTTTCGGCGGAAATCCGAAATTCGAACCCGTAACCATTGAGAATATTAATTAACAACTTGAGATTATTTTAGATTTTAACACGTAATCACATTTATATACATAAAAATAAAACAGGGTATGCTGTTAAAATAAAATGCATTTCAGAGTTTTTACTTACCGCAGCAAGCACCGGCAATTAAGAAACACATTTGCACTCGAGCTGTAACTAAGCAATTGTGGTTTATTTTCACTTTTGCACATAAATGCTTTACTCAAATTATTCCCACTTTAACGGTTCAGCTCAGGTGACAAGCGCCCTTAATTTTTTTATTGTGCGAACAAAGCAAGTACGTTTTCCGCCTGTAAAAATAAAATGTTTAATTGGAACCTTAAAAAAAAGCGGGATTACTAAATTATTAAAAAATATTGTATATAAATAATCTTTACACGGTGGACCGATGGCTGCAGCTATATTATGGTTGTAGCACGTATGAATCGGCTAAACCGGGGAGGACCACACTATCACAAAATGCCAGCGTAATAACAGATTAATGCCTTTCCTGTGGTAAGCGTAGAGACCCAGAGATCTGATTTCCTGGAAACGTGGCATTCCATCTTTATCCTCAGGGGAGACAACACATTTGAATTTTTTTTTTATTCGAGGATAGTAAAGAAGTCTATGGGCCACAGCACCCACTTAACATCAGGTGGACTATGTGATTGTTTGTCGCTTTATTCACCAAAAAATATTTTGGAGGCTTATACAATCGGCTAACACGCTGGCTGTTCCATGCTACAAATTCCAAACCTTAGAAGAGAAGTGTGTATAGGCTAAGTTAACTTTTTCTAATCTCATCGTCATTAAAGTTGCTGTGTGATGGCGAAGTAAGATAATCAATCACCCTATTATGCTGAGTATATAATGATATGCTAAAAAAGAGGAAAAAAAGACTTATAATAAAAAGTGAAAGCTGTCTTCAATGAACTAAAAAGGATAAAATAATTTGACGAGATATCGGAGAACAAACCTTAAAAACATGCGTCGAATGTAGAACCTTCTTCTTTTGAGTCGTTTAGTAAATAATCTTGGATTCGATCTGCAAAAAAAACCGTCATAGCACAAGCATTTCAAGATTAATTGGAAAAATAAATAGAAAAAATAGTAGTTTTATATCTAACTAAATTTTGCCCGCGACTTCGTCCGCGTGGAGTTCGGTTATATCGCGCCCATGTGTGAAAAAGAGTCTGCTGGTACAAGCCACAATTATAACTGGATGTCGCGGGCAAAAGCTAGTAAACTATAAAACTTCTTTATACACCACATTTTTTGCTAATCTATTACTGTGTGCCAAAATTATCAGACTACTGGACGAGCTTACGCGTGAGCAAGCCACATAGAATTGCCCGTGTGAAAAACAATTTTCTCTCAAGTATATACCCGCAAATTTTAATGTCTGCCCTTGTGATTTGTTTATGGTCATTGCAAATCAGACTTTGAGGGGAAACTGTATTCGTTTGAATTCAAAGGGAAGATCATTTGGGATCAAGAGAATTCTTGGTACAAATACAGTTTCCCCTTGCGCACATCCAGTTATAATTGTGACTTCCACTACATTGCGATGTAACGCTTTTACTTTTAGTCTAGTTCCGTTGCACAGTTGAGGAGGTTTTAAATTTCGCATCAACATAACAGGAGTGTCCACGCGCATAATAAGCTTATGATGTGGAAGACCCGATGGTTTCAGTGAATCAAGAAATTCGACAGGGTAGTTAATTGCGTCATCTGTGTTGACCATAGAGTCTATTGACGTGTACACCATTTCTTCCCCCTCAAAAGACATTAACAGTATATCTTTAATTGCCGCTGCTTGGTCGTTTTTCAGGATTAATATGGCACGTTCACACAACCATTCCATTGGCTTATCATGGTAACGTAAATACAACTGTGCACAAATTATAAGAGATGGTTATCATTCCGTCATTTATCGGGTAATCACCGTTGCCGATTTCAAGTAGGAGATTTGCAAATCCACCAGCAGACTCTTTTTCTCCTAAGTGTACCCGCATATTTTTTGAGAGCTTGAGGATTTTAATTAGAGGCCATAAAGTGAATCTCTTAAGACACGCCTTAACTTCATCTGCTCTAGTTCCTTTTGGCACTACTGGTAGAGTCTGCCTAAAACCTCCAGCCAGCAAAACCGTTACACCACCCATTAACTTCTTATTTCCTCTTATATCTTATAGAGTTCTGTTTAAAGCCTCTACGCCACCCTTATGAGCCATGGTTATTTCATCCCACACTATCATTTTCGTATGTTTTAATACTTCAGCAAAATTACTTTTTTTCTATATATTACCAATCGGAGTATCAGTTGTTGTTAAATTGAGTTGTAACTTGAAGGTAGCATGAGCAGTTCGTCCACTCTCAAGCAGTGTAGCTGCGATCCCAGAAGAAGCCACAGCCAAAGCAATTCCGCAAGTACTTCAAAATTTTCCTAATAGGAAATTTATGTGGAATGTTTTTCCTGTTCCACCGGGAGCATCTAAAAAAATATTCCACCCTCATTTGATTCAATTTTTGTGTTAATTTGAATGTAAACTGCTTTTTGTTCGTCATTCTGTGATCTTTTATTATTTTTAACTGCGTTTTACAATGATGCTAAGTCATAACTTGTCTCTTTAAGAAACTCCCATACTCTTTTAGTAGCCGACAACCCAACGCTAATACGGCGTCTTCTATTACCGAAAGGCATTTGTTAAATACCACATCTGTTATGTGCTCTACATCCACATCTCCCTGTCTTTCTAATTGCCTTTTAAAATCTTCAGATAGGTATTCTTTGAATTTCTCCCAAAGGCTTAAAGGGTCTGATACTTGGCAGAACACTCAAATAATCGTAAAAAGATCCCGAATTGTTTGCGGTGATTGGCAAAGTGCTGTCTCTTCCAATACTGCGAACAAATGCTGATCATCTACAAGCAAGCCGAGAGCTTTGCACGCTGATTGGAACGTGGAATATACATCAACATCTACAGTTTTTTACGCTTCAAACGAAATTTGCCCCGGATCTCATGAAGAAGCATGCGAAGGTGATAGCATTCTGTATTGTTCGGATGCACAGTATAAACGCTGCCCAGAACGTGCTCTCTTTTGACCCCTGGCCAGCCTTCAACGTTTGCTCCTCTTTTTCTCCTTTGGAACTTTCTTTTATCCCTAACGTAGTATGCAGGTACTTCTAGATAGAGCAATGTTTTTGTTATCATTATAAAATTATCCACTTTACACAAATCGAAAAAGGATAGAAACGTGGTTGTTGGAGGACTATTCACTCTTTCACTCAGATTTTGCTCATTAAAATAAACCCTTTGCCCATTTTCCAAATGAACAGCGAGGTGGACTACGGGAGGGAAACGCTCATGAATGGGAAATTCAAGGATTCGCCATACTGCCTCTGATCAACTTGGTCTGAACCACTATTTACGTATTTACAGACGTATTTTGAATATTTACCGAATTTTATTTGAATATTACCGAATGACAATATTCCACATTTAAGTGAGCGTTAAATATTTTTAATAATACTGGATTATAAGGGACTACCCAGCGATTATCTATGGTTGTGCCTTTGATATCAACAGAGAACCCACCGTCATCTAGTAAACGTCTCTTGTACTGCGGATAACCGTCTTCGCCAGTTTGAGTTTCCCTTATGAGAGCCCTGGGGTATCGTTTACTGCACATGTTATCTTTCACACATGGTGACTTTCGATTTAAAGTTCCAAATGGACCATGTATCATATTACATTTAACGATTTCGTGAAGCTATGGGTCACGTTTGGGATCCGGTATTTCAGCACAAATTATATTGTCGATTTGATCCGGAGTAATACGTTTGTGAAGCCATAAAAGAAAATTAATATGCGGAAGACATCTCTTTTGCCATTCCGTTGAGAACATATAGCATCGCACTTCACCAAATATTTTGCCCTTTGTCAATATGTTCATGATCTTTTTCACCTTTAGTCGAAACACCCTCGAAATTATATCGTGTCTATCATGAGATTGTTGTCCTTGAAGCAATTACTCTTTTATCTCGTCCCAGCTAGGATTGTATGTGAAAGTGATAAAAAGATCAGGCCGGCCGTAATTCCTAACATAGGTCATAGCGTCCTGTGTTCTTTCGTGCATATACCTAGGTCCCCCGTAAAAGATGATGGAAGTACAACCATTTGTCCTAGTTGGTTGGCTTCTGCGTCTTGTCGTCCAGTAGCATATTTTAAATGAATGTAACTATCAGCACGTAATTTGGCTTGATTATTTTGATATAGTTTAATCTCTCTATTTCTATTTTGGCGTATTCATCCACCAAATTTTGAATAAAAAGGGCACGATAGTTGACTTAATAGTTATCTTCTCCTTCTTTAATCATTATTCTATACGAATAGAAACTTGCAGAAGAGACTTAGTTGTGGGATCGCGTTGTGGTATGTTGATTGAATACCCATCATCCCCTCATTAAATGGATACTTCAGCGCATCATATGCTCGATGTATCTCACTAATACGCTGAAGTAAATTACTTCGGCTCTCGATGATGATGTCCCTTAGATCAAATTGTTGATCCACTAACACTAAAGCCACTTCATTTGTAGTTGGTGCATTGTACCTACCTCTATGTTCTTCTGGTGGTTTTTTTATTAGCATGTATGACAACTTTGTATGACTCTTAAGGGGGCTTTATCAATGGCACTTTTCAGATCTTTTATATACTTTAACTATAAAACGACACCCATATTGACATTTTAACCACATCGCACCCCCACGGGGGATGATGGTATGTATTTCCCGTCTGCTGCGTTGGATTTTGCAATAGTTGTTGTTTTCGTAATCAGCGACCCGACAAACCATAAAAACGATACCCATGTTGATTTTCAGAATTTGTCACCCTTTTCCACCTTTTAGGGGTTGAATTTTGAAAGAGCCTGAAACAATTGTTTACTCATTTATTGATAGGAGTTCTCCTGTGAAGTTTCGAATAAAATAGTTAAACTAATCTTGTTTCCCCATACAAACTTTCAACCCCTCTTTCACCCCTTTAGGGGTTTAATTTTCAAAAACCTTTGGAAACGTTATTGTTTATTTCTAATCGTTAACCTAAAAACAAAGTTTTAGACTTCTAGCTCTAAAAATGACGGACTTCCACACAAACTTTTAACCCCTTTTTCACCCCCTTAGGGGGCGAAGTTTCAAAAATTCTTTCTTATCGGATGCCTACGTCATTACAACTGTCTGTGTGCCAAATTTCAGCGAAATCCGTTTAGTAGTTTCGGCTGTGCATTGATAGATGAGTCAGTCAGGTTTGCCTTTTATATATAGATAGATAGAAGAAGATAGAAGAAGATAAGACATAATTAAAAAGCAAAAAATGAAATACTAAGAATATAAAATAACATCATTCACAATTTCTCAAATTATTTTGATGTTTTTTAATATTTTACCTTTTTGAAACCACTATGACCACAAAATGGTCTCATTTTGCATAATGAACCCGTAACAGTCCACTGCTGGATATTATTATAAGAATAATAACCATCATCTTTATTTCAGTGCTTAACAAGACCACAGTTAAAATAGGCCTCCCTTAAGAAACGTTTCAAAACACTGTCTCGAGCTGCCTGCATTAATTGATTTCGTCAGATCCTCAGATTTGCACTTCATTTAATTGGGATCGCCCTATACTTCGCTTACCGGTACGGAAGCCGACATTTGAGAACCTTTCTTTCCCATCGATTGTTGGTTATTCGAACTATATGACCGGCCCATTTCCACTTTAGTTTAGGGATCACTTGAGCTATGATGTTGTTGTTACTTTAGTTCTCTGTGGATATTTTTGTTACGTATACAAACTATTAGAATAGCCATAGCTCGGGAAACGAATTTGAAACACCACAAATGACCAGTATTGAAGCACTAAGTCTTTCTCGTCAAAACAAAGTCCCGCTGGGTTTCTTGCTGATTCTTCACACGAGGTTTTTTTCCCGAACTAGTGGTAAAAGTTAAAAATGACTTTCAATAAGAATTAAACGTTGTAATCAATCAATATTGTGACATCACTGTCAAAAAAACTAGAATAAAATATTATTTAAGGCAAAAAGGAAGTTTAATAATTACTAGTGTATACAATGTTTTCCAAATTATTAAGACAAGTAAAAAAGTTATTTCTTGAGAAATAGAATCACAATATTCCAAATATTTTCTTACTATAATCATTCTGTACGTAAGGCACAATTCATAGGACAGATCGAAGGAACGGTCGAGTTATGTAGTCGTAATTTAATAATTAATCTTGTCACTTCCGCGACAACGTTGCTGCGTCATAGTGACTGTATAATATGTACTACATAGGTCTGAGCACAGGCACTGCGTCAGACGGTGAAGCGTTCGTCATTCATTAAAAATACACATGTTTGTTTTCATCTAGTAGAGTAGCGTGTGTGCCCGTGGGTTGGCGGCGCAAGAGAATCTATTACCCCGTTTCGTCCCGTGAGTGTTATGAGAGGCGATTAGAGAACGTACCAGAAAAAGGGTACGTGTTTTATGGCATACAAATAATTGCAATTTGCAATGGATCTGGATATATGTCTTTGTGCAATTTATGTATGTAAAATGCCTCCACGGTACTGGATAAAATCTTACTTTTAGGGTGACGTATTAAAAAAAAACGTGCTGTACATAATTCTTTTAGAAAATAAGGGTGACTAACGAGCACACAGTCCACTGGGTGGTAATTGGATGCTGTGGCCCATAAACATTTATATCTATCTTCGATTAAGAATCAAAATGCAAATGCGCTGTGACCCTTAAGGACTAAAATTTAATACCTTGTTACCAGTAAATAGAATCTTCAGTTTTTCTATATTCATCACACACACAGCAGATTTAAGCTGCTATTTTATGCTGGTATTATGTGAGAGCGTGGTCCCGGTCGATCCGACTCATTTGTGCAACAACCATATTATACCTGCAGCATAGCTCTACCCCGTATAGAAATATAACTGAAATTTATTTACAATATAATATTTTTTGTTATAAAACTTGCACTGACCGCGATAAAGATCTTCGCAGTCTGTTGTTTAAAGTGTCTCGTTTTAAGAATCGACAGTATTTCACTTTATCTTACTACTGTACCATGGAGAAGTTTTAAAAAGAAATTTTAAAAGTGTAGATAAATGGTGCAGCAAAAGAAAAGTGCCAAATGACGATACACATTTATCTTTAGTAATTTATTGCTTTTAAATGACTAAGTTTAATAGTTAGAATAAATTTTAGAAAAACACGACACAAAAATTGCCTCTCTTCATGACCCGTACTTGTATTTTATATATATACGTACTTGTATTTTATATATGTAAAATACAAGTATTGATGTTTTGATTTAAATATAATATAAATATCAGGTATATCGTTTACAATATTATGTAACGTCATTTAAAAGTAATTTACTGTTTTTCAAATAATCGTTACACAATAGGAATTTGTACTGTATAATATAGGCGTTTTTTGCACCCGGAACAATTATTAGTAGGCTGTATTAATACTTCTTCTGTGTGGGAATTGAACCTTGAACTCGTAGAGTCGTTTTACAAACGATACTATTAGCCATTACCATAATAATTACGGCGCATTACAAATACACTACTGAACGTCATAGATTGCCTCAAATCTCGGTCCTGGGCTACTTGCATCCATCGACTTCCTGCATGCAGTACTAATAATAAAATATAATATTTTTAAAAATATTGATAGTCTTATAGTTATTATTAATTAGTATTATAATCATAATTTAATAATTATTCGACAATAACGGGGCAGTTTCTAACCTTTTTCTTGAAGTCTAAAGACGAGATATCCAATCAAAGAGATAAAATGATCTCTACCTACCCTATCAAAGACCTATGTGCAATTTAGTAGAGTAGAAATTGTAATACTTAATTTTTTTTTTATTCTGCGAAAGGTTAATCCCAATCTGGCGTCATCTGAGGCGACTGGGACTCTGTGACGAGCCGTCCCGGGCTCAAATGCAGAAAGTGGTGCTTCTCGATATCCTGGATCAAACGATTGGTATACTAATTGTATATCAATGGGTCAAACCTTCCCCTTTACCCCTAACCCTGGGTTGTTTCTTTTCCTCTATCGAAAGCTTCTGTCTGGTTGGGTTTAATATATTATTTAACAATATTATTTGCATATATTTTATTAAGTTCTGTGTATATCACACAAAAGAAATATCCTAAGGTTCGAAATATATAATAATATACGTTTAATATAACATATATTAATATAACAATTAACTGAATTAAATAATTTAATTAATAAAAATTTACTGTCTAATATTTTTCTGGAGATCGTAAACATGTATTTATTTTCTAATGTAAAACATCATATTTCCCATTTAGGTATTCATATAAATGCGAAAAATAAATAAGTACGTCAGTGTTTAAATTTTAGAACTGTGGCAACAATTGAAAACAAAAATACGAATAAAATGCGACTGGAAGATAGAAAGGTCAGACAGTAAAAATACTATCATTGTTCTTAAAAGTTTCGAACAAGAATAAACAAACTAACACAAGAAGTTATACCCGACGGGCCTGAATTCAAATTTTGATTAGTCTGCTTACTGGCGGCAACGAGGGTTGTATCTGTGAAATCGTATTTATCAAAACTTTTGAAAGAGCTTCACTCCCTAATTAAACCTGTCGGTTGTCAACTATAGTCTGACCTACTCTTTTTCGTCCAAGTCTTAACTAATTATCTATTATTTTCAATCAAAATTTTAGTTTACACTTTCGAATGTCCCAAGCCTATAATTTTATTTCAAAAAATATATATATAAAACTTTTTTTTAAACTATTATAAGCCATTAGTTGACTGCTATCACACCAGAATGTAAGTTGTGATATAGCCGAAGATAAAAACGCACTGACTGTACTTAACATAAACCTCATTCTTGCTTTGAATCCTACCAATTATTTTACTCTTTTGCTGTACGCATGAAGAACGACGAAGCAAGCCCTTTGGTTCGAATGCGTAATTTCTACAACAAAGAGGTGGATACAGTTCAGTTGCTGCTTCTTCTTATTCTTCTTCGACAAACAGTCCGAAATCGATTTTTGGACATAGACCTCCCCCGTTGAAGGGAGATTTTGCCTCGCAGGCAGTTTGACAGTACCAGATGTCTAACATCCTTATCATTGCTGCCTGTCGACAATCAAGATATTTTACGTCTGACGTGAACGTTATGGTATACCATTATCCATCGGAAGGCGACTAAAAAAAAAGGAAACTCTAAAAAAAATTTTTACTCTTATAGATTAAAAATTAAAAAAAAATTTAAACTATAAGAATAAAAATTATAAGTCATGCAGTTTCCTCACGATGATTTCTTTAGTGCCAAGCACGTGATGAATCCGTACTTAAAATCTCAATTAACAACTTTATTGGTGCCAGTGGAAATCGAACTTTATATTTTAAAGAACGCAAGCAACGAGTTGTTTTGGTTGGTAATAATAAACAAAATACTGTTTAAACTTTTCACGTAAAAGTGTTTTATTATTCACGCACCGCTGAGCCTGACCGTTTACAGCATTACGAATGCAAACCGCGTGTTGTGTGCGTCGATTTTGCATGAAATGTGCTTTGCGGTGGTGGTGTGAGAGATGGATGATAAGTAAGGTAATAAAAACCCATATTTTTAAATTGGCCAGAACATGTTGGAAATAGGTCAAGTAGACATCATTGTCATTATAATCACGACCTCTAAGTGGTGAGACTCTATTTGCCTAGATCTAGGTTGGTCTTACTTATCTTATCTGACACCTATGCCATCATAATTTTTGGACGTTACTGCACTTTTCTAATTTAATTTACTAACTTTTACTTTTATTAAATTTAACAGGGCCCCACGGACTATAATAACCACATTACGTTGACTATTAGATCATTTACTTTGCCCCTATAGTATTAAAAAAAAATTACAACCTATAAACGTTTCGCTGCTGAACGCAGATTTCTCGTGATTCCTGAGTTTTTCATTCCAGTGCGTGTGAGAAGAATTGATTTTTACTATCCATAGTTATAAATTATTCAGAATAGTTGAATACGATTTATTGTTTTTGGTTTACCCTACTCGAAATTATGTAGAGCAAATTACAAAAGACAGGCTAGTATTACAACATTTTCGGTCGCTTAAACAAAAGAATAATAGCGACTTTTTATTATTCCGCAGCCAATGTCGAACTACTCTTAAAAGAAAAAAGTGGGGAAACAAGAGAATCAGATGAGATTGCTCGCTCGAAAGTAGATTCCGTTGAATGAAAAATATTTTTAAAAATTGTCATTTTTAATAGAGAATGTCTCTTAATATTTATGAAAGTGGCTTCAAATTGTGACGGTGCATTATTATTATTAATAAATTTGTATATAAATGCATTTTAAAATATCATAGGTATAATATTTTGAACAATTAAAATGCATTAATAACCATAAGGTTAAAATACATTCATTTGGAACATTAAGTAAGGTACGTGAGGGTAATATTTGCTTTGCCGCCCTATAAAACCAAAACTAGTAGGAGGATAGAGACAAAAACTCAAAGTCGTATACTATAACTAATCTATTCAGAAAAAAAATTGCAAACAAGCTTTGGCAATAATTACGTACACTTCGAAAGATCAACTGAAATAAAACTTACTACACTACATAATACTAAAATCGACTAAAATATTTGCAATAATGTCAACTGTCAAAATGGCGTCGATAAAGCAGCGCCCTTTTCACCCTTTATTATTTGATTGACTGATGAAGTTTTATAGTAAAACATCTATGCAAACAAGGCTGTAGTTTTTTGAGTTTTAAGAATGTGACCATATGAACCGGATGACTATATTACCCTCACGTACTATATTATAGTAAAGCAAATGCTTAATTTTGTCCTTAAATTTTGTTAAATATACTAAAACTCTGCTTAAAATATTCAAAATGTATTAAATAATAGAAAAACAAGTCGATTATATTACAATAATAAAGATAAAAACATTTATAATATATTTGGAAAATGTTTCAAAAATATCTAAGTTATTTATTGAGCGTGTTCGTGTAATGCTGGAGCGTGTTCCTGTATTGCTGAAGCGTGTTCATGTAATGATTGCTTTTATAAGGGAGTTGCTGGAGACACATACCTACATTCATACATATATATGGGATGATCAGGTGGCTGACTACTAAAATACTGTTGCACAATGTATAGTGCTAAATTAGGGACTTATGAGAGTAAGGTCTATGATACAAAAACATTAATAAAGACGGTCTCTAAGATGCAGTCCCGGTCGGTGGGGCATCTTGGCCTCTCACAAAAAATAAAATAAAAAATGTATCTGCAGCAGTCTGGAAAAAAAATACTTTTTTAAAAAGTAAGAAATTTGATACCTCCGGTCACGATATTGAATACTACAGCTAAAAATTTATTAATAACCAATTGATTTTCTCTGGGAATAACCGTGAATATTTGGCCTTGCTATCGCACATTACGTAATATATCTAGCTGTAACTGTTTTTTTAATACTTAGAAACAAAAATTGGAATTTTCAATTTTACAATTACTAATTTTGAGAGCCTGCGGTATAAAAAAACGTATGGTGACCAGGGTGACAATAGCTTTAAAAACATACCTACTTCATTCAGTTTCTAAAACGGTTATAAACTAATTTTTTGTTGTCAAATTACTGAATTATTGCCATTTACATTCCCGAAGGATGATTTTCACAAAGTTTAATATTCATTAAAGTTAAAAAATCACTTGCGATAAATCATATTTATATTTACTAATTGTGTCAAATGTTGACGGGAGTGTGAAAAGGGACGGGCGGGCCTCAAGCTTAGGTAGCTGACCTCGAATAGTTTCTGCCTGGTGCGTGGGCACACGATCAACGGGTTTCGTATTGTGAGGGAGATAAACAATAGAGTAAGAAGGATAGATGTAAATGAAGCTTCCTTAAGTTTCTTGATTTTAGTTTAGTCCGTGTTTGGATGCTCTCAATGTCACATGTGATTATTTCGGTTCTCATGGCTTATCTTCGATTTACGACCACTTGGCATCTCTATTGTACTATTTGTATTCGGTATTACGATTGGACTGTTATTTGGTGATATTTACAACAACTCCGCATTCTACTCGACTTATTGTTTTGTACACTACGATTGTATTTTTGTTGGAAGTGTCAAGACGATACTGAAATGCTCCGCATACAATACTCAGCTCAGGAGTATACTAATATGCATTTCATTTATGGGAAGTGTAACGGCAATGCTAATGGGGCTGCGGTACTTTATTGGGAGAGATACCCAAATGTGCGTCACCCTGACTACCGCGTGTTTATTGGAGTGCCTGCACATGGTGTCGTTGGTTTCGGCGAAGGAAGACCTCAACGAAGTTACAATGAGGATATTGTGCTCAATTCCATTGAGGAAAATCCTTCCATTTCAACTAGGACAATAGCAAGACGGGAAGGCATTAGTAAGCCGACAATACATAGTATTTTAAAGAAACACAAATTTAACCCTTACCACGTTACCCGTATGCAAACTTTGGAGCCAAGAGACTATGCTGCAAGAATTTTTTTTGTCGCCAAATTTTGAGCTAAATTGAGGCAGATTCGGAGTGTTTCGACAAAATACTATGGAGCGACGAATCATCGGTAGATCATCGAAAGATATGGCTACCTAAATCTATATAATCTCCATAGCTGGCAACTAACAAATACCCAACGAATGCGTGAGAACAGATCCCAATACCAATTCAAAATTAATTATTGGACTGGAATATGGAATGGCCAAATTATAGGCCCATTTGAATTGCCAAGAAACTAACTAAGACAAAAAGTGGCACTCGCAGCTAATTTCACACCCGCTATTTAGTTTGAATCTAGTAATACCACCTCCTTTTTATTACACCTCATGTTATACAAGAGTGAGTAAGGATCATGGTTATAGTGGCGGCACTATCATATTTTTCCGCAGTTGATTGTATCCTTTTCATCATCGTCATCATCATCATTAAGACCATTCACAAGGCCACTGCTGAACATAAGCCTCCACCAAGGAATGCCACAAAGCACGGTCCTGAGCCACCTGCAACCATCGACTTCCTGCATGTCTTACCAGGTCGTCACTCCATCTAGTGGGGGGACACCCTACACTCCGTCCGTCGGTGCGAGACCGCCACTCGAGAACCTTTTTTCCCCATCGTTTGTCGGTTCTTCGAGCTATATGACCAGCCCACTGTCACTTCAGCTTACTAATCCGTTGGGCTATATCGGTCACTCTAGTTCTACTGCGGATATCCTCATTTCTAAGTTTATCACGCAGAAAAACCCAGAGCATAGCCGTCTCCACAGCTCACTGAGCGACCTTGAGCTTTCCTCATACGGCCAGCAGTAAAGGACCACGTCTCAGATCCATAAGTCATCACTGGCAACACGCACTGGTTGTACAATCTCGTTTTCAAGTTTTGAGGTATAACTAACGAGAAGATGTGTCGTAATTTTCCGAACGCTGCCCAGCCGAGTTAAATCCGTCGATTGACCTCTTGGTCGAAGTTGGACTTACCTAGTTGGACTATATTATGTCCTCGGTAAACATACTCGTCGACAATCTCGAATGTAGTACCTACTCCAAATAACTACTGGCATAGGTATGACATGGACGTTAAACATGATCTTTGTTTTGTCCATCTTCATCTTAAGACCTATCCATTGGGAGGATGTTGAGGTCATTGAGCATAGTGCTTAGGTCCTCCAGCGATTCTGCCATAAGGACTATATCGTCGACAAATTGAGGGTGAGTGATGTACTAGCCATTGATGTTAATACCGTATCCTTTACAGTCCAGTAGATTGAAAACGTCTTTCAATGCAGCGGTGAGGAGTTTCGGCGATATAACGTCACCCTGTCTTACACCTCTCTGCAGTTGGATAGTAGCCGTATTGTACAAACACTTCAGAACTTCGATATACCGCCAGTCAACTTGACACCGCTGAAGGGACTGCAGCATCGCCCAAATTTCGACGGAATCAAAGGCTTTCTTATAGTCCACATACGTTAGACATAGTGGCAAATTGTACTCCTCAGTCTTCTGTACAATTGACGAAGGGTATGTATGTGGTCCATGGTACTAAAGCCTTACCGGAAACCAGCTTATTTGGGAGGCTGGAAGTCGTCGAGTCCGCGCGCGAGATGATTTGTAATGACTCTCGAAAACAGCACGTATACGCGGCTCAGAAGAAAAATTGGTCTGTACTTCTTCAAGAGAGCGTTGTCGCCTTTCTTGAAGAACAAGACCACCGCACTTCTGCTCTACGCCTCTGGTGTAGTGCCACCATGGAAGACGGAATTAAAGGGATTCTGAAGGACTTCAAGTGCCGGTTGTCTACCCGCTTTCAGAAGCTCACCTGTAATTCTATCCTCGCCCAAGGACTTGCCGTTTTTAAGGTGCTGGAGAGCCGTCCTAATCTCGCTCCGACTGACGTCCGGATGTTGGATAAGACTTGCTCTTGGATCGTTACTCACACTTGCGTATGGCTCCAATGAATATGTGTACAGCTGCCCATAGAACATTTTAATCTCACTCAAAATTTCAAGTGTCTCGGAAACGATGCTGCCACACTCGGTCTTCAGCTTCGACAGTTGGCTCTTTCTGGCAGATAGATCTCTGGCAAAGACTTTGGAGCCCTGGTTCTGCTCGATCGCTTCTTCAATAAGAGCTGTACTGAAGTTGCGTAAGTCTCGCCGCATGCATTTGGAGATCTATCTGTTCAGTTGCCTGTATGCTGTCAAATCTGCTTAAGACTCCAACTTCATTTCCCATCTAACAGCCATGAGATTAAGAGTTTAATCGGAGAGTGTGGGTTTTGTTACACACCTGCCATTACACGGGTGTGTAAGAATACCCACTACCCCATTTTTTACCATACCTATTTTTTATGTGCGATGGAATAATTAAACACTACTGATAGTGGCTTAGTAGTAATTTTTCCGCTTTGCTGTCAGATTTACTTTATTTTCATCGATTTTATTCGGAAAGAAAAAAAAGTCATTAATTCATTTCTAGTGACTCGATCGTTCAAGAATTGATTCGTCTTACACTGGTTCATTCGGGTCGATCATTCAAATGGATCATTTCGAGTTTCAGTACTTTGTGATCTGTGCTACCCGCCCGATGACGTCGGTTGTCGGACATTACAATTTGGTCGTAGATCCTGTCAATCGTTTGATCCAGAACATAAAAAAAATAATCATAATTATTCAATAATCAATACTTTGATGCTATCCGGGGTCAAATGAAGGAATCATTCACGATTCACACATGTCTAGTTTTATTACTCAAAATCATTATTATTTTATATGATTGATTACTTTCACACATCAAGACTAATTATTATGCTTGTTTGCTTTTTAACAAAGTACAAGAGGGAAAAAATGCGGTCCGGATCGTAAATGCGTTTTTAGGTATCGTGATGTGATTTCGTTTAAATGCAATCCTATTCAGCGATAAAGTAAAAATTACCCGCACACAAAATTGGAATTACATGGCAATACATGCAGCAGAGACAATGCCGCCCACTATAGTTGCCAACGAAGATGTTGCAGATTATAAAAAATTACTGAATTTTAAGCAAATTGTAGTTAATAACATGTATGTTTTTTTTGTAATGCGTTACCCGTTAAGATACCCATACATTTAAGATCGGACAGGGTGTTTTTGCACATATAGGATTTAATATAGCACAAAAAGGCTATGTAAATACATTATTTTATATGTGGTGGTAGTGTAGGTGATTGTAATTCCGTCATCCCATTTTATATGTATAATAGTTAATGTTGGCTGTAGATATGCGGTCATTAAGGAATATGTTAGGGGTGACTTTAAATAACAGGCTGAGAAAAATTGTGTAGTAAGAGAAAAGTGTGGTTTGCAAGAAAATGTTTGACCAGGAAGAATGAATGAGGAAAGAATGAAACTTATTTTGCAAAAGTGTCCGAACAAATAGGCGAAATGTTGAAGATATGCCAAAGTAACAGTAGAGTGTACTCTTTGTCCAAGTTCAATTTATGTATGTGAAATGGCTCCACGATATATGGATAATTCTAGTGTAGTAGTAACCTTTTACCAAAAAATGTAATAGGTACAGACTTGTCTTTACGACGGAGATGCGACCCTACGTTACATACACTATATAAAACTTTAATACATAGAAATAGCCGTTGTTGATGATTTTATCATATTTTTTTATACAATAAGGGTGACAAACGAGTACACAGTCCACCATGGTGAGTGGATGCTGTGGTCAAACCCTTTTAAATCTATCCTCCATTAAGAATCAAATTGTAGATATGTCACTCTTGAGGACTAAGATGGAATGCCTCATTTCTAGTAAAAAGGGTCTCTGGTTCTTTACACTCACAATAAGAAACGCGAAGCATTAAGCTGATATTTTACGCTGGTACTCGTATTCTGTGAGAGAGTGGTCCTTCCCCAGTCGAGCCGACCTATTCGTGTTACACAGCCATAATATAGGTGCAGCATGGCTCCACCATACATCAAAAAAACCGTGCGTGTAAATGTGTACACACTTACGAAGGGAAACTTCTTTACGATATGTCATTCTTCTTTTGTTTTTTTTTTTTATTTTTTAATTTTTTACATAAGTAGGTTAAATAATAGTATACTCATGCAGCCCCGGCGGTGACACGTTGCAATAAAATGTTAACGTTTTAATGCCGTACTAAATTTCTCCACTACGTCGATAAAGAAGTTTCACTATGAAAGTTTATTTATTTTTAAAAATTATAATCGATCATTTCTTCTATTAACTAATGCATGAAATTTACATGATTGCCCATAAGCTAGCTATATACATAATAGCACTCTAGCGTGAAATAGGCGATGAACACGATCATTACCGGGCTCGTGTGTTGCAAATAATTTTACTTTCGCTGCAAGCCAACCAATCGCTCTTTTACACCTGAATCGCACTATAGAGAATTATTCGCACTAAAGTATATAAGACAAAGTGATATTAGTATCGTTGGGGAGTCCGTTGCTATCTGGAAGACCGGTGGTTGCGAGGACCGGACTCAAGCCTCGCTATAAATCTATAATTAATTAGTTAGTGGTAGAGTGGATCTATTTAATTCGGTGAGTTCGCCAGTTACAAGATGAATGATAGCTGAGAGACTATAGAAAGCCCTCTTCTTCGTCAGGTAGCAAGATCGACTTCCTTTTTGTATAAAAAAACATGCGTGAGTGTCGTGAAATACTCGGTTGGAACGAAGTTCCTTTCGTAGTATATTATTGATAAACGTATTATATTATTGATTAACAAATACAAATAAATGAATAACTAGCGTCTATTAAAATGAAGCGTCATTTAATTTAAAATAGTATTTCTTTCATTGCAAGATAAGAAAAAGTGCGAGGGAGATGTATATATTATTCCATCTCGCTCGCACTATAGAAAGACTAGTGACGGAAAAATCTTACATTTTTTCTCGCCTAGGCCCCATCCGCCAAATTCGTACCGTGCGATAAGGAACTTCGTTCCAAAAATAATGTTGTATTTATCATAATTCACATTTTCTCTGGTGGTTTTTATTTTAGCCATGATTGACCAACACTCTAGTCACTTTTACCTACTCAATCCATTTTCTACTACAGCCTATAAAAGTCTATTGATGAACATAGGTCTCTCTCATAGATTTCCTCATAGGTATTTGACCATAGTTCCCACACTTGTCAGGCGTTTTGGTAACCGCAATTTTTATAATTTTCAGTTGTTGTTATCCGGAATATACTGCCGAATATCTCCTGTTTCAGTTTCTTTCTGTCTCCACAGGATATTCTTAAACCGCCACAACGCGGTGACTTTGACTAAATTGACGATTAGTTTTGGTCTCGTTGTAATACCAATAAAAGTAAAACGAGCATAAAATGATGCTAGACCAAACGATCGATTCAGGAAAAAGTTCTATTTAATGCATAAGGCTTAAAATATTCTATAAAAGTTCGTATGTAGGTATTCTCTCCTATCTCACGTTATCATCACCATCGCAACACATTAGCATCTTTATTGCTACCTTTGATACTACATAAGTCTCACTACTTTTTTATATTGTAACATAAATGGATTGCCGTGCCGTGGGCACGCACCGTTGCGCGCGCTAACTCGCGTGTTCCCTATGTGCTCACAGCGCTCTACGCTTTCCTGGACACAAACCCTGAGTGGGACCCGTTGCGAATGATTGGTAATATTGTCAGCATGCTTGAATTTATGTGAGCGAGAAGAATGAATAATATGTTGATTTTTAATTTATGTAAATAAATTTAAAGTTATTGGATTTAATATAATTGCCTATTTCGAAGACATTTATATACATTAAACAATTCGACTAAGAGCTCCTTCAGACAAGGATTACTTTCTAATAACGACAACTTTCGTCGACGCGACAAGGACTGCATTCGATAAGCTAACCCGAAGGCTCCAAAACAGACGCTGGTTCAAATTGTACAAGAGCCAGCAAAGTCTAAACTACCCCTGAAGTAGACATAACCAATTAAATAAAAGAGGAACCATTTAAACCGGTTTAGCCGTGCCCGATATATCGGTGAACATACATAAAGGAAAACATACGCGTCGAATACAGAACCTCTTTTCTTCAAGTCGGTTAAAATATTAATTGATAATATCAATATAAATGTTACTCCGTCTTTTACAAATCGCAAATAAGAGAAATTTGAAAAGACTGCTTAAATTTAATCTGTGCCCCAATTTTATTGGATACGCCGCACCCAACTCCAAGATTTATTCTTCCTTACTCGTATAAATTGACAAGACAAATTCCCGTCTCAAGCGATTTAGTAACATTTGTGGTAGGCGAGTGTATCGTGACAAGCTTTACGTTCGAAGTATTTTACTTGAATGTTTCTTGTGGCGTGAATCGTGCCCCAATCCGATTTCTATATTATTGATTTTTTAGTAGTATATTTTAATTAAAGTTAAAAAGTTACAGCCTGTATGTGTCTCAATACTGGGCACTGGCCTCCTCTCATTTTTGAGAGGGTTTTAGGACAAGGAAATGTCGGCCGCGCTGCCCCAATGCGTGTTGGCAAACTTCACGTCTACGAAAAAAAAATTTCTTATTTTTTAGACATGACGGTTTCCTCACGATGTTTTCCTTCACCGCCAAGTACGAGGTAAATCAGCACTTAAAATTGCAATTAACAATTTCATTCAGATCAACTCTTTCACACGGATCGAACCCAGGTTGGTCGCGTACGGTGAAATTTACAGCGAGCGCTTAGCTGATCTACCACAGCTCTATTTTAATTACATAGTCGATGGAAATATTTTAATGATCGGTCCTATTTTGCTTCATTCTATGTTACGTATACTGCTTGTCTATCTTTCTACTAACACTTTTCACTATCTCATTCTTCGCATGCTTGTATCGGATTTGACTATTAATCACTCTTATTCTATGAAAATCAAAGGTCTGAGCCTGTGCCCAATCTCAAAAATTAGTTTTAAAAATTCTGATAATTCTTCTCTTCTTCAAGACAAGATTTTAAGAAGCTAAGATAATCTTCTTTTTTAATCAAATCTATCATCTATTCTTTTATTCCGGCATAAAGGTATAAAGAGTTACTCCCTCTACCTACTACCTTCAAACAACGAAATGCACGGCAAGTTCCTACCCCTTTGTGTTCGATATGATGATGATGATGACGATGATGATATTCTCCAGACCGAATTTCGGTCACGACGGACAGGCTTAATGGAGACTAGTCATCTGCGCATGACAGCAATATTGTGCATGAGTATGTCTGCTAAGCACAAGTGCACTCTCTATTTCTTTACTCTAATAGTCCGATGGAGTCTAAGATCCGTGGTAGCTCAATGGCTAAGCACTCGCTGTTTTTATATTACGCGAGCAACCCGGGTTCGATCCCCGCCGGCACTAATGAAATTGTTAATTGCAATTTTATGTGCTGATTTACTACGTGTTTGGCGGTGAAGTAAATCATCATAAGACAACCGGAATATCTGAGAAATAAGAAAAAAGTATATTTCAAAGAAATGAGAGGAGATCTTTGCCCAGCAGTGGGACATTTTTTTATAGAAATAGGTGACAAACGAGCACACAGTCCACCTGATGATAAGTGGTTGCTGTGGCCCATAGACATCTACATCTATCCTCGCTTGTGAATCAAAATGCAGATGCGTTGTCAGCCTTGAGGACTAAGATGGAATGCCTCTTTTCCAGTAAAAAGGGTCTCCGGTTCTCTACACTCACCATACGAAACACAGCAGCATTAAGCTGCTATTTTACGCTGGTATTCTGTGAGAGCGTGGTCCTTCCCCGGTCGAGCCGACCCATTCGTGCCACAACTATACTATAAATATAGCTGCAGCTTGGCTCTACCACGTACATTTTTTAAAACATTAAATTAATTTCCGAAGGATTTATTTATATGCTGATGAGTAAAATACTTAGAGAAAGATGTCTTAGTACCAGCATGAAAATGCCGACATTATAGGTGAAAACATAAATAATTTATTTAAATGAAATAGTAGTTACTAACATGAAAATTATAAGATATTAAAAATTTAATATTAGCAACATAATCTTATTACGTGTCTTTATTAAAAGTATTATTTAAATTTAAACTAATATAACTGCATATTCCTTAAATATGAATTATTATATTAAAGATTAATTAAAAATGATTCACCTGTTTAGGAAATATATAGAAATATAAAACGTTTATAAATAGACATAGATAAGTGACTGTTACGCTTCGTGGAGATAATTAATGAGGCGGATTGTACAGCCCCAACCTGTCTATTAATTACTGATAACAACATTCATTAATTTAAGTCAGTTTTGATTTAAAATAAATGATTTTATAATTTAATGTAAATGGTTACCGTAGAAACATTATCTAAACGAAACCAATCCGCTTGTCACCAGCGGCGACGACCTGTCGCAGATACAGTTTCTCCAAAAAACTTTACCGCGTGTAAACCCTACGGACTTATAGTCTCTACAGCAAATGGCTCAAATTTAAAGTCATCCCTCAGAGACTCATATTTGCGCCATTTACTTATTACGATAAAATGATACCATAAATTGGAAGGTTCATTTTTTTTATCTACCGATAAAAATTCATAGGGCATGTAGTTGCGGTGTAAGAATATCCAAGTGAGTGTCGTAACAGGTGACTAAGGGAATTATTAATTAATCATCTCCTGGTGGAGATGGGCAGCAGCAAAATAACAACTAGATAATAAAAAAAACTGCGGTTGCCAACACGCCTGCCAAGCGTGGCAACTATGAAAGATATCCCCCTTATAAGACAAAATAAGGAGAGGCCTATGTTCATCCGTGAATTTTAATAGGCTGTAACATATAACAACAAATTAAAAATAAACACGTATTAAATAATACATATTATTTAACATAATCATAGAGCAATACAATATTTATTATAATCTTTATTACAAAATTCTAAGCTCAAGTCTTAATAATATCTATGTGACAAAACTAATTTATAAGCGGCTAATAAGCTTATAAATTTGTGTCAAATACGCAGCAAAAAAATTGCTATTAAATTTCCTTAAATCTCCTTGTTTTGCTTACAAAATCCCAAAACAACTATAAACCCTCATTTACGAACACAGATAACTAAAGTTTTACACAGTAAAACGATTTCAAGTAGACAAGAGAAATACTTATCTTCGGTTTAGTGTCAACTTTTTATATTATTTATTGCTTCTTCTATTTTTTTCAACTTTTGTTCTACACAGTTGATAATAAATCATTAATATTATGTCTTTGCTTGTTGTTTTCGATAGGAGTTATATTTTATCATCGACTAATCTGTATATATAAATAAAATTTATGTATCTGTCTATAATATTAAAATAACTGGCTTTTATTGAGTTCAGGTAGTTATTTGCATGCTATTAATACATAAATAACCACTTAAAATGTTATCTATCTGTCTGTCTGTCCGGGTTTTATTTTATCTGAAAACTATTTTTTTTGAAAAACAAAAAAATTATAAAATAAATGGTCTTTGATTATCTTATATTAAATTATATTAACAGTCACCATCCAGGCAAAGCCGGGGTGGGCCGCTAGTCAAACATGTTTTATATCAATTTAATTAAGATCTTTGGATTCCATAAAAAAATATTTTTTGTAGAAAGGTATATTTTTAGTACAAACGATCACACAGTCCACGAGACGGTAAGTGGATGATCTGGCCCATAAACACTTACATTTAATTCCCGATTAAGATTCAAAACGTGGATGCGCTGTCACTCCTGAAGATGTCATTGGGATGCCATATTATCAGTCAATAGAGTATCCTATTCTCATCACTCACCATACGAACAACACTTTGCTGCTATTTCACGCTGGCGTGGTTCACACGTGCTACTTTCCCGGTCGAGCCGACCCACTCATGCTTCAGCCATAATACGCTACAGCGTTGCTTCATCACGTTAAAAATCTGATTCATCCCTACCACACCACATCTACCACATCTAACTCATCATCATCATCAACATCAGCATCATTACAGACCTTCACAAGTCCAATACTGAACAAAGATCTCCTAAGGAATGCTATAAAACCCGGTCCTGAGCCACCTACAGTCATCAATTTAATGCATGTCTTATCAAGTCATCACTCCATTTATCCATTTAGTGGCAGCCTGGGGCTAATACTTCGCTTACCGGTAAGCGTCTATCGCTCGAGAAAATTTTTCTCCATCGGTTATGTTGGTTACTTTAATTTTTCTGCAGATATCTTCCTTACGGATTCTACTACGCAGAGAAACTCTGAGCAAAGGCTAAGACTCTAGCTTATTAAAGACTCTAGCTCTCTAAGTGAATAAAAATATTCTATTCTATTCTATTCTATTCATAGATCCGACTTTTATTTCTCTCTCCTACTTTTAATATTTTACGAATATACGACTAAAGCGAGGATTTATTATATTTACGCGAATAATTCACATTGAATAAAAGTAATTTACCGATTTCATCGTGTAAAATGTTCGCTTTTATAACTTTTTTAATTCTTTACGTTTTCGTTTCTAAGACATCAACGTTTCTAAGATAACTTTGGGGGGTTGGAGGTGTTTAACGTGTGGTGTCGTATTCTTTTTTTTAATGTATTTCCCGATCTACGCAGAACGAGCTTAGAATGTCTTGAAAGTCTTGCAATACTTGGGTTGGGATTTAATTTTATTAGTTTTGGTATCCTTTCTATTTAAATTAGGATGTTTCTTTAATTTTATGAGCCCCGCGAATCATCCTTAGTGGGAATCTCTATTTTTTCCGAGGATTTGTTGGGAAGAGCCTTTAAATATTGATATATTAAAATATTGATATATAGCTAGTGCTAAAGACATTACCGAACGTCAGTGCTACTACACATCGGTTAAATGTTCTGTTACGCGGGTTCTTATGGATCTTTTTGTACAAGCTTGCAAATTCCTGTTGCATCTTATAATTGGATAATACACTTGACGGATGGTAAAAACTGACTAATCTTCTTCGGCGGATAGCTATATTATGTACCTTCTGTGTACTAAATATCAGAATTTGTCAATAAAACAAAAATACAAATTATTCATCTAAATTTATTTTATCGCCTTCAAAGTAGGCCCCATCGCTTGCAATACAACATCTCAACGCTTCACCCAGTCTTCCATACATTTTCATAGGCTATTTGCGGTATGGCGTTTAGCTCATTGAGCGAATTTTTGTTATGGCTTCTATCGACTCAAAACGTTTTCCTCGAAGTGGTAATTTTAACTTGGGAAATAAAAAAGTCAGACGGAGCCATATCAGGTGAATACGGTGCTTGGTCGAGAACTTTTGTTGAATGTTTCGCTAAAAACTCTTTCACTATAATGGCTGTGTGTGATGGTGCATTATCATGGTGCAGCATCCATGAGTTGTGTTGCCACAAATCTGGACGTTTTCGGCGGATACTCTCACGCAAACGCTTCATGACGCCTAAATAATATTCTTTATTCACTGTTTCTCCTTTGGAAGAATTCGGAGTGAACCACACCACGGTAGTCAAAAACTGTCAGCATCACCTTGATTTTGGAGCGACTTTGCCGCGGTTTTTGGGTTTCGGCTCGTTTTCGAGACGCCATTCTGAACTGTTGGCTTGTTTGCATGTCGTACTCATAAACCCATGTCTCGTCGCCAGTTATTATACGTTTCATAAAGGTCGGATCCGTAGAAGCTCGGAAACCATGTCTTCAGCGACATGCTTTCGCTGCGCTCTTTGAACAAAATTGAGCTCTTTTGGAACTAGTCGAGCGGCGACGCGTTTCATGCCTAAAATGTCAATGAGAATGTTGTGGACGGACTTAAAAGATATGTTCACCTCACCAGCCAACTCTCTCAGACTCATACGTCGATTTCGAGCACTAGCTTCTTGATTTTGTCGATGTTTTCTTTGGTCGTGTGGTTGAAGGTCTACCAGAACGAGGCAAGTCTACTACTACTTCTCGGCCTTCTTTAAAAGCCTTATACCATTCATAAGCCCTTGTTTTCGATATACGATTCGCCGTAGGTATTTCGCAACATTTTTAGTGATTCACCACATGAAATATCATTCGAAACACAAAATTTAAGGCACTCTTTGTTCAACAATATTTTCCATTGTAAAATCGCCGATAACTCAAAACTATGACCAACAAAATGTAGTTTAAAACAAATTAAATGACAGATCCGCTCAAACTTTGCGCGCTAAATCAGTACAGTGCTACCAACATGCAGTAAAAAATTAGAACGACCTCTTTACGTTCTTTTTGACATATTCTGATACTTTTACACAGGTTGTATATTGATAGATTTTATATTAGATTTATCCAATTCATGTAAATTGTTTTATTTATTTATAATATTCATATAATTATGAATAAATATATTTGTGTATCATACTAATAACTGAGCTTTGGTAGGAAGCACACAGGAAGGAATTAAATAGCTTGCAGCCTCTCAGGCCTCGAGCCCTGTGTCAGATGAAGCTGTAAGAGCCGCATAGGCTAACAGCGCAAATATCACAGAAAATAGACAGGAAGGAACAGAGTGAGGAAACCTGCATGTCTGAGAGGTAAAATTATTTCAAAGTTAAATTTCAAAAGTAAGTCAGGATGATGCTTTCTTATAGAATTAGGGTGACAAAAGAGCATACAGTACTCCTGATGGTAAGTGGATGCTGTGGTCTAAGATGGAATGCCTTATTCCCAGTAAAAAGGGTATCTGGTTCTCTTCACTCACTCATTTCTCTTCTCTCACTCATTTAGCTGCAATTTTACCCATTTTACGCTGGTACTCTGTGAGAGCATGGTCCTACCCGGTCGAGCCAAGCCATTCATGCTACAACAATAATATAGCTGCAGCGTAGCTCTACCACGTTTAAAATAAAGTTTATACGTATATAATTATAAAAGAAATCATTAAATCTACAACTGACGAAGATATCACGTAACATACATACATAAACATACAGTTGAATTGAGAACTTCCTCCTTTTTAGAATTCATCTAGAAAGATGAGTATCGTTTACGGGCAACATGCTACAGCTAAAAATTCAAGCGGATCATAAAAACTGTAGTCTGATTTCACTTCCAACTAAGCTCGTTATTTAAACATTCAGTATGTACAATTACTAGGTCGCTCCTCGTGGTACTCACGAGTTTATTCACACTCGAGGTATAGGTACTTTAAATAAAACCAAAGAACTCAGAGCTATGTAAAAGATTATTTATTCCTTCGAATCAATGATCCCATATGTAGACTTGAGAACGAACCATACCGCGATTTAAAATTGTACAACGCCATCTGTCGGTTGTCGTCCGACCTAATCTTATATAATCGCCCACCAAGGACAAATATGACATTTGTCCTTCAACAACAAATATAAATGCATTTTAACTTATATGTAATCTAGAACTTCACATGAAAACTTTACCAATACAAGTTGAGCATCTTAAATTTAACAATTTATTATAAATCTATATACTCTGATCTAGTTAAACAGCCTTTACATTATTCAATTGCAATCGGAAGCAGACACAATTTGGAAATCGGACGTTTAAATGTTCCATTTTTGTTTTAGGGTTATTACTCTGACCAAATTGTCTTGTCCAGGATGAGTTTCAATCACTCTGCCATATAGCCATCGGCAGGGTGGTAAGCCGTCTTCTTTCTAAAACAACGTCGCCCACCTTGGGCTGAGGTTGCTCTGATGACCATTTATAACGGTGCAAAACTTGGTAAGTACTCCTGAGACCATTTTTCCAAAAGTCTTGCAACATTCTTTGGGTGAACTGCCACCTTCTTAAGGAACTAACAGTGTGAGATTCGTAATTTTGGTCAGGCGGGTCACAATGGGCTCTCCCACTAGGAAATGACCGGAGTTAAGACCATGATATCGTCAGGTCACCTCCGATAACTGACAGCGGTCTGGAGTTGAGACAAGCCTCCACTTGTGCTAGAACAGTTGACATCTCCTCAAATGTCAAAGTTGATTGTCCTATTACCCGTTTTAAGTGGTATTTGACTGATTTAACTCCCCCTCCCATAAAAAATTGGGCGACCGGGCAGGGATGAAATGCCAGTTGCAGTCGTTATTAGCTACTGACTCAGCTACTTCCTGTAGTATCGATCCGTTTTCGGTTAGGAAAGTCGTTTCAGCTCGCTGGCTGCTCCAGTGAAATGGTTGCGTTGTCACTCCATAAATCAGAGCAATGACCCCGTCTGAGAGACAAATCGCAAACGCCTGCAAAACCCTTGAGAGCTGAGATCAGTGACTACTTCGGTGTATGGCCTTGGTTGCCACAAATAAAGAGGCATATATACCCCTTGTGAGTTTATGTCCTCGTCCTTTTGCTGTTCTTATCTGGATAGGACCCGCATAATCCACACCGCTACATTTAAAGGACGTATTGAGTCACTCTCGCTGCTGGTAGCTGGCCCATTTGTTGCGTCTGAGTATTGGCGGAATTTTTAGCGCATACATTTTCGGAAATAAGACCTGACTAACTGTTTTGCTCCCAAGATCCAGTATTTTGCCTGGATATAGCAGATCATCAACTGGGGACCTCCATGAGTGTATTCTTGTGGGCATCAGCGATAATTAAGTTGGTTAAATGGCACTTCTTGGGAATTAGGATAGGATGCTTCTGGTTGCGACTTAAGCCAGAAAGCAATCTCCCACCTACTCTTAGGATTTCATCAGCGTCCATCACTGGGTTCAACGAACGGGTTTACTACTTTTAGGTAAGTTACCCTTTTTATTACCAACGAGATCTCTTCTTTAAAATGCAATGCTTGATACTGCTTAATGCATGTATTTTGTGCTTCAGTTAGTTCTTGCGTGATCAGCCTCTGTTTCTCTCTTGTTAGGTTCTGATCTTAAATTATTTATAAAACGTTTACAGTAGGCTATTACTCGTTTCATCCTCGTCAAAGATGAAAACCTCCCCATATACCATCTTCTAGAACAGCACAATGTGCGATTTAACCTTTTCCAAATCTGTAGTTACTTCTTTGGGCTTCTCATAATTGATAGTTCTGTTTCGCAAAAGTTAGGACCGTTGAACCACATGTGATTTTCTACCAATTCTGATGGAGATAATCCTCTAGATGCAGCATCAGCAGCATTTTCTTTAGAGCTGATATGTGACCAATTATGAGAGTCCAAATTAGACTGAATCTCGGATACACGGTTTGCGACAAAACATCTATTTGGATGGCTATTAATCCACGCAGAACCACTGTGAGAGTCTGTCCATGCTCGTATATTTCGTTTTCGATGCCTAGCACCTTGCTGCTTCTAATATGAGTCGTGATAATAATACAGCTCCACAAAGCTCTAACCTAGGGATAGAGACTTGTTTCACCGGTGCGACTTTTGTTTTCGCAGTTAGCAGAGCTACATTAATCGCCCCACTGGAGTCGATCACACGGGTGTAAATAACCGCTGCGTATGCACTCTTAGAGGCATCGCAAAGCCATGCAATTCAACTGAATCGTCAACATTAGCGTGGACCCATCTTGGTATGTTTATCGTCTCTAACAGTTTCAGTTCTTCTCGGTAAGCAAGCCACTCATCCAGTATATTTTGGTACAGCTTCATCCCATTCAATCCTACTAACCAGCTTTTGAATTATTATTTTTTTATGATACTGGGCCCTACACCAGCCTAGTGGGTCATAAAGCGTGAAATGTCACTAATTATTTTCTTTTGTTACCGGTTGTTCCAGCTTCGGAAGATTGACAGCGTAGCGAAAAGAGTCTTCACTACGGTTCCAGGTGAGTCCAACGATTTTCAAAGTTTCATCTGATTTAATTTTAATCCTTCCTGAACATCCTTTTCCCTTTCCCCTTTCATAGATTCTACTAGTTCCTCGCAATTACTTGTCCATTTCATTAATTCAAATCCTCCTTCTTAATAATTCATTCATTTCCTGAAATATCCTCAATCCTTCTTCCTTAGTTTGGCATCCTGTTAATAAGTCATCCATGTAATAATCTGTTAAAACTCGTTTAGCTGCCATGGGATGACTATCACCTTCATCGAGCCAACTGCTGCAACGCTTTAACTGCCAGGTAAGGCGCAGAGGCAGTTCGAACGTCACCTCAGCATTCTATAATGTTTCATCAGTGTCAGCATTATCTCTCAGATGATCCTCTGAAAATCCACATCTGAATCAAATCTTCACTTGCCGATACATTTTTGCAATATCAGCAGTGAGACAGATGGGCGGAATACGCCACCGCGCGACCAAATGTCGCAGTTCTGGCTGTAAGGTAGGTCCTATTAAGAGATTATCATTGAGAGACATGTTATTTTTACCTTTACAAGAAGCATCGTATACCACCCTGACTTTCGTCGTGTCTTTATCCTCTCGTATCACTGCGTGATGAGGTAAATAAATTGCCAATGGATTATCCAGCTGTTCCTTCGGTACTAGCTCCATGTGATTAAGATCTATGTATTCTTCCATTACTTCTGTATATTTATCCTTTAGGTTTTTATTTTTATTAAATTTGTTTTCTAATGTATAAAATCTCCTTTCAGATATCTCCATGGACCCGTCTACTTGCGGAGGATCGTTTCTCAAGGAAGTCGGACCACATACCTGCCTTCATTATCTCTCGTAGTTGTTTTATTAAATATTTCTTCACAACGTTTCTCTTCATCAGTGAACATTTTCTCCCTTTTATTTCAGGTTCCGCCTCAGTTCCCAAAACCTTTGAGAAGATCATTATCATTTGAACAACAATGCAAGACATTTATTTTGTGTGCTGGCTGTGCAGTCATGGTAATTTGTCCAGAGAGTATCAACCAATGACGTAGCCTGAGCTACTAGCCTCCCTCTGGACTCCTTTTATTCCTTCCATAAGTATCTGATTGTAAATACCTACTCCTAGTAACACATCGATACGATTTGGAGTATGATACTCTGGATCAGCCAGACCAGGCCTTCAAGTTCAATCCAGCTTGATGGGTCGATCTTGCATGTTGGTAACAGGTCGTTATTGTCTTCAAAACAAGGCTTCTACTTTGATTCTAAAGTTAGAATCAACACGTGATTGAAGTTCCATTATAACCATAGCCTTGGAGTTGACTCGTGCTCGCCCAATCCGGATATTTGTCCTAACCTCTGAGTTTTCTCTCAATCCCAAACGCTGTACGGTAGATTCTGTTATGAAAGAACATTGTGAGCCCTGGTCAAGTAGAGCTCGGACTGTGTCGCTACTTGTTTTCGACTTGACTCTTACAAGTGCAGTTGCTAGAAGAGCCTGATTGTAAACTCTGCCTGAAGAAAACAAGATACTGACGTTTCTGGAACCTTTGAATCCACTACTTGTTTCGACGAAGATGCAATCGCTTCGTCTGACACGCCCTGTTCCTTATCCTCGATGGTCTCAGAAATAGCTTGCCCACTAGGGTGCAAAAGTGAATGGTGTTTCCTTTTGCAAACGCGACACCTTACGTTGGTACGGCAAAACTTGGCAGAGTGATTGCCAAAGCAATTAAAACACGCTTTATTAGTTTGTACGAAGTTTCTGCGCGCTTCCACGGTTTCTTTAGAAAACTTTTACAAAATGCAAGTGCGTGTGCTTCGAACAATACAAACATTTAACATTAGTTACATGAAGGGCTTTCATTTTATTTACAGGAGGACTACTTTGAGCCTGACTTCTCTTGACTAAGTTGGATCCGGAATCCAGAAATTCCATAGCGCGATATCTATTTGTTAAAAACTCTTTGAAGTTGGCATATGTTGGCAATTCATCTGCCGAGCTGTTGTTGCTAACGTGAAATTCCCACTGTCGTTTAGTTTCCGGGTCCAACTTAAGAGTTAAAATATGTATAATAATAACGTCCCAACTTCCTACGTCAACACCTATATTGGTCAAGGAAGCGAGACAATCATTGGTGGTATCGATTAAATCCTTTAGACTACTGGCTGATTCGTTTATAATGTTCTTTTGACTAAACATTCTTTTTAAAGTTAAATGACAAATATATTTTTTGTTATTATATCTGTCCTCGAGTAATTTCCAACACCTATCATAATTTTCGTCCGCTATCGGAATATGCCTCAAATATTGTTCTGCCTCACCAGTTAAATAACTTTTTAAATAATGTAACTTTTGAACCTTACTCAAATCTCGATTCAAATGAATAAGCGCCTTATACAAATCTCTAAAAGGTGTCCACTCAGGGTATTTCCCAGAAAAGTTAGGTATATTAATTTTTGGTAACTTTATGTGTGACGACGACTTAACATTCGATTGAGCATAGTTGCTTTCTGAAATACAAGGTACATTTACAATATTAAAATTTTCTAAAGATGTTTTCAAGTCACATTTATAATTCAAATAACACTCTTCAGCCTTATCATAAATGTCTTCCTTTACATAATTAGTATTCAGTAATAATTTTTGATCTGAATTACACTTTAACTCCTTATGACCAGATAAAAATTCGGACCATGTTTGTTCGATTAATTCTAATCTTCCCTCTAAATACTGTTTAGTAATTCGATCTTTTGGGCTCTTTTTGAAGTTAGTTTGCTTTAATAATGCGCTCATATAGTTCAATTTGAAAGTTTAACAACGCTTCCATTTTTGAGTAAATAAACAAGAACTTTCAAAAGTAAATAAACAAATCACAAGTTTGTAAGATCAAACACCAAAATTTTCTCAATTGTAAAGTATAAAATTTTCTAAGTTGAAAGTAACAAAATTTTTCTAAGTGAAATTTAACAAAATTTTTCTAAGTCTTTAAAGTTTACAATGTCCCTAAAAAATCGGGCATAGGTTCCCGTATTAACCTTTTTATCGAAATTATTCTAAGTCTTATCTAAACATGCAAATTCTCTAAGTTGAATTTAATTTTAAAGTCCAAATAATGTTCACGAAAATTTTTGAAGTTAAAGTCTTCCTGGTAATAAGGTTCAAAATTACTCACGATTTTCTCTTCCAAACCACTGACACAACTTGCCTCACTTGTACTTTTTCGCCTTGCCTTGCCGCCGTACGTAATTTCTACCAACTGCAACCGCTGCCCGGGGTGGCTCCGCTCCGTGATGACGTATCCTGACGCGCACTGCGTCACTGCAGCCAAGCGCCGTCCGAGGTCCCAACCAATTGACCCCTGTAGTTCGCTACGTTTGCGACAGCGATCCACTGCCTGCCCAGCGACGGAGAATCCACGACGCCTCTGGTATCCGGCTCGAAGGACCATGTACAATTACTAGGTCGCTCCTCGTGGTACACTCACGAGTTTATTCACGCACTCGAGGTATAGGTACTTTAAATAAAACCAAAGAACTCAGAGCTATGTAAAAGATTATTTATTCCTTCGAATCAATGATCCCATATGTGACTTGAGAACCGAACCATACCGCGATTTAAAATTGTACAACGCCATCTGTCGGTTGTCGTCCACCTAATCTTAACACAGTAAATTTAGTAGCTTGAGACTGCAGGCATATTCCGGACAACTGTTCACTACTACGACAGACGTTGAAGCAACTTATATGGTGGTACAGTTAAATTGAATTATTTTTTACCCAGCTACGGAATGTTATGTGTTTATCAACCTATATATGTATATATGTTTGTTCCTTTTTGACGCACTAGAGACAAAACGCGTGGGCCAATTTTGAAAATTCTTACGTCAATCGATTTATCTTAATCTCGAGTGTCACCAAATACATGACAGTAATCAAAATTCAATATGGCGACAACCATACACCATATTGCTTAAAGGAAAAAAATAAAGTCGGCGAACTATGTCAGGTGAGATATTATTGATTAGGTCTTTGAAAATCATATTTAGGTTTCTCTATTCATTTTTCATTTTGAATGACCATTTAGGATCTATGACGATTAAAAGTTGGTTAGCGACCATTCTCGCCTAAAATTTCAAAACTTATTATATAATGGGTCTTATAAGTATTTTTTACACAGTCGCGTTTTTTTGTTAAATTATTAACCTTGCTTGTTTATAAAAAGCTGTTAACAAGCGAGCTAATTGACCACCTGATGATAAGTGACTACTGAACATCTGTAACCAACTTTAAACATATAAGGCTACTGATGCCTCGCATTCCCTGAGGACCAATATGGAATGCCTCTCAACCTGTAATTATAATGGATCTCTATACCCTTTAGACCGGAAAACCGTTGCTCACGCTGTTGCTTGGCGGCAGAAATAGGTAAAAGAGGGTGGTTTAATTTTATAAAACCTAGTGTTCTGTGGTCATCCTGTTCATCTTCTGTTTATAATAATATAGGAAATGGTCAATGGTACAGGATTCGTGACAGTACCTGATATTGATCTAACAAATATTTTCTCTCATTCCTTTTTACTAATTCTAATACTAAGTGCTAAGTTAAAGCTTCAATTCATTTATAGCTTCAAAATCAATAGTTTGTGTTTTTGCAAGAACAAATTACTGGAAATATAACTAGGGATTTCGTTGTTTAATACTCTTGCCACTTACATTCACAGTCCCAAACTCCCTAAGGTTATTAAGATATTTTCTTAAATAGTACATAAGTTAATGAACCTTAAAAGGAAGAAGTAAATAAGTTAGGCTATCTTTCATCATGTATTTTCTTCAAATAATAATTATAAATATTCTGTATTTTACCTCACATTTACAATTTCAAATAACAAAAATACATGATAAAGTTACAGTATTTCTAAATGTGACTGGGATACAAACCTGGGTTACATTTCGCCAGGCACTCATCTCTAGATGTAGAAAAACGAAACTTTTTCAATACTAAATTCTGAGGATTAATTCAACTACTACTATAAGAATGAATGTGAGAAAAAAATTACAAAAAGCTAGGTTGTCGGCGTGGCTCTGACGGCTACAATCCAAATATTATGTTTTATGTCCAAATGTTATGACTTAAAATGTCTTATAATGTTTGTGTAAGATTGAATTCGATTACTTGATTTGATATATAATTTCAATTGTAACTGGATAGGTGGGTTCAAACATAGGTATTGCTTTTAATAAAACTTACTAGGTTCTTTCGATAAATAAACAAAAAATACCAGAAAGCTTTTTTTAATATTAATATTAAGATTTAATTTAATAGTCAGAATAAGCTCTCAAATTATCCTTGCGTGAAACACGAGTATTTGGCAAGCGCGATGAAAGCCTTGTATCATTTTCAATGAGTCGGGTAATCGCCATGGTGGCTGGTCTTTAAAAACGTCGCTTATGAAACAGCTTTTACATTAATTCTGTCTGACGTTTTTTATGCTTTCGCAGTTTTTAAAGCTTTTTGCCCATTTCATTTTATCCGTGCTATTTTTAGATCTTAAATGTTTAAGGTTTTTGTGAGGTTTAGGTATGTTTATTAACTGTGTTGATACAATATAATATAAGTAAATTAAATTGAAAAATATTTTTACCCCAGACCAACAGACGGCAACGATAAAAAAATAATTTTATATTAATACGTATTGCAAGACATAAAAAAAAGTATCTGTTTTAATCATAAGTGTTCCCTCTTAATATTATTATTGTGTTTTTCTTCACGCATTAGCGCAGTTTAAAAATAATATACCAAATTTAATGAGAGCGTGTGGCGTGCCCTTGTGAAATCGACAGTAAAGCCCACCTTTTCTCGCTTCGCGTTCGAGATGTACAAAAACTAGTAAAAATAATTATATTGTAACAAACATATAAACTAAAATTGCGGTTGGCGGCTAGTCAATAACGCAGTTGAGGCGACTCTATTCTTGATGGTGTGACGACCTGATAAGGCATTCCGGGATCGATTGGTGCCTATTTTTGTGAGACGATTTTATATTATTGACGTAAATAATAATGATGTAATAATAAAGATTTCTTAAATTTACTCGAATAGTACATGAAATATAATTAATTTTACGGATTTTATCGCGTTTAATTTTAATTTTTTTTAATTCTTGACGTATCGGGTGCTGTACAGCAATTATAGTGTGACGGCGCAATTTTATTATTATTATTAATAAATAATAATTAAATTCAATATAAAGTCATTTAAAAATATCATAGATATAATAATTAGAACAATTAAAATGCGTTAATAAGCATAAATTTCATCGAACATTAAGTATTATAGTATAGTAAAGGCTTAATATTCTTTAAAAACTTTTAAACTTATTAAAACTCTGCTTAAAATTATCAAAATATTAAATAATAGAAATACAAGTCGATTATATTACAATAATAAAGATAAATGGCATTTGTAATATAATTTAAAGAAAAATGGTTCAAGTTTATATAATAATAAAGTAATGAGAGTATTCTTGAATTAATGGGGGTATTTATGTAATCATTGCTTATAGAGGGAGTTGCCGGAGACGCATACCAAAGTTTGTACATATATATATGGGGTGTTCGGTTGCCTGACTGCTATAGTACTGTTGCACAATGTATAGTCCTATATTAGGGACTTATGAAAGTAAGGTCTATGATACAAAAGCATTATGACGTGAAGTCCCATGTATAAAAGATATATAACAGGTCTATGAAATAAAGCAAATATGTGGAAGGTCTCAAATATGTAAAAGCATTACATTGATAGAAATGGGACTTGAAAAGGATTATTATAATGGCGTGTAGATTGCTTCACAGCGTCTGAGACCGAGGTAAACTTGGACTCGCTAACCGATGTGTCCTAGACATATCATCTTAGTGCCGGTGGTTAGCGGGTTTGTTGTAGCAATACGACTTGCCCGTAGACATCGCACACCCCTACTGTTTGTGGGTGGCGTCTTAGCGCTTAGCGTTATGATACGTCGGCTATCTTTCGGATTAGGATAAGTGTGTTTGGTAGTACTTTTAAGTGCAGCAAGCATGCTCAACTCCATGTTTTAGTGCAATAGCGCTATGATACGTGGATTTTTTGGCTACTGACGTCTTATTAGCGTGTTACTATGATACGTTAGTATTATTGTTAGTTAACAGTAACAGTATCAATTTTGTTACCAAAGTCGATAGGGATCATGTGGGTGTGTTGTGAGGGGGCGCCATCCGTATGATAGTTGCATTGATGCTTACTGCTACTTGCGGTATTGCGTCTCGTGATGGATCTGCGGGTGTGCTGCGCCTGATTCGGCGCATCTAATGGTTCTGGTCGATGGTGGTATGCGGGTGGTGAAGTCTGTTGGGGTTGTATGAGAGACCTTGGGATGGTGTAACCCAACGATAGTCATATTGATGGTTGTTGCGTTTTGCAGAATTGCGTCTCTGCGATGGTTGTTTGACGGGTCGCTTTTCGTAATGGCGCTCTTTGTGTCTTTGTTAGACTCACAATCGAAGTAGCTTCGCCCAAGTCGGGTAACTGCAATATGGGGCTGCAGACTGTTATAATAGCGTTGCGTTATAATAGTCAAGGGCTAAACTAGGTGTTTAACGTCCTGATGTCATATAGTTAACGAAATCTACTTTAAATTTTTAAGTATTTGTCCGATCTACGCAGAAGTATCGAATTAAAGAAGTAATTATAAAAGTTAAATTAAACGCAATAAAATCCATAAAATTAATTATTTTTAATTAAAATGAAGATTTCTTCGTCGTCATGATCGACTCAAAAATTCCACTTCTGAAATGGGGCCTCTTCTACCGAAGGTTGTTAATATAATCGCCACGATTGACAATCACGGTACCAGACAACTCGAACCTTTGACGTTGCTTCCTAGGTTGATGTAAAATTCAAGCGTAATAATTATAACTTGTAACAAAAACCCACCCCTTTAGGTAGCAATAAATAGCTTCTTTTTTAGCGATTTGAAGTCATCAAATTGCTAAAAAAGAAGCTATTTATTTGCTACCTTTACGGGTAGAATGTTTTCTCCAAATTTATATGGGACCACCCCTGAAGTATAACCTATTCAATAAAAAAAGAATCATCAAAATTGGTTCACAATCTGCAAAGATATCACGTAACATACATACAAAAAAACATACACTCGAATTGAGGACCTCCTCCTTTTTGAAGTTGGTTAAAAAAGCTGTTACTACCGCCATGTATCGGAATGTTTTTGGCATATGCCATAGTCTTCTCTTAGACCACAATCACATCAAGGCTATAAAAAAAAGACGAAATTTATCAAATTTTCAAAATACGTTTGTATTACAGTTATTCATTCGTAGTGAAACCAAAAAAATTTGTATTCATACTGAGTAAATATACTTTATTACTATCATCTGTCGTCAGAATTTTGATAAGTTAAAGCTTTTAGCTCAATAAAAGCTCTAGTCAATTTCGCTCTCGGTTTCGAAATTTGAATAAATTTGATTTCTTTCATAACTTTTCTGTTAGGAATGTTAATATTAAGTATACAAATGATAACGACTCCAAATTTATTTAAGAAAGTCATAGTTTTATTTTTGACTATTGGTATCAACATATTATTTATCCTTAGACATTATCTTTTTCGTCATCATCATCGTCAGTCCGTAAAAGTACACTACTGGACATTGGCTTCTCCCACTGTTTTAGAGGATTCGCTTGGCTCGACTGGCGGATTAGCGATAGTTCCAGAGTTCTCGCGCTTTTTTGTGTGTCTGTTATGATACCACCATTCATTCTAAGCTACAAGATCTGTCTATTTTTACGACACCTACGGGACGAAAATGGGGTGATAGATTTTATTAAGCCTCCACCAAATACCACTACAGCTAAAAAGTGAGTACTAAACTATAAAATAAAGAAACCAATATTTACATTTATTACAGCTAAGCTATAGTATATTGGTTTTTGGACAAGGATCTGGTAAAAGACTAATGAAAGCCACTTAATCCCAGCTGAACCCACATTTCTCCGACTGGCGAGTGTGGGAAAATCTGTTATGTTATCGTGACCACTAAACGCAATATGTAATTAGCGATACATTGAAGATGGGCCAAGTTATGAGTACCCTTAATTGACGAACATGTATGCGTAGATGCATGAGGATGTGAAAGAAGCAAGAGAGGTGTACTAGAATCGTGCCAAATGAAAGTTTGTAATCTCTGCCTTCCCCTCTGCGTAACAGGCGTGAGATTTTATGTATTTATGTATTATAAAGTCAATGCTTCATTTTTGTTCACTAATTGTCGATAAATAGCCCAAAAATATATTAAAAACATGAAAGTTGGTAAATTATAGATATTGTGGATAGAATATAAAAATATTAAAAAAGCTGTTTTTTTGTGGTTTTACTGTTACATTTCCATTAAAACACAATAAAATATAAATTTAGTTCCTATATTCGTCTCTCTACTGGACACAGGCCTTTTCTTATTTCTTGGAAATTTATAAGGGGTTTGTCCGCCACTACCCCAGTGCGTGTTGGCGGACTTAACAAGTTAAATAGATTGTGGTCCATTTGACGTTTGAAAGACGTAAAGATGGTAGAGAAATTAGATCTTAATTCTTGGAGTAAGATCATGAGAGGGCAGCATGGTAAGGTGTAATGTTCACTCACCTTTAGAATCATTTAAAGTCTTCATTTAAAGTTCAGTTCGATTCACACAAGGTTGTTTTTGTAATTTTAATTAACAGTAAGATGATGATACTTTTCATTGGATCTGTAAACATTAAAAATTATATGCTGTATAAAACCTTAGTGTGTTAATGAACGACTTCATTTTAAGTGTGTATGAATAGCATTATTTTGTTTTCCGTGGTGTAGACTGCTACCTATTATAAATTAAGTTTGTCTGGCCTACATAGCTTTACAGATAAGTAAACTGAAGTGGTAATGGATCGACTATATAGTTCAAAGAACCGAGAACCGATGAGGAAGAGGGACCGCAGCCTCGTACCATTAGAGCTGCCTCACACAAGAGGGAGTGACAACCTGGTAAAATATACAAGAGTTCGATAGATACAGTTGGCTCAGGACCGTGTTTTTGACATTTCATGGGGCATGCAATGATCAGCAGTGGACTTGTGAAGGGCTGTAATGTTGACGTTGACGACGATGATGTAATCTTATCTCCGGGTGACCGGACCTCACTTTTAATTCGAATAACTATATCTTGAGTTAAGGGCGAATTGCATCATAACCTCTTTACATGTTATATTTAAAAAAAAAAGTAAGATTGAAGTATGTAAATATTTGCTTTATTATTTATTTCAGCAAAATAATCGCGCCTAAAACCTGAAACGGGAAGAACTAGGACGAGACGAATCTGCATTCACAGTTCATACTATGATATCAATCATTTTCAACGTTAACGATCCACTTGTCTCTAGAGTGCATTGTCACAAATGGTAGCATGGATAATTATTTTTTTAAATTCAGATACAATGTTTTATTTTTGTTTTTATTCCTTATATGTGTGTATACACAGCTTAATAAAATTATAGTTACAACATAACTTAAAAATAAATAAATAATAATAATTTCTTACATTTACGCGAATACTACACATGGAATAAAACTAATTTTACGGATTTTATCGCGTTTAATTTTAATTTTTTTAATTCCCGACGATTCGATAAAGAATATCAAAATTATGGGATTGATTGCTATATAGTAAAAAACAAAGTCGCTTCCCGTCGTCTGTAGGCTTAGATCTTTTACACTACGCAACAGATTTTGATGGGGTTGTCATTAGTGGACAGAATGATTTAAGAGAAAGGTTTATATGTATAAAACATGCATATTATTTATTATATAATTCTTCTGTCCGTGTGTATGTGACTGAACTTCTCTTAAACGGCTGGACCAATTTTGGTGGTTTAGATTAACAATTGGATCCGGTAGGTGGCGTTGTTGTCGATATCCAGAAATCAACCGTGCGATCCCTATTATTGTTATAAATAATTGTTCATATTATTATAGTAAATACATTTCTAAAATGAATCGAGTATCACTATACCTGTGGTATTTATTCGCTTAGTTTTAAAGAAAAAAGAAAGTTTAGAAAGATTTTATTGTAAGAAAAAAAAGATTATAATGATTAATTAAAAAAATGATCGTCGTCACAGCTCATCTTGCGCCCTTTGCTACTTAACAGGAAAATATACGTACGTAGATAATATTTTACATATCAAGACCCTCGATACTAGTGAGGCGTCGATTCTTGATTCTACATTCAATGGAGACCAATATTTATATAAAAAGAGAAACTATAATATTATAATAAGCTACCTTTCCCATGTTTCATTCCAATGATATTGTTATAACTGCTATTGGCATCTTAACCCCCAGAATAACAAAAAAAAATCTTTCAAGTAATGCTGGCCAGCATTGCGCCGCGGATTTAAAAAAAATGTTCATATGTGTTTCATGTCACCTTTCATGCAATTAAGTCATTCACATAATCCTTACTCTTAAGAATCCGTGACCGAGAAATTCTCTCGCTCAGCATTGAAGGAAATCATTTAAGGAAAATCATATGTATTCGAAATAAAATACTTTTCAATGAATAAACAAATCCATAACGTACTGTGGTGTGGCGAAATTTTATCGATTTCAAAATCCTCTCATATCTTTAAAAACGTTACCCGCACCGAAGAGGATTTCTTTTGTGTCTTGGAAGCGTCATAACTAATAATAACATAAATTGCACAAGAATTATCACCTTAGACACGGAACCATTATTTGTAGGCTTAAAAATACTTATCAATTTGCTATCGCACCGTCAAGTATTAAAGTAAAGAAGTAAAGGCTGTGCTGAGCAATGAGGTTACTTTCAACATTAAGCTTTTACTTATCCAACTTGAAATTTACGATTGATAGAAATTTGACAGCGTAAAAACGTTAAACTAAATAATACTTATTTATGCATGAATTATACATAGTGATAAAAAACTTTAACGGTTGGTGGTTGCCAATTTGAGGCTCATAAAGTTGTAGATTAAAAAAACATGTTGACATTTGACAAACGAAACTTTAATGTCCCGTCCAAAAAAAAGTTAAAGTTTAAATTTTCATTTTGAAGTCAAAATTTTGGAAAGTTTGAAATCGAGAATACCAAGAAACATAAAATAATATTTCTGAAAGAATTCACAAATGTATGCCTTAATAAGTCAAAATATGGTATGATTCAAAAACTTCAAGGGACTAATAAAAACCGAACATGAGTGTAAAATTCTGCGGTCAAAAAGGTTGAAGATTCGTATAACCGCTAACATGAAGCCGAATTTGTAGGAAAAAATGTAAAAACCACCCTCCGGCTCCCGAAAAGGTCGACACAGCAATATGTTCCATCGAAAGTCACTTAGTGGAAAGCGTGAGGGAAATTTGAGGAATCACTATTCTAGCGCAATATTTAAGAACACTCATGTTACTATATAGGTACTCGGATCGCTAAAAGGGTTTTTGTTTTATTAGATATTCGTACATGGTAAGCTAACCATTTTCCAATGATAAGAATATTTTTCTTTTTCTTTTTACAAAGAGATAAATGCCTAATTTTTAGAGGACTTAAGAATTGGAGGAGCATGTTCTCAACTCGACTGTATGTCTTTTCGTATATATGCTACGCGATATCTTCAATTGTGAACCTAAGAGTATTTTAAAGATTATTTTTAATAAAATTAGTTATACTTTAATGGTGATCCCAAATAAGCTTAGAGAATAGAGACAATAGAATAAGAGAACAAAGAAAAATAGGGAAAATTCGTTCCATTAATGTAACTATCCTTCTTTTATCTAAACTTCCTTTAATGTAACTATTTAGACGACATTCTGGTTGTTACGTTGAGCTTGTATAGGCGTCCCCATAAATTGCCTCATAGTGGGAATATTTTACATAGTTGCCACGCTTGGTATGCAGGTTGGCAAGAGCAGTTTTTAATTATGTTTGAGTTGTTATCATGAAGATGCTGCTGTCCATCTCCTTTTTCGTTTCCCTTTGTCGCCTCTTACGACATTTTCGGCATGATATGGGGTAGTGGAGTCACTTAACTCTTCACACGGCTACATATATACATATATGTATACGGTGATATTCTTTAGTCCACTCAAAAGGATCAAAATGATTTTTTTTTAGCTTTTTATTAAAAGTAAAACTGACTTCAAAGAACTAAAAAGAATAAAATTATTCCAACATAAAAGCTTCAGAAGTTAGGGCATAATAAACTATGCCTTAAAAGCGTTTTAAACACACATATTTACTACTACTTGCTTGGGTTTACTGTTTTGTAGGTGTGGTTTGAAACAGCCGAGTCAACCTATTCGTGCGGCAGTCATAACATAGCTGCAGAGGATGGCTTAATCACGTTAAAAATAGTTACTGTATAGAAAATAATTATTGGTTTCTAGACTGAATGTATTGCGTTTGCTTTCGTGTTTCAGAAACTGCATTTTCAACTGTTTTCGGTCTTATCATTAAAGCGTTACTATTATATGATACGGGTAGGCTAAGACGTACTAAATGTAGCACATAAGAGAAATACATAGAAAAGCACATATGCTTTTAAATAACTTTTGGCACAACCCTGTGCAATTGAAATAAATCTAACAGAGTTAACTTCATCATCTCAATCGAGCAGACTTATCCATAATGTTAATCATTATGCATCATTTTTGTTTTAAAACTTTTAAATGCTCGTTACCGTGGGTTGCTACAATTAAATTGCAAACGATAATCCTTATTTTGCTTAAAATCAAAAAAACTAATAACATAAAAAACGACATGTGCGAGTAGAACTCGCGTCAGGAGGGTTCCGTATAAACTATGTGTGTTCATCCAAACAGGAAATCATAGGTAAGGTAACGTTAATCTAACGAAAAGGTAAGATTGAATGATAAACTTAACCTTCCTTTGAAAATAAATATCCCCCCTACATCGATCCATCACCGGTCGACGTCACGGTCGATGCTCAAACTGCAAATGTAAGATTGTAATCGCAAAAAACGGAAACCATACCATAGGTTTAAATTTGTGAGTTGGCGAGTATAAAAATATGTGACATAAATGGCCGTATTTTTTATTTCTTCTACGTATAAGCTTGAATTATTACAACTCCAAGGGATTGTAGGTTAATATTTAATATTAATTTCAGCTTGATACCTCTACAAGTTCATGTGAAAACGAGTCTTGACGAACGAACAACAAAGTGATCCAATAACAGATCTATTTACCTTTTGAAGTACGGAACCCTAAAACTGAGAAAAATTATTGAAAAGTAACTAAAACATTCTTGACAATATTAAAACCAACTTTTTTATAGGATAGGGTGACAAACGAGCACACAGTTCACCTGATGGTAAGTGGTTGCTGTGACCCATAAACATCTACATCTATCCTCAATAAAGAATCAAAATGCAGATGCGCTGACATCCGTGAGGAATAAGATGGAATGACTCTTTTCCAGTAAAAAGGTTCTCCGGTTCTCTACACTCACCATACGAAACACAGCAGTGTTAAGCTGCTATTTTACGCTGATATTCTGTGAGAGCTTGGTCCTTCCCCGGTTGAGCCGACGCATACGTGCTCTTTCGTGGCTCTGCCACGTATCGATTGCATTCGTCAATTTAACGTGTTAGCGCTGTAAGTTATATTTCTATTCAAGAAAATCTAACCCACAGTTGTGAATTTTTCTTCCATTATAAAACTATTTGAGTTTTAGAAAAATAATCTTTTGTAAAGGAATTTTAATAAAACTTTAAATATATATATTATAAGTAATTTGTAAATTATATATATGGCGAGCGAATGTAATGGAAAAATTTCACAAACTATATTGAGAGTTGAAAAGAGGTGAGCAAAGTTACGATGGTTGCATATCCGTTTAATTTGCTAGTAACAAGTTTAGGCTAAAAAAAATCAACAAAAGCCACCGTCCTTTCCTTGACGGCGACCTCCGATTGACGCAATACCGACTTGGAGTACGAACAGATGGACGGTGTTCTGTTTTGTCACCTTATTACGAGTAGTATATATAAGAAAGAACATAACCTTCCACTTCCTTGTAAAAATTACTTTTTTCAACTACTAAGAGTTGAAATTTATGTAATAAGTACTACTCCAACTTCAGCTGCATTCATTTATTTATTTATAATTTATTGACTATATAAACAGGTATAAGTGATTTTAATGCTATAGTCATATATTTATACCCGTGATCCTATGAAATTAACCAAAAGCAAGAGCTTGAACTAGGCAGATCGTACTTTTAATAGGTAGTAAATTTCTAACTCTGTTTAAAGAGCTAAGCGTTGCCGTGACTTATCTACTGATTTCTCCAACGTGAACATCATTGAGTCAAAGACAACAGTAGCACCAAGTAAACTTTGTGATCTCATAAAAGTGAAACGTAGACACGATTCAGAGACTAAGTACCACCATTTATTTATATCTTGAGTAACACTATTTATAATACAATTATCCTTTTAATTACATAATTATGTTAAAGGCATAATTCATGAGTGTTCATTTATTAAATTCATTATTGATAAAACGGAAAATGGCAAGATGATAAAAACAAGGTGCCAGAAGCTAATAATCCCTATCAAATGAAATGGCCCATAAACTTATTCTAAGTACTGTCTTAATTACGCTGACGGTCTTAAAGATTTTACTTTATATTAGGGTACGCACACATTGCGGTAAACGCGTCGTAAAGTCGTACGTTTACGACTATTTGAAAAGATTTACTGTCTCGCAGGCAGGTTTATTAGAACTTTGCTTAAGAAGAATAGACTGTTTACTTTATGTATAATGCCTTCATTGGTGACAAACTTTCTTTTAATTACATAAGAACACAAAATCGGAGGCATTGCTTATTATATTAAGATTTCTTCCAACAGGCATGATACTGGACAGCCATAAAGAAGCAGATTTTGTGCTTCTTTTCGGCTGTAATATTATAATTTGCGTAATATTATATATATTTTTTATAAAACTGACGTAACAAGCGAATACACAGTCCCCACCTTATATAATAAATCCTGGCTGCTACTAAGAATTTCTTGAACCTGGACCTGGGATCTCATGACCGGCAATCGTGGTTACTGCCACAGGACAAACAAGGCAGTGAGAAGACTACAATGTTATAACCTTTGAGGACTAAAATACAATCTTAACAGCATATAATCATAGTACTCTTAAATCCTTTTGGATGAAACACAGCTGTGCACTACTGCTTGGCGGCAGAAAAACGTCTGCCCAGACAGTCTCAAACAAAAAAAGAGTCACACCATCTAGTATGAAAAAGAATATTTCATTGAATTGTAAGTAACATGACCTTTCGCTCTTTAAAATTTACTCTTCACTAACCTTTGATGGTGATAACTTACTTCTTTCAAATATTTCAAAATTATCAACTGGATAGGAGATAGGTATTAGTGGTGCAAGTAAATACATACGGTAAGGCATTCACTCGTCCTAACCACCCTGTGCCCGATGTTATACTAATGCAATAATATTGGTGGTATTTTTATGTGCTAATGGGCCACAGCATCCACTCACCATCTGGTGAACTGTGTGCTCGTTTGTCACCTTTTTTTTGAAAAATTTCATATGTTTATAGCGACAGATATGGACTATAACAAAGTAAATAGAATCACTCCTACAACTCCAACCATCTCTGAATGGACTTGATTGTGTACTTATACACAGACATAGATCCCTTTCATATTAGGAAGTTATGACGTAATCGTCATGTTTGGGGTATGAATTGCCAATTTTATCAGACGCCCTGCCAGTCTGACACTACTACCGTCATAACCTTTTCACTGCTGTGCATGTTAGAATATTGATTGTGTTAAAATCTCAATATTTGTATATTTCTACTTTATAGTGAATATGTTTTTTTCTTTCTTTCATATTCATTCAAATAACAAAAAACTTCACTAAGATTTTTGTTATTTGTCAATTTTAGGATATACATTTCTTTTTAGCTTACAACGAGACGAAATGAGGTAAATATGAAAAAATATAATTTTATGCTGCAATCACATGATTCTAGAATTTACGGACTCATATTTACCTAAAGCTATCTCAGTATTAATGTAAAATGAAGTACTTTACAAAAATTATACCGCTCTATCGCTGAGACTGGTAGTGGAAAAATATAATTTAAGTTATTGAACAAAAATAATTTTACAGATTTTATCGCGTTTAATTTAACTTTTTCAATTTCCGACGTATTGGGCAAAATACCTATGTGCGATGACGGAAAGCAGCATCAAATATGCAAGACATCTTATCCCGTGGTCGTTCATATACGAGGCATTACATCTTACACCTCAGAGGTGACAACATATTTTCAACGTTCTTTGTTTGAATCTGGCTGCAGGTGTCCATTAACAGCAGCCATCAGATGGACTGTAACTTCGTTTGTCACTTCAGTTTTATAAAAAAAAAACGAAGTTAATATGCTTTCCAAGCGTTGCTATTACAGCAAGTCCTTCATACAATGGCAAAGTATTATAGCCTATATAAAAAAGTGCGTGGTTAATCAATACTCAAAATTATAAATACCAATATTAATGGAGCGGGCCTGGATTGCTCGCTCCAATAATATTGGTATCATCGCTTAGCTCCTCCCCCCCTCCTCCGGCTACCATAACTCACGGCTTTATGACGAAATGATTCCATTATTTTAGATTTTTACTTTACGTATCCAGCCAGTGTCACACAGATCGTCACTCCAACAAGTCTGTTGGCATCCTTTTCCTTAGCGTAGTCTCCATTACATGACACGTCTTTTTCATTAGAAATCTGTTGATAAAAGTTATTAACTACGACAGATGTAACAACAACCTCTATTCGGGACCTAAACTATTAATACGGTTAATGGACCGGCAACAAATGTATTCGCCAATGTTACAGTCAAACGAGGTAATCACGAAAAATCATCTCAAATATCCTCAAGCCTAAAACCTATCAGGGGATTGGTTTTAGTTTAATAATTTCATGTATATACATTATATTTGAATAAAAATATTTTTGGAGTTAATTAAAACTCAGACTCATACAAACTCAGAATCAGTAATTTTTTTTTATTTCATTGACTATTATATTGTCTATTCATTATCTTTATAATTTTTTTTACTCTTGTATATTTTCTTATGTTAATTTTTCTTTGACCACGATAATTGTATATAATATTTTTTAATATTTCAAAGTGTCTTGTAGTGGCAACTACTACTGGAAGGAAATGTAGATGCAGAGTTTTGGCGGGAACTTGATCGGCGGCGGTTTGCTGCTCCTGTATTATTGTTTGAATAATGGTTTGAAGTGGATTTACATATGTAAAAGTGGTGCGATTTTGTGTATTAAGTGTCTGCGCATGTGAACTATTAGTGGAAATGAAACAAGTGCTCTGATGGTGATGTGATTCTCAAGATAAGGTGTCTATCTGCTTAGGCGCCATGAGATATCATCGCCAACTGTCAGCTGTCTGCTGACTCAAGTTGCCGTCAAAATCTCCCAAGGGCTGCACAATGTGACGCATCAACATATTGTAAAACAGGATAAATAAACATTTGGGGAAATTATAATAAACCGAATAAAAATACCTAAGACTTGGCCTAAAGGTCTAGATACCAGGCCATAAACTCCAAAAAAAAAATGTAGATGCATATTTTTGATAACAACTCAAAATAAAAAAAACTACATTTGCCAAACCGCTTGCCAAGCGTGGTAACTATAGCGGAGTCCTATAGCAGTGGACTGTATCTCAAATCTATTAAAACAGGTATTTTTATTGCTTAAAAACGCTTAAACATATTATATTATTTTGAATTGGAAAAAAAATTGAATTACACTCTTGAAATAAATATAAACTTGATCGCTAAAACTATTATTTTAAAGCCGCCGGCAATCACAGTGTTAATCTACTCTCGCTCAATGAAACAAATGGTATTGTTTCCGATTTGTACCTTTTTTCTACGTAACTCGCGATATAAGCCACCTGTGGCTGAATAAATCATTATTAATTCGTGAAATTCGTAGCTATAGAAGGAATATGTACTGAAATAGAAATAAAAAATATGAATTTAAAATCGCTAACATTTTTTGCGAGTTGTATTTGCGTTCAAATTTGTTCGGGAGGTGAGTTGAATTTGTATGTTATTTTCAAATTGTGAAAAACATTTTTATTTTCATGTTTTGTATTCTTGATTTAGCTATATTATGACTGCGGTACGAATATTTAGGCTAACTCCGGATTTTTTACCGATAGTATATCAAGTAGAGATCACTGGATAATGAAGCATTATGTTTTAGCCCTGAGGATAAATGTTGTATATGTTACACATTATACGCCCATTCAACGTGGTCTTAACGGTGGAGCCATGCTCAGCTATATTATAGTTGTAGCACGAATGGGTCGGCTTGACCTGGGACCACGCTCTCACAGAATACCAGCGTAAAATAGCAGCTTAATGCTGCTGCGTTTCGTATCATGAATGTAGAGAGCCGGAGATCCTTTTTAACTGGAAACAAGGCATTCCATCTTGGTGCGTAGGGTGAGAGTGCATCTGCATTTCGATTCTTAATCGAGGATAAATGTAAATGTCTATCGGCACTCACTTACCATCAGGTGGACTGTGTGTTCGTTTGTCAACCATATTCTATAAAAACAACGCCCATTATACGCCCCATTGCACAGGCCTCCTCTTAATTCTGGGAGAGTTATAAAGCACTATTTTTATCGCGCTGTTTCGATGCGTCCACGAAATATTTTATTTCCCAGATATATATGTAGGTTCTAAACAATGTTCACCACTGAGTATGTGGCTAATCAGCACTTAAACCTCAAACCTCGGAACTCAGGTGCTGTGATATTTACAGTGAGCGTTTAGCATCTGAACTACCAAATCCTTTAGAAACCGCTCTCTGCTGAGGGTAAAAATGTATATGTATTCTTAATTGATGGAAGATATTAATGGACCACAACATCCAATTACCATTAGGTGAGCTGTATTCTAGTCTGTTGCTCTTATCTGTATAAAACCATCATTTTGTAAGCATCTATATTCTTAAATTCAGCTTCTTTCAGTTTAGATGATATCCTGAAGTACTTTCGAATATTACTTCAAATTATCGTCGAAAATTGAAAATGGCAATAGGTATAATATTTTTATTTTTTAAGTAAGCATTTACTTTCCAAATTTATAAATACGAGTAGGTGTTTAGAGAAAATTCTTAAATAAAATAACAAAATACCCATAAGGAAAATAATTTACATACAAAAAATTAAAATGTTTTCTTTCCTATACCAAGTCTTCGTACAAATGCAAAGGTACTCGATAGATTCTCATCTTTGTTCACAGTCCCCGCTTGCTAAACGTAGCAACTAGGGAGGCCTATCGTTAGCAGCGAACGTGTGAGGTGCCGCAATGATGATGATGATGATATGTCTTTTACGTTGCCATGTTGTTCGCCGAGTCTCCGATCATTATTTATTACATTATGCGATTATTATTTAACTGTAATTCTTTCAGCACAACACCATGAGTTTCAATCGCAAATGGGCCACTTAAGTGAAATACCAAAACGATTCGAAATAAAGGGTGGAAATGCCGAAGCTGATTTCAAAAAATACTTAAATGACATAAGCGACTTGGCGAAAAAGGCAAATGTAACAGTAAAGTACAAAGTAAAAGTAGAAGTATCGAAACCAGAAAAAAAGCGCTTTCCAAGGAAAGGATGGACGAATAAAGCGAAATCCAAGAAATACAATGTTCCTTTGAAGAAGAAGAATATGAAATTGTCAAACATTGAAATTATATTAAGAAAACACTTGGACACGATGGCATCGAAAATCCTAAATGACGTACGCCATGATCAGGCTACAACGGAAAAACATAATAATATACAAATGTTTACAACCAAACAGATGTGGTTTGGAAAATACAAGCCCATAATAAGCCATGTCCGAACAAATTATACAAAAATCATCAAGCCTGTGCGAAATAAAATAATCACATTAACAGTTTAGATTTTAATGTAGTTACCGTATATTTTTCATTTTCTATTTTTTTACTACTGAGTTGTCGCAGATTTATCAAAGTTATTAAATATATATTTTTACAAATACTTGTGCTTTTATATGATGTACTCGTATATGATGTCCCTTATTCGAAATAGTATGGCTCAGTAGGGCAATGGTTGGCTGCGATGCTTCTGAGCTGCGAGTTGTTATCTTGCAAAAAACTATTATGGCCTATTAATAATTGCTCCGGGTCTGAAAGTTTGTCTGTGAGCAATGTATGTACATACATACATTTTTACATAAAACGACTCCAAAATACAGAAGAAAATCCTTGTGTTCATAATGTTTTTCTTTTAAACTAACTTATCCAAAACTGACAAAGCCCTTAAAAATTATTAATTACATCGCAGTAATCCTTTCTATTACTTTTAACATATTATGTCTTTGTATGAATACGCCAGCTGGAAAGCAAAAGATTTGCCTACAGTCACCGTGCAGGTGCGTTAACCTAATTTCGTCCCGTGCGTATCGAACAATGTATATTAATATGGCAGTGGTCATAAACATCTTATGGCATTGCGGCTTATCGTCTTATAATCACCAGATGTAAAATAGCAAAGCCAGCGTCAAAGAGCAATGCGTAAGGTCCGTTTGCTAAGGTGACCAATTTTTCTATGGTTGGCGTTTATAGCAAATATATATTATTATTAATATAAAAATCAGTCTTGTTACAGGCTGAGTCATTATAATCATTTATAAAGGAATAATTAATATTTCGAGGACATGTGAAGTCCGCCAGCATGCACTACGCATCGCGCGGCGGACTAATTGTTCCAAAAAATAATTAGAAATTAGAGGACGTATGCATCATCCGCTGTGATTCGAGGATGGAATTACAGCGGAGCTTCTGAAAGCGGGTGGAAAACCGGTACTTGAAGTCCTTCAGAAGCTCTTTAATTCCATCCTACATGGTGGCACTCCACCGGAGGCGTGGAGCAGAAGTGCGGTGGTCTTGTTCTTCAAGAAAGGCGACAACGCTCTCTTGAAGAACTACAGACCGATTTCCCTTCTGAGCCGCGTCTACGTGCTGTTTTCGAGAGTCATTACGAATCGTCTCGCACGCAGACTCGACGACTTCCAGCCTCCCGAACAAGCCGGTTTCCGAAAAGACTTTAGCACCATAGACCACACACATACCCTTCGGCAAATTGTACAGAAGACCGAGGAGTATAATTTGCCACTATGTCTGGCGTATGTGGACTATGAGAAAGCCTTCGATTCCGTCGAAATTTGGGCGGTGCTGCAGTCCCTTCAGCGGTGCCAAGTTGACTGTCGGTATATTGAAGTGCTGAAGTGCTTGTACAGTAGGGCTACGATGGCTATCCGAGTACAGAACCAGAGTACGAAACCTATCCAACTGCAGAGAGGTGTAAGACAGGGTGACGTTATATCCCCGAAACTCTTCACCACTGCATTGGAAGACGTTTTTAAGCTTCTTGACTGGAAAGGATACGGTATTAACATCAATGGCGAGTACATCACTCACCTTCGATTTGCCGACGATATCGTCCTTATAGCAGAATCGCTGAAGGACCTAAGCACTATGCTCAATGATCTTAATAGTGTCTCCCAACGGATAGGTCTTAAGATGAACATGGACAAAACAAAGATCATGTTTAATGTCCATGTCACACCTATGCCGGTAGTTGTTGGGAGCACTAAGCTCGAAGTTGTTGACGAGTATGTTTACCTGGGACAAATAGTCCGACTAGGTAAGTCCAACTTCGACCGAGAGGTCAATCGACGGATTCAACTCGGCTGGGCAGCGTTCGGAAATTACGGCATCTTCTCGTCAGGTATACCTCAAAACTTGAAAACGAGGCTGTACAACCAGTGCGTGTTGCCAGTGATGACCTACGGAACTAAGACGTGGTTCTTCCTGCTGGCCGGATGAGCAAGATCAAGGTCGCTCAGCGAGCTATGGAGAGGGCTATGCTCGGAGTCTCACTGCGTGATAAACTTAGAAATGAGGATATCCGCAGTAGAACCAGGTGACCAACATAGCCCAACGTTAGTAAGCTGAAGTGGCAATGGGCCGGCCATATAGCTCGAAGAACCGACATCCGATGGGGAAAAAAGGTTCTCGAGTGGCGGCCTCGTACCGGCGGACGAAGTGTAGGGCGACCCCCACTAGATGGAGTGACGACCTGGTAAGACATGCAGGAAGTCGATGGATGCAGGTGGCTCAGGACCGTGCTTTGTGGCATTCCTTGGGGGAGGCGTATGTTCAGCAGTGGACCTGTGAAGGGCTGTAATGATGATGATGCATCATTTATAATTTTTTTTTTGAAAATTTCTAAGCAAGTGTAGACATATATTCTTACATTTTAAAATAGAGTTATCGGTAGTGTAATCATATTATGTCAATGTGGGGAAGACCGGCATACTTTTTTAATAGTTAACTTTGATTGATCCAAACTAATGGAACTATACATGCTAGGGTAATTCTTATAGTTACAAATCATGAAAAATATTGTTTTGAATATTTTAAAAACAGTTTAATTGCTTTAATGTCAAATAACGCTTAGATAGAGGTATTTTTTTTAAATCGGCGTGTTGACGGACTTTTCTTACTGTTTGAGGTAAGTCCGTGTAATGGTCATCTATACAATTAAATAAAATTGAAGTGTCTGTTTGTAATGTCAAAATTACAGCTTTTTATTAAATGCATGTGAAAGTATATACGGTACTTATACCAAAAATACAAATTGAAAAATTTTTGTCTATCTGTCTTTTTTGTTCCGGCTAATCTCCGAAACATCTAGACCAATTTTGACGCGACTTTCACTAGCTGATGTCATAAGAAGTAACTGAGGCTATTTTTGTTTTAGAAAAAGAATTAGGGTTCCGCGCAAAAAATTAAAACCCCAAATAACACGCGAGCGAAGTCGCGGGGAATAGCTAGTTTTACAGTAAATTTAATAGATCTTACGGATGGAAACATTTTCTTTCGATAAAGTCGCGAATGTCCTTAAAATATGTACTTTAGAGTCATACCAATAAGGTTGCAATTCATTTAAATAAATAATTTTCTCATACTTGAGGTAAGACCGGTATATATTTACATAATGGGGTTGTATACATTTTCGGTAAAATAAAAGCAAAACAAATTCTAAGCCATGCTTTATTTTCTACAAAAGGATAACAAATCACTCTCGAATCGAGTATTATTTCTTCAAATTATGTAATACATAATTTGCCTGTAGTTTAGCAGTAATTACTAATTACTGATATGATCTGTTCACACATTCATCCTATATGACTAAACGAGATTTTATTTTCTACGAATTTAACTGATTTTTAGGGTTCCGTATCCAAAGGGTAACCAACAGGACCCTAATACTAACCTTTCGCTGTCCGTCCGTCCGTCCGTCTGTCTGTCAGCGGGCTGTATCTCATGATCCGTAATAGGTAGACAGTTGAAAGTTTCACAGAATGTGTATTTCTGATGCTGCTATAACAACAAATAATAAAAAGAAAATAAATTAAAAATTAAAGGGGGCTCCCTTACTAGAAACGTGTTTTACGATGGTACGGAACCCTTCATGCGCGAGTCCGACTCGCATTTGCCCGGCTTTTTGCCTATTGATAAGTGAAAAAACAGTTAAATCCGTCCAAAATACAACCACCGTTTTGCCTGATATACTTAGGTGAGAATAGACCGATAGTTATTATTTTCTTATAAAACATACAAATAGATAACAAATCACAACAACAACAACAATCTTCTTACTTATTTATGTAAAATTAAATTATTAAAAGTGATTTGGTTGCAATTTACCCGTTATTACATTTAGCTTTAATTTCTTACAAAAAAATAACAATTCACTAAAGTCAACAGTCTTTGTTTTTGTTTTTTAATAAAAAAATATACTATTACTAAAAAAATAGTTTCGTCTAAATTCCAAATGGCGGATGGTTTGTCCAATAAATTTAATTCTTTCAAAATATGGGTAAACTATAAATGGCTTTCTAATGCGCGTATTCGACAGCCTGGGGTTTCTTCACTGATAAATGGTTTCGTTCTTTGAACGCAGTAAACCACGAGATTACGGCTTACGTATTCGCCCACCATTTCTAGGACCTCTTTTTTTGTCAAGCCAAAACCATATTTTTCCATTAAATGTAGTGACGAAGCTAATTTTGTTTCAACTTCCAAAGTCAGTACAGTGCTTCTGCCAAGAGAATTTGATTTAAATCTCCTGTTTTTCACATGGTCTATAATATTCATGCGAGGGATATTATAAATTTGCGCAGCTTTATAGCAACACTGATCGCCATTTCTTACTGCTACTACACTCGACTCTTCAATTCGTTTGGTTTAGCACTTTTTTCTTTTTTTTTTTCGCAACACATGTCACTTGAGATTGGAGTTCACAATACAACTTAAGCATGAAGTCAGTTTGCTCTTTTATATTATTATTAATTTACTTATAGCGACATCTATGATTTTCAATTCCAACTAAATCACACTATACTGTTTTACCGATTGAGAGGTAGGCTCCATAGATAATCAAAAACGAGAGTAACGACGTGTAGACGGAGTTGCCTTGTATACGTTCTTCCCAGCATTGATCTATTCTTGATAACAACTAAAAATAATAAAAAAAACTGCGGTTCCAAGCGTAGCAACTGTAGTAAATACCCATCTATGAGACAATATATGAGGAGTACTATGTTCAGAAGTTCAGGAGTAGAGTTTTCATAGGCTGTAATGAATGAATAAATGATGGATTCTCCTTCATTGCATCGCTACCACATGTTGCAATATAATATAACATAATATGACTAAATCTTTGACCTTTTATTTGCTATAATCAGAGCACCCTAAGAACATTAAATGTTGCCCGGGTCCAACTTAGCAGAAGATGCATCGAGCGATAGCCGCCAGCACTTACCTTTCTCACGCTGCTTGAAATGGTGTTGTAGCTTTTTCCTATCGACATGAAGTTGTATACAATTTAGATTTTGTAACAAAATTAAAATAAAGAGTAATTGTCTTATGTGAATGGTGTTTAGCCTAGTTATAATGAAGAGGTTTTTTTTTTCGTTTTATTTTTTACATGCTATTAAAAATACGTTCATTTCGCCAGAATGACGAATGCAATAAAACTCATTCAAAAGATAAGGTCTCAATGGCATAAATGTAAATTATTACCTTCCTTGGGAAAATTTACATTTACTACCTCAATATTACGGAAAGAAATTAGGTTCCTCATTAATGATTTTATAGCATGTAAATCATCTTTATGTTTTACGTTCCTGACTTTAATACTAATAACATAGTATATAGTTAGTAATCTGTAAATAAACGAACATCTTAAAAATTTCCGTAATTCTATGTTGTCATAATTTCTTAATAAAATAATATTATACAATCAAAAAATATTACATATTATAATCACAATATTTTAAGCACATCTTAAACATTTCTAAGAAGCTAAGCTTAATATTTTGGATTAAGTGCATGGTTATCGACAAATAAAATTAGATATCGATAACCATGCACTTAATGCAATCACTAGTAATAAGGCGCGACGATTCATGAAAGTGTTGATGCTATCGCTGGCGTTTTACGTCGGGTTGAGTATACAGGAAGAGACTGACTTGAGCGAAAAGAGCATTGTGTTACATTGAACAGTAAATAACAGTATCATACAGTGTGTTTTTTTCTATTACGAAAACACTAGGGTTTTTATAATTTATATTTGCGATTGTTGTAACTTGGTGAAACTCCAGCTTCATTTTGAAGATTTGGTTTAACACTTTTGAAACTAGTTCAACTGTTTATCCAAATAACAAAAATGACTGGGGTTTTTTAATTTTCTGGAAATATTATCTTGGTACTGGGCAAAGGCTCCTCTGAAAAAGGAGAAAGAAAGAAACTTTACTTTGGCACAGATCATTAATAAATTAAAATACATACATTTAATAAATTTTACTTTGTTCGTCATAGGCATGGTAAAAAAGGCATCACCCAGGACGTGTTCTAGTGGAACAACAAAGTTGATTTTCAGTAATGACCGGAAATTTTAGAGAATATAGCCCTGGGAATAAACGAAATAAGAGAGATTAATTTTCACGGAGAGAGCAAAATAAAATCAAGCAATTTTTTGTTCGGAACTGTATCCACCAAGCTCGAAATGCATGGGCGTCAGGCATGTAAAGCATGCAAAATAGCAAAGAAGAAAATAATAAACAAAAGTAAACGTAGAAAAATGCTACCACATCACTTGATGTTAAAAAAGTTATTAGCGTCTTTTTACTCCTTTAATACTCACGTATTTTTTTCACTATAAAATTAAAAGCTATTTAATACCTTGTAATAATTAACCTCGTAATTGTAAATTATTCAAACAGACATCTATCAAATTCCCAGTTTGTATATCTATATATATAAAAGGCAAACCTGACTGACTCATCTATCAACGTACAACCGAAACTACTGAGCGGATTTCGCTGAAATTTGGCATACAGACAGATGTAATGACGTAGGCATCCGCTAAGAAAGGATTTTGAAACTTCGCCCCTAGGGGTGAAAAAAGGGTTAAAAGTTTATGTGGAACTCCGTCATTTTAGAGCTAGAAGCCTAAAACTTTGTTTTAGGTTAACGATTAGAAATAAACAATAACGTGTCCTAGGGTTTTTGATATTCAACCTAAAGGGGTGAAAAACATCTCCGAATGTCGTTTGTACAGAGTCTAGCGTCTCTTTTCACATTTATATTTTTGGTAGGATTTAATAATAACAGAAAAGAACAACAGAAGCAATTAGTTATTGCATATTATTGCAACAATGCTCTTTTTATGAATTATCTCATAAAGTAAACAATGAGAGCTATATTACTTTTTTATACGAAAGAAATTACATCACCGTAAGTGATATAAGTATAAATCATAAAACTAGAAATAATTATTGATAGCATGGTTCTAACTTACAAATAACTTTTGTAAGCTAAGATAGAGTTAGTTGCTTCCTCTGAATAACGTAGCGATTGAATAGTTCTTACAAAACACAATAACTATTAATACGGCAATACTAAAACCCTAACGGCCGATATCTATTTCGGCTTAAGGGATTTAGAATTTCCACTTTAATGCTAAACTGAAATTATAGAATGAGGAAAGTTTAACCGTAGCTACAAATGAACTATTTCCCAAGGGGTTGACTTAGTTTCAAATAACTAATTACAAAAACTCTACCGACTGGGGGAGATTTTGGTTGATTACTCTTTTCAAACATTATCAAAAATAAGTTAAAGATGACTTAAAAACTGTAGTGCCAGCATATACAGTATATTTGATATTATAAATATTTTTAAATATAGATTAAATAATCGGCTTGTTCTAAACACGCACGCACGCAAGAACGCACATCACGCAAGTATATTAAAAAGGATATTTGGCCTTTGTATTAAAGTAAACTGTTATGCCGAATCATATAGTCAAGAAATATTTAAAGAAGCACAAATTAAATGAATTGCATTTTATTTCGCATTATCGAAAAGAAAATAGTGTACACAAGGTTGTGGATATCCGAATATTTGAGGAAATTAAGAACAAATCTATGTTGGTTTTAATTATTTAGGTTTTTTTATTCAATTTCAGACTATCTGAACTTATGAGCTCAAGATGAAAGAGCGATAATTTCGTAACAGAATAACTTACAGATTCGATTTACAAATTTTTTTGCCTTCTTGCCCTCGCCAATTCATTAGTATGTCAGAGTTTTCTTCTTAACAGTCTATTATTTTTATGGAAATAGTACTAAATTCATAAGAAATTTGCCAAGTTATCCAATCAATTGAATGCTTATTCATTTTTAATGCTTATAATTTTTTTCGTTCTTTACAGCCTATTACATTATAAGTCCACTGTTAACAAAGATCTTCCAAGGAACCTTGGTCCTGAGCCACCTGTACTCTGACCTCCTGCATGTTTTACGTCAGATGCAGCAGGCCGACCTTCGCTCTACTTACCCTCGACTAAACCTCGAGAACCTTTCTTACTTATCGAATGACGGTTCTTCGTGCCTTACCGCCGGCATACTCCTACTTCAGCTTACTGATCCATTGGGCTATGTCAATTGCTTTTATACTTATTTACGGTTATTTTATAAGAAACATAGGGACTTATATATTAACATGCCTATATATAACACCCCCATTTAATCATCTGATGGGATGGTAAATAAGCTTTGGCTTGACATAAAGTATCATAAGCTGAAAGCAATCGAGTTCGAACCCCACCGGTGCTACTTTTTAACACCTGTTAAGCAATAATTTAAAACATCGTGAGGATAATAATTCTATTAAAAAAGTATTATATATATATATATATATATATATATATATATATATATATATATATATATATATATATATATATATATATATATATATATATATATATATATATATAAAAGTATCTGCCTTAACATTTGGCGCTTAATGTACCATTTCATTCGCACGCTACTGTGAAATGTGAGTTCCTGTGTGAAAGGAATATAAAATGGCTTTTCAAGATAGTACAAAAACTATTTTGTTTGTAGGGTATTGTTAGACTATATATAAAGTTGAGACTGATTTCATCATACATATGTAAAAAGGTAAAAATTAAGATGTTATATTTTTGGATGGAGTGACGACATGGTAAGAGATTTAAGAAGTCAATGGATGTAGGTAGCTTAGGACCGTTCCTTGTGGCATTCCTTGGGGGAGTCCAATGTTCAGCAGAGGACTTGTGAAGGGCTGTAATGATGATGACTGATTTTTTAATTTAAATCAATTAATAAAAACTTCTCGTGTAGTGGCGGTTAAGAATACCCAATATACTCAATATAATCTGCCCTTGGGATTCGTAAGAGGTGACAGAGGGAAACTGAGGCAGAAGATGGGCAGCAGCATCTTTCTGATAACAGCCAAAGCAACAAAAAACTGCGGTTGCAAACCCGCTCGCCAAGCGTGGCAACTATGGCAATATACAAAAAAAAGGGTTATTATAATATCAATGAATACATACATGAAAATAACCCCTTGGAATGAGGTGATCGCCACCATGCTGGTTCTATTAAAATTCATTTAGAAATTATTGTACAAACAAAATTATTGTAAAGTGAAATATGTTTGAAAAAAGTCCCGCTTGGTTTCTTGCTGGTTTTTCCCAGAACAGAGGTATTTTCCGAACCAGTGGTAAATAAAAAAATTACTTATAGTAAGCATTGTTTAATAATCTGTATTAAATAAAAATTATTCTATTCTATTCTATTCTATGCCCCCCATGGCGAGTTCAGTTACAAAGAGTTGGACCCTAGTCCCCGGCGGCCCCGCTACTTCTGGCTGAGGTGGCGATATACTCAGATTCACCAAACGGTATTCGTTCAAGGTCATTCAGGTTTACGCACCTACCTCGGCACATCCCAATGAAGAGGTGGAGGAAATGTATGAGGATCTCTCTAAAGCCATGCATTCCCCCAAAACCCACATAATCTGGTCTATGGATCCGCCGCCAACCAAGATTCGGCTGCGAAGGGTAGGGAGAGCGGCGCCTCTCAATAACGACACTCCTCTCCCGCCACAGCCCCACCACCACCACATCAACGGTGCGGCCCCGTCAGAGTCGCGGATGATAGGGCGAATGGCGCATCGCCATACCAACACTCCTCTTCCTCCGCTACCCACCTCGGCTGAAGCGGTAATGGGAGAGGACACCCCTCTCGCCGCAGCCCACCAACATACATCAAAAGTGGGCTCACCACGCCCACAAGGAGTGTTGTTCGGGCCGGCCTTCATATCGTACGCCGGCCTTCTTTGTTCGCGTGACCAAGCCACCGTTACTAAGCCACGACAAGGCGGGAACCCGTTCGGGGGGGATATTCTTGCAGTAGTTTTTATAATGCAAGTCTTTAATTAATAAAGATCTTGTCCACGCTTAGCCTGATCACCCTAACAAACTGAGCTGTTTCCTTTAATGTTCTACAAAAATATTGACCTTCACTCCATCTTAAAAAAGTCCGGGATACCATACGCCTATTTCTTATACATAAGCCACAATAAGGTATTTTGTAACAAGGCTTGGCATATTAATTTTTACGAGCGAACGTTACTTCATCATCAAAACAATTTTATGAAAATAAATTTTGCAGCATGTTATTTCAATAGTTGAAGGAGATAATGAAAAATTAAAATAATTCAACACTCGGCTTGGTGCACGAACGACAACCCCAGCAACGCAATAAGAATCGAGAAAAACCAGCAGTGAACGCATAATGTAAGCTACATGTCATGGTCAGACGCGTGATATTCGCGGGTGAAATCACGGGGCATAGCTAGTTTAAATAATATAAAAGATTTCGTAGGTAAGCTGGCTGACCTATCTTATAAAAAAACTATGACATCATATACTGCTATAAAATAAAATACAACTAAGAGTAATGCATATAAAGAAATTCATTTGACAATGTGCGTCTAGGATCCTAAATAATGTGTCATTAAAAAGAAAAACTTTGCTAAAAGCACAAAACGAAAATAATACAGCTGTGTTTTTTCATAAAAATGTAAAACATTGACCTTGACATTACAGTGTAAGAATATCCATTACCTCACATCATCCCGCGGGTGTCGTGAGAGGCAACAGAGAAAAATAAAACAGGAGATGAGCAGCATCTTCCTGATAACAACTCAAAATAACAAAAACTGAGGTTGCCAAGCCGCATGCAAAGCAGGAAGGTTTTATGAGGTTTCATATGGGCTACGTTAAGCAGTGGACTATGGAAAGGCTGTAATTAATGAATAAATGATAATACAAAGCATATTTCATAACCCTAGCCTAGTTATAAATAGCTTGTGACCTTTTCAATGATTAGACAAATTAAAAAGTCCATCAAAATATTTTTTTATAGGAGAGGGCGAGCAGGCATGCGGCCATGATGATGGTGATTACTGCCGCATGAACAACTGCAACACCAGGGAACCAGAGGAATTGCAGATGCGTTGCCAGCCTTTTAAAAAAGGAGTAGGCTCTTTTCTTGAAGGTCCCTAAGTCGTATCGGTCCGGAAAAATCCCTGGTGGTAAACTATTCCACAAGGAAGTTGTGCGAGGAAGAAAACATCTTCTAAATCGCACAGTGGTGGACCGCCAATCATCCAGATGGTGTGGATGGTATCGGGAGTTCTGCCGCGATGTGCGATCGTGAAATTTGGCGGCTGGGATTAATCCGAACAATTCCTCAGAGCACTCCCGTGGTAAATGCGAAAAGCGCAGAGATGCAACATCTCTTCGCAGCGCCAATGAATCGAGCCGATCGGAAAGGACTCGGTCGTCGACGATTCGAGCCGCTCTGCGCTGGATGCGGTCAAGGAAGGAACTGGCACTGAGTAGCCCCAGCAGAGATGGGAACAGTATTTCATGTGAGGCCGAACCTGCGCCTTGTAAAGTTGCAGGCGTTGTGCCGGCATGAAATACTGTCCCTCTCTGAGCACATAAACTTTTAGAGGCCAATTTGGCCTTCTCTTCAAGTGACCACGAAACTGCACGTCACTCGATATGTCGACGCCGAGTTCCGATACTGGCTGAGGCAACAAAGTGCGCAGAGCTGAGGAGACACGACAAAGGGTTCTTTTGCGGTAAACACGCAAACTTGTGTCTTCTGAGGATTAAACTGGACTAGATTTAGTCGCTCCCAATCCGAGACTTTGTTCAGCAAGACTCGACTTCAGACTAAGTTTGTTCCGGTACTCGGCGACGTTTGAGAAATATTCGCACGGCCGGCGTATAGACATCACCAGTGCTGTCATCCGCATAGCAATGAATGCTACCGGTTTGCAACATATCATTGATATGCAGAAGAAACAGCGTTGGTGATAGCACGCAGCCTTGTGGAACACCAGCGTTAATCGGCTTGTAGTCGGGCATACCGTCTACAACGACCTTGATGCTCCGATCTGCGAAAGCTGGTGATCCAATTGCAATTTCTCAGGAAGCCCATAGGAAGGAGCTTCGAAAGAAGCGCTTTGTGCAAACCCGATCGAGCCTTCGCAATGTCAAACTAACGTGCTTCCCCTTGGACTCTACGCCTCCGCCCATCTATGAGTCAGGTAGACAGAAGATCACCAGCTGATCGACCCCGACGAAAACCGTATTGACGGTCACTAATCAGCTGGTGATCCTCAAGGTACCGCATGAGCTGGCAGTTTATAACGGACTCCATTATTTTGGAGAACAAGGTGATGGCGATAGGCCTGTAGTTGGACGGTCTGAGCGGTCGCCTTTTAGGGATCGGTTGACAAAGCTGCCTCCATGATTTTGGGACTACGCCTAGGGAGTAGGAGTACCGAAAAGACGCGTTAGAACCGGTGCCAACCTGGACACGTCCTCAGCACAGTTAGATTCCGTCAGGCCCACTCTGACTTGTGGATGTCCAGGGAGAGGAGTGCTTTTGCGAACCGAGCGCGGAGAACCGCACATCCGGCATGGAGCATCACACCGCGGGATGGTCGGCGGTGTGTTCCGTCATCAAGAGTCGAGTTGGACGCAAAAGGGAGCCTAAAAGGTCGGCTTTCTTTGCGGTGGGCCAGTGAGTCGTCCTCCCAGCAGAGATGGTAGAGATTGCTTACAGAAATTCCTTGGACAGCCTTGGCAGAGACCAGATTGCACGGGTTCCCGGTTGAAGGCGAACTAGTTTCGCCACCCCTGTCTATATGCCTGACTTGCCTTGGCACAACCTTTTGAAGGACCTGGAGGCGAAGTTACTCTTTAAGCATGCTGGTGTTTACATCCTGAGCCGCCGAAGCCTCAGCCCAGGCCTGATAGCATTCCTGATTACTGTGTAATGCAGTCTTACAGGAGCGACCAAACCAAGGCTGAGATCTGTTCAATGGGTACCACAGATGATAGAATAAATAATTCCATTCCTGTAGCACCACATCAGTGACAGAGTCAGCAACAGCGCTGGGATCATCCGACGAGAAGCAAACCCGCCCCCATGAGTAGGATGCAAAGAAAGACCTATTCCGTCCCAACCGCCGACCCATGCCAAACACGGCGGCAACCTGCAGAACGCAACCGCGAAAGCGGAGCGTGAGTGGCACCACACCCGGATCAGACAATGGTCCGAAGAGCTGAGAGGCATCGACGGAAACCTGATATCCGTCCGGAAGAGAGGTCAGCAGAAGGTCCAAATAGAGGATGGCGATCTCCACATCTGGAATTCGCGTAGGCGAAGTAACCAGTTGTGTCAGACCATATGCAAGGCAAAGTCATAAACAGATCTTCCCGCATGATTGGTTAAACGAACCGAGCCATTCGGCGTGGTGGGCGTTAAAATCGCCAGGATCACGATCTCTGCTGATGGACTGTTGTAGCAAGGAATCTGTAGCCATTTGACGTGGTCGATGAGTCGGTCTGTTTCGGCATTACCGCTATGGGACCTATAGAGGCACCCGTAGACGCGCGGATGGTCGTCACATCTACGCGCAGCCAAAGGATGGACAAGTCTGAACCTTCAAGACTGCGCTGAGGCGTCGAGAACAGATGTCCTCTCTGACGTATACGCAACCCAGCCCGAGGCACAAAGGAGTGTTCCAATTTGTACCCTGGGTAGGAGAGATACGAAGTATCAGCCGGAGAGACACGCGTCTCGGTCAGAAAGAGCAAGGTTGGCTTCGCCGTCTCGAGATGGTAGTGGACGGCGTTTGGTTCGAGTGAAGTCCCTGATGTTGCTGAAATTCACGAATAACGTGGCAGGGTCGCCTTGGTGTTGTTGCTCAGTTTGCCCTGAGCAGTTATTGTTTTGAGCGACGTATCCCAGAATACGCAGCAGCCTGAGCACCCACGCTCAGAGTGGAGTAGCATGGTCAGGATGCTCATGAGGGATTCTCCAGGGTGCTGGTACCTCCTGTAGTCTATTATTAACCCGCTACCATGTTGATGGGGAGAATTGGGCTCCGGTCACCTGCACTCACCAGACGAAACGCAAAAAGCAGAGCTTCCACTCACGCCGGTATTCTGTGAGGTCGGTACCAACCTGGCTCGAGCTGCCCATACGTGCAACAGCAAAGCTGCTGCGTGGCTCTACCACCGTTAAAGTGGTAATAAGCTTTTATTATTTTTCAGGAAGTTAATGTGAGCGCTGAATGGTTTTTTCAACCTTTCGATTCATTACACGTCATCAGAAATTGAAGTCGTTTGTATTCAATAAATGTAACTTAATGAATTTCCTAAATGCCTTGAAAAGATTAACATCGAATTTAATTAATTAAGAGTAAGACAAGGGTCAACAAAGTTCGAAACCTTCGTTTACTTTTAATATATCGAGGGTCTACAGATTAATGATCCAATGTTTAGGTATTATAGTAATCAATACTTATTGGTTTAGTGTACAGGGAAAGGGCCATGGTAGCTCATGGGCCAAGTGCTTGTCGTAAATTTCACAGTGAGCGAGCAACCCTAGTTTGATCCCCGCCGGTACCAATGAAATAGTTAATTGCAAATTTAAGATTTAGAGCCTGTGGAATAAAATATTTTGAGGACATGTGAAGTTCTCAACAGGAACTGGACTAACGCGACAAATTATCTGCTCCAGAAATCTCTCAGAAATGAGAGGAGGCCTCTGTCCAGCTATAGGACGTATAATAAAGGCTGTAATTTTTAGATTACAATTTTAAATTGCTCTACTTAATTGTAATTTTTTAAATTATTATTGCTTAGACATATTTTATCGCCGCTAGAAATGCTTTTGAAGTTTATGTAAATCATATTATTTACCTTTTATCTCGCTCATCATTATCATCAACTAATAATAATGTTCTCCATACCAAATTTCAGTTACGGCGGCCCGTCAAACAAATTTAACGAAAATAAAATAAAAGGAAAACGTATTACATTATATAAAACATATTGTACAATTATCATCGTCATCCACAAAACACGGCCCCGAGCTACCTACATGCAGAGGCGTAGCGTGGACTAATATAGACGTGGGCGAAGTCGCATAAGCGAGGCCCCTTTTCTTACGTTCCCAAGATCTACACAATAGATCTATCCTAACAAACATGCTTAGACACGACATACCTACTCAGCGTGTATGCATAGACATATGGATGTAAAGGAGGCGAGAGAAGTGTGTCAGGATCGTGCCAAATGGAGGTCCGTAGTCTCTGCCTACCCCTCTGGGTGACAGGCGTGAGTGTTTATGTTATACCTACTCATAGCTATTAATTCCTGACAAGTCACGTATTCCGTCAATTTAACGGTCGCGGTCTTTGAAGGTAGTTAGTTACAACGGCCTCGAAGTCACACTTAAGAGGGGCTTCTTGCGATGCCCCAAACAAACGCGCTTTTAAATTTGTGACGTTCTTTTTCGAGCGTAAAAGTGATCAAATTAAATAGTCATCTGTGTTAAATTTGAGGCGTGGGCATTGCATTTTAAGGGGCCTCGCGAGGCCCCATTTAAGTGCGAGGCCGTGGGCGAGGGCCCACTTCGACCACGCCTAGCTACGCCACTGCCTACATGCATCGACTTCCTGCCGGTTTTACCAGGTCAACACTCCTTTCTAGTGCAGGGCAGTCTTACCAGTTCAAGGCTGCTACTCGAGGACCTTTCTTCTCCACCGGTTGTCGGTTTTATTTATGTAGGTATAATGGGCCAGTATTGCCAATTCAGCTTTGTTTTTTTGCTATGTTAGTTATTCTGTTTCTTCTACAGGTATCTTTGTTACAGATTCCATTGCCGCTGCGAAATGTCCTCTTCGAATCTCGCAGAACGTCATTAAGCATCTTCATACGGCTAACAATGAAGTATCACATCTCAGTTCCACAATATGTCATAACCGGCTGCACGCACAGATCGTTCACTCTCATAAGATATTAAGTCATACGTGACCCGATCCCAAAGGCTACCCAGTCGGGTTTTTGTAGATATCTACGAAGTCGACAACCCCGAACGTTGTATGTACAGAGTCTAGCGTGTCTTTTCACATTTATATTTTTGGTAGGGTTTGATAATAACAAAAAAGAACAACAGAAGCGATTAGTTATTGCAAATCATTACAACAATGCTCCTTTTGTGAATTATCTGTTAAGTAAACAATGAGAACTATAATACTTTTTTATACGAAAGAAATTACATAACCCTAAGTGATATAAGTATAAATCATAAAACTAGAAATAATAATTATTGGTAGCGGTTCTAACTTACAAAGAACTTTTAAAAGCTAAGATAGAGTTAGTTGTTTTCTTTGAATAACGTAGCGGTTGAATAGTTTTTACAAAACACAATAACTATTAATACGACAATACTAAAACACTAACGGCCGATATCTAACTTAGCTTAAGGGATTTAGAATTTCCACTTTGATGCTAAACTGAAGTTATATAATGAGGAAAGTTTAACCGTAGCTACTAATGAATTATTTCCCGGGGGTTGACTTAGTTTCAAATAACTAATTACAAAAACTCTACCGCTTGGAGGAGATTTTGGTTGATTACTCTTTTCAAACATTATCAAATATAGATATAGATGACTTAAAATCCACAGTGCCAGCGTATAGAGTATAATATTTGATTTTATAAATATTTTGAAATACAGATAAAAAATTAGCTTGTTTTAAACGTGCACATGCACACATGCACGCACGCACGTAACGCATGCACACACATATGCACGCATAAAAGCACGCACACACTAACAATTACTTGCACACACTCGCGCACGCATCACGCACGTATATTGAAAAAGAAAATTTGGTCTTACCATTAAACCTTGTCTTTATATTAAAGTAAACTGTTACACCGAATCATTTATAGTCATGAAATATTTAAAGAAGCACAAATTAAATTAATTGCATTTTATTTCGCATTATTGAAAAGAAAATATAGTTGAGGAAATTAAGTAAGGGAAGTCGGGCAAAGTGAACACACCAAAGTGAATAGTCCCCACTATTACCAAACTATTCGTTTGGCATTAATCACGCGGCCATAGCAACGTTCCGCCATCTTCTTCAGTGAGTGGCAAACACTTAAGCGAGAGGTCACGTCGCGTGGCGTCCGCAGAACGGTGAATTGTGCTTTCGATAATTTCCATGTCGAAGTATGGGTTTTTATGATAATATTTTCTATAATATTTGTCTATCATTCTGGCGCAATATAGTTCTATTACGCATCAAAAGTGCCTTTTTGTAATTTTTACAGAACTTGTAACAGACAATATATGCAACTTTGTACAGACACATCAAAAGTGGCAAGGTTACTCCAAAACTCGTCAGATTTCGTCCTGTGTTCAGTGAAAATGAGGAGATAGAATTAATGAGCTATCGCAAAGACACGAATTCCGTGTTTTTTGGTTAAACTCGAGATGAGTTTAAGAATTTAGCGTATACCTATGTCAAAAACAAATAATTTGAGTTACCCAAAAAGTTGGGACAAGTATGAAAAATCGGAGATGATTGGCTACAATCATTTTTGTCACGCCACAATGACATTACGCACAGGACTGCAGAGGCAACATCGGTTGCGAGAGCGAAAGGATTCAATAGACGTGAAGTCAGACGTTTCTACGAAAATCTTGAATCTTTGATTTATAAACACAATATTGATTCATCTAGATTTTATAATGTGGACGAAACCGGTATTTCGACGACATCCAACAAACCCCCTAGAGTACGATCAATAAAAGGAAATAAACAGGTGGGTATAATTGCAAGTGCGGAGCGAGGTCAATTAACGACTGTCATCGGGTGTTGTAATGCCGCTGGATCATTTCTACCACCCTTCCTGATTTTCGCCAGACAGAAGATGCAACCCAGACTTCTTGACGGTGCGCCTCCCGGGACTCAAGATACTTGTACGCCAAATGGTTGGACTTCAGGCGAGGTATTTCTTGATTGGATGCATTTCTTCGTAGAACATGTACGACCTAGCGCCGAAGAAAAGGTCTACTCTTGGACAACTATGAGAGCCACAAATATTATCCTGCTTTGGAATGTGCTAGTAAGAATAGCGTCATAATTTTATCCTTGGCCTCATGTGTAATTAGAAGGTAGTTATTCCCTTTGCCCGTGCACCATATCCACTTTACTCGGGGGTTCGCGCAAAGTGAATAGTATCTCACCTTTATGAATTTTATTTCTTGTTACTAGTTGTTTTACTTTTATAGTTAAATGATTATAATGTATGTAAAAGCAATTAATAAAGACTGATTTGAGATATTTGTTTTGTTTCCATCTCTTATAAATTTTCTGATAAAGCCTTGAATATCTTAAGGTATTCGGTTTGCCCGGACTTCCCCTACAGAACTATGTTGGTTTTTATTATTTATCTTTTTCTATTCAATTATAGACAACCTGAACTTATGAGCGCAATATGAAAGAGCGATAATTTCGTAACAGAATAACTTACATATTCGATTTAGAAAGTTTTTTTGCTTTCTTACCCTCGCCAATTCATTAGAATTTCGGCAAAGTCAGAGTTTTCTTCTTAACAGTTTATTATTTTTATGGAAATTGTCCTAAATTCATAAGAAAATTTCCGAGTTATTCAATCAATTTTATGCTTATTCATTTTTAAAGAATTTATCAGAAAAGCTGTAAATAGCTTTTCTTTTTTTATTTCGTTCATTACAAGGCCACAGTTAACAAAGATCTTCCAGGGAACCTTGGTCCTGAGATACCTGTACCCTGACTTTCTGCATATTTTACGTCAGATGTTCTTCGTGCTTTACGGCCAGCTTATTGCTATTTCAGCTTACTGATACACTGGGCTATGTCAATTGCTTTTATCCTTATTTACACGGTTGTTTTATAAGAAATATAGGGACTTATATATTCACATGCCTATATATAACACCCTCCATTTCATCATCTGATGGGATAGTAATTAAACTTTAGCTTGAAAAAAAGTATCGTAAGCTGAGAATAATCGAGTTCGAACCCCAGCGGTGCTACTTTTTACGTTTTGTGTTAGACAATAATGGAAAACATCGTGAAGATAATAATTCTATAAAAAAAACATATTGGGGCAGCGCGACGAATTATTTCTTGTTATTAGACTTTATTATTGGCCAGTAATGAAAGAGATTTTTTTTGTTTACAACTTATGGTTACATTATCCATCCATTACAGCCTATAAAAGTCCACTGCTGAACATAGGCCTCCCACATAGTTTATTCTATTGGGGGTTTTACCCTAATTACTACGGTTGGCAAGCAGTTTGGAAACAACATATTTTTTCTTATTTTTGTGTTATTATCAGGAAGATGCTGTTGCCCATCTCCTAGTTCAGTTTCCCTCGATCACCTCTTACGACAGACACTGATAGACCGGACTGACTGAGACACCGGATGAAATAGGGTAATAGAAATTCTTACGCGGCCACTACATATTTAACTTATGGTTTTAATAATAAAACATTATAATACAAAATTATTACATGCCGTATGTGTCTTGTAAAAATATTAATTAAAGTCAATTAGCTGCTTATCCAGACTACATAATTTTGATAGATATATTTAAAGGCTGTAGAGCCACGCTGCAGCTATTTTGTGGTTGTAGCACGAAAGGGTCGACTTGACCGGGGTAGGACCACGCTCTCACAGGATATCAGCGTAAAATAGCAGCTTAATCCCGCTGTGTTTCGTATGGTGAGTGTAGAGAACCGGAGACCCCTTTTACTCAAAACGAGGCATTCTATCTTAGTCCTCGGGGGTGACAAGCATCTGCATTTTGATTCTTGATCGAGGACAAATGTAGATGTCTATGGGCCACAGCATCCACTTACCATCAGGTGGACTGTGTGCTCGTTTCTCACCCTTATTATATTAGGTCCTTACAAACATATGAATTTAGCGTTTTGTCGTACTGACCACTTTGATCTGAAATATTTCCTCTTTGGTTAAGAATTCCAAATTCAAATTTAAAAATTCATTTATCAGGTACATTTGAATTTTGAAAACAGTCATTCATTTTTTTTTCTCATTTTTTTTTCTTTGTCGTCGCTTATTACCGCACAATGGAAAACATGAAATATCGGTATATTTACGAGTACGAGTTCTACCGTGGCACCAGTGCTGCAGAAATAGCTCGAAGGATTAATGATGTGTACGGCGCTGGTGTCGCAAAAAAAAGCACGGTACGTTTTTGGTTTCAAAGTTTTCGTTCTGGAAATTCAGAACCAATCCCGTGGACGGCCGGAGACCAAAGTGGAAAATGAAGAATTAAAGGCTATTGTGGAAGCGGATCTATCACAAAGCACTTAAGAGATAGCTGCAGGCTTCGGGGTAAGTGATAAAACTGTATTAATCCACTTGAAGCAAATCGGGAAAGTAAAAAAAACTTGAACGATGGGTACCTCATGAATTGAGTGAATCGAACTTGCAAACACGCGTCGACTGCTGTGTTACTTTGCTTAACCGACACAATAATGAAGGGTTTTTAAATCGAATCATTACTTGTGATGAAAAGTGGATACTGTACGATAATCAGAAGCGCTCGTCGCAATGGCTGAACCCTGGAGACCCAGCCAAATCCTGCCCTAAACGAAAATTGAGTCAGAAAAAGTTACTTGTGAGTATTTGGTGGACTAGCGCCGGTGTCGTTCACTACAACTTTCTAAAATCTGGCGAAACGATTACGGCAGATATCTATTGTCAGCATCTGCAAACCATGAAGGAAGAACTAGCTGTTAAACAACCGAGATTGGTCAATCGCTCAAGGCCACTGCTGCTTCACGACAACGCAACACCACACACTGCACAACAAACAACCACTAAGTTAGATGAGCTACAATTGGAATGTCTGCGACATCCACCGTACTCCCCGGACCTTGTTCCAACAGATTATCATTTTTTCCGGAATTTGGACGGAACTTCTTACAAGGAAAAAAATCAACTCCGATGCGGCAGTCCAAACCGCCTTCAAAGAGTTTATTGATTCTCGCCCCCATGGTTTTTTTTAGTAAAGGAATCAATAAACTACCTACGAGATGGCAAAAGTGCATAGATAACAACGGTGCATACTTTGATTAATTAAATATATTTTGCAAAAAAAAATTGACTTTATATTCCTCCCGTACAAAACGCCAATTTCATATGTAAGGACCTAATATATAAAAAAAAGATATTTTGTGATGGTGGCGCAAAAGAATCCAATACACAGTTTCGTTCCGTGGGTTTCGTTTAATTCCTTAAAATACCTAGAATAGCGATGGACAGCAGCATCAAAGGTGCGAGACGCCAAGCACTGCGATCGTCAATCTGCGTACTAACGAAGACGATTAAGTTAAGCCCTCTCTTTAACGGGAGAGGCTTTGTCCAGAATTGTAGTTTTATGGGCCGATATAGAAATATAAGAATACAAGCTCGAACTTGTTCCAATTAATGTACCAGTCTTCATGTAATGTAATATAGTAAGATTATACTTTACTCGAACTATGTATTTTAAAATATTACGTATCATTTCAATTTTTATCTGCATAGAAGCAATCCGCCCCGGCTTTGCACGTGTGATTTTCTGGATCTTGACCACAGCGCCACGAAACGAGTCCAATAGTAACACGACAATTGATATATATATATATATATATATATATATATATGAAGACCGTGGGAGATCGACCTTCACCCATCTGATAACCAGATGAGACCTAGTTTTTATGAAATTTTATTGATTTATAAGCATCCTATGATAGCTTGCCTTTCGAAAAGTTTTCATGGCTATTTTTAATTAAATTAATTTTAATAAATTTTTTTTTTCATAACCCTTACTCTTTTGATAGCCGAACAAATGTAGTTTAAATATATAGTTTTTAACATGGAGAATATGTGTTGGTAGGTTTACCTACTTATTTCTATTCATGACTACCTGGCTAGCAGGTATAAAAAGGTAAGTCAATATAGGTAACTACACCGATATGTTAACCAATAAAAATTGGTATCAGAAATTATTTAATTACGAAAATATTCGTATAGGCTTGCCTGCAAAAAACCGTTCATGGAATATTATAGCCATGCTTTAAAGTTTTAAAATCGCAGTAATTAAATATGTGCGAGAGAGAAAGTAGTGTCCGAAGTCCGTGTGATAGAAAAGGACACAACATAGCAGCTAATAAAACAAAAAAATATTTTTAACTATTCTTTCAACTGTTGTTACTCCTATCAAGCGCAGCTAAATCGAATGATAAAAAGTGAAGAAATTGAATTTATGTGTGATCATGAAGGACAATTTTTCACGCATCTAGAGTAACACCGGTATCGAAGATTCTCATAAAATCTTCCGATACCGTTGTCCTGATAATTTTACTTTTTTTTCTAACCAGGGTATTAAATGTTAGTATAATAAAGAAATAAAAATAAACATAGAATAATAGTATTTAATATATTTATGATATCAAAAGCGTTTATTACGAGTACAAAGCAAATGGAATACATAGAAAAATAATATTATAAAATTCATAATCTCCATGTTAAAACTATCTATTTAAACTAAATTTGTAAGGTTATCAAGAGTGAAGGTTATGAAAAAAATTGATTAAAATTAATTTAATAAAAAATTGCCATGAACACTTTTCGAAACGCAAGCTTATCATAGGCGTGTTTATAAATCAATAAAATTTCATTAAAAATAAGTCTCATCTTGTTATCAAATCGGTGAAGGTTGATCTCCCACGGTCTCTTAGACTATAAATATCACTTTCTTCTTATCTTTATACAAAACATGTAAGTTGTATTTTTAGATAAAACATTTATAAATACAGTTTATTTTCGTCAATATCTCTTCAATGATAATGGATTGCATTATTTACACAATTAATATATTATTTTGGCTGTCAATTCCCCCAGCTGAGTGTGACAAGTACGCAAAATTTGTCATACGTATAAAATATAACTTACCCGAGTGAAGTGCGTATATTTAACAGTGAAATTACTGTTAAATTTTATTATATATATAAATATAAAGGAAATAAAAAAGATGCGAATTTTAGTGCAGTATCTGCCTTAACATTTGGCGCTTAATGTACCATTTCATTCGCACGCTACTGTGAAATGTGAGATCCTGTGTGAAAGGAATATAAACTGGCTCTTCTAGATAGTACAAAAAAGCTATTTTGTTTTTAGGCTATTGTTAGACTATATATAAGATTCAGACTGCTGTCATCATGCATATATTAAAAGGTAAAAATTATTTATGAATAATATTTTTTGATGGAGTGACGACATGGTAAGTCAATGGATGCAGGTGGCTGAGGACCGTGCTTTGTCGCATTCCTTGGGGATGGCCTATGTTTAGCGATGGATTTATGTAGGGCTGTAATAATGATGGTGATAATTTTTTAAATTTAAATAAATTAATAAAAACTTGCGAATTTATTAAGATTATCATGCAATTTCTATCGGAGTTTTTAATGGTGCTTCATGATGATGTATTCAAGTTGGTTATTTTTGTAATTGTTCTTATAAATGCACACATTAATTTTGATCATTATGTAGCGTGATCATCACCAAGGAATGCTGCAAAACACGGTTTCAGAAAGCAACATCCATCGACTATCTGCATGTTATTAATTATATATTACTTCGTGCATAATATTTATTAATACATATTTATAATTATATTTTTGCATGAACAAGAAATGACGGAGGATATTTCAAACTTCTTAACCCCCGAGGAGAAAGCAAGCTTGTAAATTAAATCTGAAAGTTTCCGTGTTGCGGAATCAGACGACGCTTGTGTTCGTACATGTGGGTATCGGGTTAAGCATTTTAGGGTTCCTTGCTTAATACTATATAAAAAGGGTTTCTTCAGATTCTTCTTCAGTTTCTTCAAACAGAGGAATCTCATTCCAATTCGAATTTTGCGTGTTCTGCTAATTTTATGTACTTTCATCAGTAACTTAGTGACCTTCACTGCTAATCATCTGGATTTTAAGTACAGATGCGTTGTCACCTCTGAGGACTAAGGCGGCATGCCTCACAGTCTGTGATTATACTGGCTGTTTATACCCTTAAGATCGGCATCACAGCAATGCAGGCAAAAATAGGTAATAGGGTGGTACCTACCTAGACGACTCCAAGGCAGAAAAGAAATCCTACGACCTAGTCTTACCTGCGCAATGTTTTCTGCTCACAAACCCTTCTGGCGAATGAGGTAATTATATTAAAAAGTTTCAAGTTACGCCTGCTGTTTTGTGCATTATCGAGTAATTAATAAGGGCTACTTTGCGGAGATCCATTATATTAAACTTGGTGAAAATTATTTTGCCTACATCCGTTCAATGAAATGAAATGATGTGTCTTACCTAGTTTAAAGAACACCTCCCGCTCTCCCTCAATTGCGTGCACTATCCTCGTCACCACTAAACCCAGCACAACTACTCCCAACACCACTACACTAAGAAATACCCACCACCGACGACAATACGACACGTGTTTTGCCTCTACACGAGGCATCCTCAGGTGAAGTAGACTATGCGGTGGCTGACCGCTAAGATACTCTTACGCCACTCAATTAGCGGTCCAGTAGTGGAGCAAAAATCCTATTAAAAAAGGCGATGAGCGAGGCCAACATCTATCAGTTTCTCAAGTGGCAGTTTCGTACCGGTAAGTGAAGTGTACGTTGGACCTAAACCTGGAGTATTGACCTGATAAGTGATGCAGGAAATGCTAGATGCTGATGCGTCAGGACCATGCTTTGTGGCAATCTTTGCTACCTATGCTCCTATTTTTCTATTTTTTGGGACCTATGCTCAGTAGTGGACTTGGGATGGGCTAACAAATAATATATTTTTATTTCCGACTATACTATTAAGTATTACCATACACTGTTAAGCGAACTGCATACTATTCTCATGTGATAAATGTCATAGTTTTGCCCAAATAATTAATAACTATATACTTTTACAATAAAAGTAACAAATGAGCACACAGTTCACCTGATGATACTCGTAAATGGATGCTGCGGCCCATAGAAATATATTTTTATTTATAAATAATATATTTTTATTTCCGACTATACTATTAAGTATTACCATACACTGTTAAGCGAACTGCATACTATTCTCATGATAATAGCGTATGGTGGTATATTTAATAGAGAATCGGAAATAAAATATTATTTAGAAAAAAATATATTTTGCCGCAGCATTATTACAGTATCATCAGTGACCGTGCTCATTTGCTTTATTGTGCATAGTTAATTATTAGGGCAAAACCATGACATTTATGCGAACTGCATACTATTCTTATGTGATAAATGTCATAGTTTTGCCCAAATAATTAATAACTATATACTTTTACAATAAAAGTAACAAATGAGCACACAGTTCACCTGATGATACTCGTAAATGGATGCTGCGGCCCATAGAAATATATTTTTATTTCTAAATAATATATTTTTATTTCCGACTATACTATTATGTATTACCATACACTGTTAAGCGAACTGCATACTATTCTCATGTGATAAATGTCATAGTTTTGCCCAACCCCTACCCATATCTTCCCGTGGGTGTCGTAAGAGGCGACAAAGGGAAACTGATACAGAAGATGGACAGTCTTTCTGATAAAAGCCAAAAAACAATAAAAAACTGCGGTTGCCAACCCGCTCGCCAAGCGTGGCAACTATGGCAATATACTCCCCATGAGCGACGACACAAAGAAACGGCCCCCAGTCCCCGGTGGCCCCGCTATTCCTGGCTACGGTGGCGACCATGGTAACGGCGGGGCAGGGGGTGCTAAGAATCTCCGGTGGAGGTTCGGTTGCCACCTACGACGACTCGACCTGGCAACATATAACGCACGCACCCTGAGGACTGAAGAGAAGATCCTGGAGCTGGAAGAAGAGATAGATAAGTTACGCTGGAATATAATAGGAATATCCGAGGTCCGAAGAGAGGGGGAGGACACGGTAATCCTCGAATACGGCAACTTATTCTATCACCGGGAGGCGACCATCTGTCCCAAGGAGTGTGGATTTATCGTCCACAAGTCTCTCGTTAACAACGTTAAAGATCGGGAGTGTGTCGACGAGGGTTGCGTACCTTATACTCAGAATCACCAAACGGTATTCGCTGAAGGTCCAGGTTTACGCACCAACCTCGGCACACCCCGATGAGGAGTGGAGGAAATGTATGAGGATATCTCTAGAGCCATGCATTCCTCCAAAACCCACTATACGGTGTTAATGGGAGACTTCAACGCAAAACTAGGCACAAGAGAGAGCGGTGAGCTGAAAGTAGGGAAATTCGGAATAGGGCAACGGAACCCAATAGCAGCTGGCCGACTTTATGGAGAAAGAGGACTCTTTATGATGAACTCTTTCTTCCAAAAGCGGCCCCACAGAGTGGACCTGGTCGAGCCCCGATGGTTCGACAAAAATGAGATTGACTTCATTATGACGACCAGACGACAACTGTTCAGTGATGTCTCAGTGATCGCGAGGGTGAAAACTGGCAGCAATCACCGAATGGTGAGAGGCACTGAACCTAAACGTTAAGTTGGATAGGTCAAGTCTAATGAAGTCAACGCCCGTCCCCTCGTGCTCTAATCCAAAGTCCCGAAAACTTTCAGCTCGAGTTACAAAATCGTTTTCAGTGCCTAGAATTTTGCAAAATGGACGATATGAATGACAAGCTTGTGGAAACTGTCCATGCGGTCGGAGCTAAGTTCTGTAAGACCCGTCGCAGAAGAACACAAAACTCCGATCACACTTAATCTCATGGTTGTTAGACGGGAGATGAAGCTGCTGTCTTCAGCAGATTTGACAGCATACAAGCAACTGAACAGACAGATCTCCAAATGCATGCGGCGGGACTTGCGCAACTTCAATACAGCTCGTATTGAAGAAGCGATCGAGCGGAACCAGGGCTCCAAAGTCTTTGCCAGAGATCTGTCTGCCAGAAAGAGCCAACTGTCGAAGCTGAAGACCGATTGTGGCAGGATCGTTTCCGGGACACCTGAGATTTTGAGTGAGATTGAGAGGTTCTATGGGCAGCTGTACACGTCATCGTCGGAGCCACGCGCAAGTGTAAGTAACGATCCAAGAGCAAGTCTTATCCGACACTATTCCGATGATATCCCGGACGTCAGTCTGAGCGAGATTAGAATGGCTCTCCAGCACCTTAAAAACGGCAAGGCCCCAGGCGAGGATGGAATTACAGCGGAGCTTCTGAAAGCGGATGGAAAACCGGTACTTGAAGTCCTTCAGAAGCTCTTTAATTCCGTCGTCCATGGTGGCATTACACCGGAGGCGTAGAGCAGAATTGCGGTGGTCTTGTTCTTCAAGAAAGGCGACAACGCTCTCTTGAAGAACTACAGACCGATTTTCCTTCTAAGCCGCGTCTACATGCTGTTTTCGAGAGTCATTACGAATCGTCTCGCATGCAGACTTCCAGCCTCCCGAACAAGCCGGTTTCCGAAAAGGCTTTAGCATAATACACCACATACATACCCTTCAGCAAATTGTACAAAAGACCGAAGAGTACAATCTGCCACTTTGCATTGCGTATGTAGACTATGAGAAAGCCTTTGATTCCGTCGAAATTTGGGTGGTGCCTTCAGCGGTGGCAAGTAGACTGTCGGTGTATCGAGGTGCTAAAGTGTTTGTACAGTAGGGCTACGATGGCTATCCGAGTACAGAACCAGAGTACGAAGCCTATCCAACTGCAGAGAGGTGTAAGACAGGGTGACGTAATATCCCCGAAACTCTTCACCGCTGCATTGGAAGACGTTTTCAAGCTACTGGACTGGAGGATACGGTATTAACATCAATGGCGAGTACATCACCACCGATTTGCCGACGATATAGTCCTTATGGCAGAATCGCTGGAGGATCTAGCACTATGCTCAATGACCTCAATAGTGTCTCCCAACGGATAGGTCTCAAGATGAACATGGACAAAACAAAAATCATGTTTAATGTCCATGTCACACCTATGCCGGTAGTTGTTGGGAGCACTAAGCTCGAAGTTGTTGACGAATATGTTTACCTGGGACAAATAGTCCGACTAGGTAAGTCCAACTTCGACCGAGAGGTCAATCGACGGATTCAACTCGGCTGGGCAGCGTTCGGGAGATTACGACCCATCTTCTCGTCAGGCATACTCAAAACCTCAAAACTAAATTGTACAACCAGTGCGTGTTGCCAGCGATGACATACGGAACTGAGACGTGGTCCTTCACTGCTGGCCGTATGAGGAAGCTCAAGGTCGCTCAGCGAGCTATGGAGAGGGCTATGCTCGGGGTTTCTCTGCGTGATAAACTTAGAAATGAGGATATCCGCAGTAGAACCAGAGTAACCGACATAGCCCAAAGGATTAGTAAGCTGAAGTGGCAATGGGCCGGCCATATAGCTCGAAGAACCGACAACCGATGGGGAAGAAAGGTTCTCGAGTGGCAGCCTGTACCGGCAGGCGAAGTGGGGGTCCCCCACTAGATGGAGTGACGACCTGGTAAGACATGCAGGAAGTCAATGGATGCAGGTGGCTCGGGACCGTGCTTTGTGGCATTCCGTGGGGGAGGCCTATGTTCAGCAGTGGACTTGTGAAGGGCTGTAATGAATGAATGAAAAAAAAATATACTTTTACAATAAAAGTAACAAATGAGCACACAGTTCACCTGATGATACTCGTAAATGGATGCTGCGGCCCATAGAAATATATTTTTATTTCTAAATAATATATTTTTATTTCCGACTATACTATTAAGTATTACCATACACTGTTAAGCGAACTGCATACTATTCTCATGTGATAAATGTCATAGTTTTGCCCAAATAATTAATAAATATATACTTTTACAATAAAAGTAACAAATGAGCACACAGTTCACCTGATGATACTCGTAAATGGATGCTGCGGCCCATAGAAATCTACATTGATCCTCGATTAAGAATTTAAATGCAGATGCTTTGTCACCCCTGGAGATTTGAATGGAACGTCTCATTTCGAGTAAAAAGAGCCTCCAAGTTACTCTCACTATTCGAAACACAGCAGCATTGAGCTGCTATTTCAAGCTGGTACTCTGTGAGAGCGTGGTCCTTCCCCGATCGAGCCAACCCATTCATGCTACAATCGTATAATAGTTGCAGCGTAGCTTTAACACGTAGCAAAACATGACATGACAATATTGGTGATAGTTTTAAATGACTTTGTTAGATAAGAAAACATGACTCGAATTTTTCATAGTAAAATAATTATTGCAAAATATGATACGGACTCCTTCTATTAAAGCAGGCTTACTCAATCCTGCCGCCAATTTATACAATCAACGCATATTCACTACCACGTCCCGCGCCACGAGAAGTTACAAATTCAGTTGACTGCGAACTCGGAGTGTGAAACTTTATTTGCAAGTTCAGTCTCCATTTGACATATTTAAACGGAATAAAATTTGAATTTTAGCACATGTTATTTATAAAATACATTATTCTTTAAAAAACGGTTAAGTCTATTAAATAAATATAAAGTATGAGTATGTAATGTTGTATCGTGTAGTACCTCTTATTATCAATACTGTCTTGTCTGTTTATTTATTTATTTATGCTTTACTGATATCACCTTAAATAAGGGTAACAGAGAGCGGTCTTTTCCAGTCAACCCCGAATTGAAATATAATGGTAGGCGCAAAAGGATAAAAAAACATTAGATCTATCTGTGTACCGAAAATATGACAGTACTTGACGACAGAAATTATTAACGGTACCAATCCAAATAGAAACCCAGAAAAATAAATACTTATAATTTGAAGTCGGCTAGAAAATCGACGAGTGAATGTCTCTTTATTAGCGTACATGCACTTATAGCACTGTAATAATTCCTGTACTGGTCAAAATAGTAAATAATTAACTGATCAAAACCGTTTAAGAAAACATTACACATCATTTTACTGGATGACTTTTTTCGTGAAGAAAAACCTAAAAACTTGAAAAACAAATACGGTCTTGTAGCTGAATGAAATAGCATAGATATTTTCAAAATTCATTGATTTTTCATTGACATTTAATCTAATTTAGCTATTAATAAACACTAATTATTAGAAGTTATTTTTATCGAAGTTATATTTATATATTAATTCAAGTTATATTTATATATAAATTTAATTATTTTTTGGAACAATAAATTTGAAAAATAACTATACCTACCATCATAGGCGTTTACTACTTTCATCTGTTTCACTCCATTTTTTGGTATGACGTAATAACTGTATAAGTAGCCTGTTATTCCAACTAACTTGCATTATATATATTACCCTTTAGGTGTTTAAAGATGAAGTTAAGTTCCTTTCGAAACGTCACCGTGCGGATCTCACGAACGAACAGTCTCTTATTTCTTTGGACTCGTACGGCTGTACTTATGCCAGTGTCAAGCATCATAAAATTATTCGTAATAAAAATTTGTATTAAAACTCCTTAAAAATGTGTCACAAAAGTTTTTGGTAGATTTTGACGGCAGTTTGAACCAGCAGACAGTCGATGGCAACAGTATCTCAAGGTTCCTGCCTGTCTGCTAACACAACAACTTGAGGTTTGCATCATCACGGAGCACTTGCTTCATCGCTTCTACTAATAATTCACATGCGCAGATATTTAATACGCGGAGTCGCACAACTTTTACTTACGTATCAAAATCCAAATCAAACTATTATTCGAACAATAATACAAGATCAGCAATCCACCAGCATACAAATTCTCGCCTTTTCTTCTTATTTATATTTTTTTAGCGTTCAGTTTCTTCTCGACCAGTATGTTTATACAACACAAGTTCAAAAACGAATTTGCAGTCGTAAGTAGTTATGACAATAGTTTTATATACTGCCGTACTTGTATTAAAATCTAGGGATAAATAGTGATATAATGAGAGTTATTTAAAACAATAAAAGACACAGAGACACAAACGGCATACATAACAACGTAGTTCGTCGCGAAACAAGGCCATCGCGTTGAAAACGGATTTACGCCTAGGGCGGTTTGTTATTTAAACGGACTGAAAACTGTTTTGTTTAGTGTAAACGATGTCTAGCTTGGCTACAATTGCAGGATATATAGAATACATTAGTCTGCAAATGGCGGTACACAAAGCATTTTGTTGTGCTCCCAACTTCACAGAGAAAGGTTTATATTATTAAAGATTAAGTTTTTCAACCAAAAGTCTAACGACCTCTTCTCAACATAAGTCTTGTACAAGTATGTTACTACTAAGTTTATAAAGGCAATGTTTGTGGACGATACGCGAACGTATGTAAAATTGTTCATGTGTTCTTCTTCATGAGCAAAGTCAAAGTCTACTACTGGACATGGGCTTCTCTCTTTGTAGGGAGGATAAGCCATTATCAATACACTTGGCTGGCTGATTGATGTTTCATACCTTTGAAACTACTCCCCTACGCTGATCTGGGTATTTTACGCCTAGCGTAAACGAAATGGTTATACCGCCATCTATTGGAAGCCATAAGGTCTTTCTGGCATATCCTACAGTAGCCTCTTATGACGCACTAACCTTTTGAAGCCCTGATTTCTTCCGATTAAACTCTGGGTGTCTTAAAGGCAAGAGTTAATAGACTTTGGTTACGCCAAGTTAGTGCGCTTTACTATCTTCGGCTACATCACCACATACCATCAGGTGGAATAGTAGTCTGGTACTGTCTTATAATAGTTACATAGCGTATAGCTGGATATATGTATGCCTACCTAAGAATGCGTTAGGTGACAGTAATTACTTTAAAACTTTGTCCATATTATTACGCTCGATAACGAGTTTACGCCCATCGCAAGTCTTTGAAATTTTGGTTCGACATTCATGAATGAATATTCCACTATCAGTTGGTCGTAGAACCACCACAAAGACATGCAGGAAACCTGCATACACAATATTGTCCTTTCACGCCGAACATTAAGAAAGTTCAAAGAAAATCTTGATAAGTTTTAAGGTAAGCTCTCTGCCAATGAGCTACTACGACTGGTCTCTTGTTTAAGTTAACATAAAAACTTTTAAGTGAAATGATAGTTTTAAGCGGAATATTTATTGTTTCTATTGTAAAGTAAACAGAACTAAAATGTTGTGGATGATTTTAGACACAAAAACCAATTAAGTTATCAGCCGTAAGATAATAGAGCTTTAATGGTTCGTCGGAACCATAAAAATTGGATCACTTAGGTGAAATAAATTCTAAGGTAATCCTACATGCACCAGTCAAGTCGTAAAGAGCTCACACGGGGATCCTACCGTAGTTATACGAGCAAGTTATATTTTCACATCGGGCTATATATTTTTAGTATTGACGTTCAGAAGATCATGTTTTAGTATGTTGCAATAAATAGTCGAAGAATATACTATACTAATGATTTCTTAGGGGGGGGGGGGGGGAGAAGGAGATGTTTGACGTCCCGATATCATAGCTACGCTACCTTCAGTTTTTGAATATTATTTTTTGGTTCGATCTAAGCAGAATGAGCTTACATTGTCTTGAAGTCTTGCAGTGGTATTCATGGGTTTGTATTTAATTTCGTATCATCCTTGGTGGGAATCGGTGTTCTTTTGTGAGGATTTGTGGTCTATCAAATCTGATGTAATGGCGGGGACGATCTTGCACATGTTCACAGACTGCAGACATCCCAGAGCGTCGGTGCTTCACATCAGCTATATTTTCTTTCACGCGGGTTTTAATAGATCTTTTTGTTTCTACTTTATAAGAGAGACCACATTCACAATCCATCTTGCTCGAGGTGTTGAAGCTCGGCGGTTAGATGTTATATGTCTCAGATCCCTTGTGCTCTCTGAAACAAAGATTTTCCCACTGTAGCTAAATGTGATGGATGATGGTGAGATTCACCCTTTAAATATCGATTTGTATGGGTCTTCCTATACAGTATGTGAACAATAGTGTTATCAGGATTTCGGATCACTAAAACATCTAGAAAAGCTTAAGAATTGTTTGCTTCTAACTTCATTGTGAATTGTATTTTCGAGTTTATAGAATTAAGGTGGTCTAAAAATACAGTTACTTTGTCAGATGGTAAAATTGTGAAAGTATCGTCTACGTACCGCTTGTAGAATCTTAGATTTACAGGATCAGTAAGATGGGCTTTCTCCTCAAAGTCCTCCATGAATATGTCGGCGACTATGGGAGATACAGGTGAGCCCATCGCCACACCATCTACTTGCTTGTAGAACTCCTCCTTCCACAATAGATAGTTAGATGTAAGGCAGTGTTTGAGTAATACTGCATATTCTTCAGGCATATTGTTTTCTTCTAGCTTCCTCGTAACAATTGAGATGCAGCCTACAATAGGTAAGCATATAAATAATGACTGAACATCAAAACTGACCATAGTTTCATTATCAGCGAGATGTGGGTCTTTTATCTCAATAAAAAATATTACGAATCTTTTGTGTTTGCTCTGGTGTGTCCTCTCAGCGGTGACAGTATTTTTGCCAAGTGTTGAGCCATCTCATAAGTTGATGAATCGATCTGGCTCACTATGGGACGCAGTGGAGCGTTTGCTTTGGATACAACCTCGGTGGTTTGATACAAGGTAGTATTATCGAATTAACGTCGAGATTTAATTTTTCGGAGTATTTCTTTATTAGTCCGAGTTGTATTATGGTTAAGCTTTTTTTAAATCTTCTGAATTGTTTTGACTAGCGAAATATAAACTTAATAAAATAAAAATAAGTATATCAGAATAATGTAAAACTTATCTTGTGCTTGTGCTAAAAGTGCTCGTGCTAAAAGTGGTTCACGATTGTGGTCGAGTCTAACGCATGACTTAATTTTTACAGTCCATATCTTTTAAAAAAAAAACAATTAGACTACTGTCGCTTCATCAATGTCAATGGCAATTATATACATGCTGTAGTATAAAAGAATTCAAAACACTTCAACGTCTTTATTCTTTATTTATTTTTATTTACTTTATTTATACAATATCCAGAATATTTAAAATGATTATAGCAAATAAAAGTTATCAAATGCAAATTCGCCAACAATGCTCGTGTAAATCAAAAATGATATATACACTATAATAGCTCGTCTCGTAAATTAGCTGGACAAGGTAACTAGTAAGAATTAGTCAGGTTGAGTACGATTGCAAATTCGATTCTCTGTGACACCAAAATTCAAGGAAATTCTCCTAGATTGTTGAAACTCTCCCTCAGTTAGACTGTGAACTCCCTGTGACCCAATTAAAGTTATCACAACATCTACAGTTAGGTAAGTTAATTTTATTTTCAACTTCTCCCTAAATTGATACAAATAATTAAGAATTTTAAAATATTTTTTATTGCGTTAATAAAAGCTAAATGTTGGTTGAAATAAATTTTGTATATTTTAAATACGGCATTCAAAGGCTATAATTTTACGAACCGATTTGTAAATAACTTATTTGACTTAAGAGGTTTGTAATTTTTACTTCTAAAGTAACCGGCAACAATTTGAAATTTTGCTTTGAGTAAAGTTTTCTATAAAACAACTTTGTGAATAATTAAACTAGTGTTTAATTTCGAGAGGTAATTCTAAAATCAAATGTTCGCTTCATCATAAATTCTTATATCCGTTTATCTTTATTATATATATAATTATTAAGTCCATGTGTATGTGACTGAACTCCTCCTAAACGGTTAGACCGATTTTGATAAAATTTTGTGTGCGTGATGAAGTTGATTCGAGAATGGTTTAAATTCACAATTGGACCCGGTAGTTGGCGCTATTGTCGAGATCCAGAAATCAACTGTGCGGAGCCGGGACGGATAGCTAGTGCTTATATAAGATTGATGTTAGAATCAACTAATTTCTAAAATCACACTCTATTCGATTTATTTTCATGTTGTGGGCGTAGTTTCAGCCTAATTTTTAAATAAAGTTGTTACTTCATTTTTTGATATTGTTATTCTAACCTGATACCGTTCTGTTGAAGGACATAGTTGAATTTGTTCTGTATATTTTATTATGTATAATCTTTAATGCGTCTGTTAGTGATCGTGTAACTTGTGAACCAATTGGAGTTGTGCGAGCGAATAGCATCGCTATAAAATCTTTTAATGCGCGTGTGCTCACTGACAGTGGAGCGGAGCGTCTTCGACTACGCCCAAAGTGCCTAAGTCTTCACAACGATTTGGCTACATTTATCGTCATAACACGAGTAAATAAGTGCTGTCTCAGCATAAATGAACCATTCGAAAAAATTCATAAGCAAGACATTAATAACTTGGGCAAAAAAAATTAGGCCAGATTAATGCACGAATTTATGTAAGTGCATTGTTCAGAGGTATAGAGAAGAGATACGAGCTAACTCCTTCGTACGGTCGACACTTATCATCAGGTGAGCCGTATACTTGTTTGCCCCTCTTCTATAAAATAAAGTTTAAAGAATTGTTGTCAACATTATCATTGCAGCCCATCACAGATCCGCCGCTGAACTTAAGCCTCCTAACAGATTGTCACAACACACGGCCCTGAGCCTCATCCATCCAATACTTGTTTCATCTGGCCGTCGCTATATCTAGTGTAGGGATCTTCCAGCACTGCGAGTTTTCAAAGTTAGTCATTTGTTTTTTGAATAGCGTCATGTTTTTATGTGTGATACGTTAAAAATTCGAGTAATTATGGAATATGAGTACTGTCGTGGCAGCAAAGCGGCACAGCCGGCACGCAACTTCAACGACATTTAAGGAGCGAATACTACAAAAGAACGCACCACTTGTTATTGGTTTGCCCGTTTCCGCTCTGGATATATCGGCCTAAAAATTTAAAGGCAATTGTATAAGCTGATGATACTCAATCTACGGCTGAATTAGCAGCAGCTTTCGACGTTAGCATCAAAACAATATTGGTCCATTTGCGTCAAATTGGTAAGGTAAAAGAGCTTGATAAATGGGTGCCCCACAAAATCAATGATCACCAGCGTGAAGTACGCGTTGAAACGTGCCTTGCACTGCTCAATAGGCTCACAAATGAAGAAATTTTGAAACGCATTTTTGCCTGCGATGAAAAATGAATTCTGTTTGACAATCACAAGGGCTCAGCAAGTTGGTTGTATCCTGGTTCAGCACCTAAACAATGCCCTAAACGGAAACTTACCCCTAGAAAATTGGTGGTCTAGCGCCGGTGTGATTCATCACAGCTTGTTACCAAACGGGATGAGTATTACTGCAGATGTGTACTGTGAAGAACTGAACACAATAATGAAGAAGCTCGCACGTCTCCAACCAGATTTGGTCAATCGCTCGTCCCCGCTGCTCTTGCACGACATCGCGTGACCTCATACTGCACAGCAGACGGTCTCCAAGTTACAAGAGCTGGGGTTCGAAGCTCCGCCATCCGCTTTACTCACCAGACTTCAAATTTTTTCAGAATTTGGATAACTTTTTGGCGGGAAGAAATTCAATACCCGAGAGGCAGTACAAAACTCACTTGAAGAATTTTTTGCCTCCCGTCCAGCTAATTTCTTCAAGAAGGGCATCAATAAACTGCCACAGCGTTGACAAAGACCATCGCATCGATTGCATGGGTGATTACTATGATTAATAGAAATAAAAAATATAGAAAAAAATTACGTTAACTTATTTCATAAAAAACGGCAATAACCTAATATTGTAAACGATCTATTGCCACTTGAACCTATTGACTTTTGTTCTGCAGACATTCTCGTATCCTTGCACCTATTATAATATTATATGCGCGTGCTTATACAAGTGATAAAGTAGAGCGGCATAATTAAATTATTATGCCTCTCTACTTTTTTGAGGCCCAATTACCCCCCCTTAACATGGTAGTGGAGTTAAATAATACACTACCCCAGAAGGGTACCGGCACCGGTGACGGAGAATCCCTCGCTGAACATCCACGCCCAAGCTACCCTACTCTTCCTGAGCGTGGGTGCTCAGCCTGCCTCGCGTATTCTGGGGGGGGGGGTAGGTGGCGAAATTCCACTCGAGACTAAACCGAGCAATAATTCAAGGGCACCACGCTATCCGTGAATTTCTGCAACATCAGATGAAATCATTCAAACCTTAACGCCGTTCACTACCATCTGGAAACGGCGAAGCCAGCCTTACTCTTTCTAACCGAGACACAGGTGTCATCTCTGGCTAATACAGAGAGGACATCTGTTTTCGACGCCTCGGCAGCCTTGAAGGTACGGACCTGTCCATCTTATGGCTGCGCGTAGACAGCGACGACCATCCCCGCGTCTACGGGTGCCTCTATAGGTCCCATAGCGCCAATGCCGACACAGACCGACTCATAGCACGGAGCCATTTGGACACCACGTCCAAATGGTTGCAGACTCCGTGCTTCCACAGGTCCCATCGGTGATGCTTGGTAATTTGAACGCCCACCACGCTGAATGGCTTGGTTCACGTTTAACCGATCATGCGGGTAGATCTGATTATGACTTTGCTTTGGCATATGGTCTGACACAACTGGTTACCTCGCCCATTTGGATCCCAGATGTGGAAGATCATGTACTTTCCCTGTTGGACCTTCTTCTGACCTTTTATCCGGACGGATATCAGGTCTCCGTCGATGCCCCTCTTGGCTCCTCGGACCATTGTCTGATCCGGAGTACGGTGCCACTCATGCTCCCATCGCAGTTGCGTTCTGCAGGTTGCCGCCGTGTTTGGCATTATAGGTTACCGATTGGGACGGGATGCGATCTTTTTTTGCATCCTACCCTTGGAGGCGGGTTTGCTTCTCGCCGGATGATCCCAGCGTTGTTGCTGATTCTGTCGCTAATGTGGTGCAACAGGGAATGGAACTTTTTATTCCATCATCTGTGGTACCTATCGAAGGCAGAACCCAGGTAAGGTTTGGTCGCTCCTGCAAAATTGCATTATGCCATAACCAATAGTGCTACCAGGCCTCGGCTCACGCATCGAAGTCTCGGGATGCAAATACCAGCGCTCTTAGAAATAATTATAATTCCGCCTCTAGGTCCTTCAAAAGTATCATTGTCAAGGCAAAGTCAGAAGTGCACGTCGGCAGAATTGGCGAGAAACTAGTTCGCCTTCCTTCGGGAACCCGTGCATTCTGGTCTCTCGCCAAGGCTGTTCAAGGGAACTTCTGTCAGCAATCTCTCCCATCTCTGCTCAGGGAGGACGACTCACTAGCCCATGCCGCAAAGTACAAAGCCGATATACTGAGCTCTCTCTTTGCTTCCAATTTGACTCTTGATGATGGGGGAAAAACACCGCCGACCATCCCGCGCAGTGAGTGCTCCATGCAGGATGTGCTGTTTACCCAACGCTCGGTGCGCAGGACTCTCCGTGGAAGTCAACAAGTTGAGGGACCTGATGGCATCCCTCCTATTGTGCTGATGACGTGTGCTCCAGAGTTAGCACCGGTTTTAACTCGTCTTTTCCGGTACTCCTTCTCCCTAGGCGTAGTCTCTAAATCATGAAAGACAGCTTTCGTGCACCCGATCCCTAAAAAAGGTAACCGCTCTGATCCGTCCAACTATAGGCCTATCGCCATCACCTCCTTGTTCTTTAAATTAATGGAGTTCATTATCAAACGCCAGCTTATGCGGCACCTTGAGGATATCCAGCTGATTAGTGACCGCCACTACGGTTTCCGTCGCGGTCGCTCGGCTGGTGTTCTTCTGGGTTACTTAACTCATTAATGGGCGGAGTCAGTAGAGTCCAAAGGGGAGGCGTTGACCGTTAGTTTGGACATAGCGAAAGTCTTCGATCGGGTTTGGCACAAAGCGCTTCTTACGAAGCTTCCTTCCTATGGGCTTCCCGAGAAATTATGCAATTGGATCACCAGTTTTCTGGCTTATCGGAGCATCAAGGCCGTAGTAGACGGTGTATGCTCCGATTACAAGCCCATTAACGCTGATGTTCCACAAGGCTACGTGCTATCGCCAACGCTGTTTCTTCTGCATATCAATGACATGTTGCAAACCGGTAACATTCATTGCTTTTCGGATGACAGCACTGGTGATGCTTAATACACCGGCTGTGCAATATTTCTCGGGAAAACGTCGCCGTGGACCGGGACAAACTTGTGTCTGAAGTCGAGACTTTGCTGAACAAAGTCTCGAGTTGGGGGCGACTAAATCTAGTCCAGTTCAATCCACTGAAGACACAAGTTTGCGCGTTAACCGCTAAAAAGAACCCCTCCGTCGTATCTTCTCAGTTTAAAGGCACTACCTTTGTTGCCTCAGCCAATATCGGAATCCTCGGCGTCGACATATCGAGTAACGTGCAGTTTCAAGGCACTTGGAAGAGAAGGCCAAATTGGCCTCTAAAAAGCTTGGCGTGCTCATGCCAGCGGGACAGTATTACATGCCGGCACACCGCCTGCAACTTTACAAGGCGCAGCTTCGGCCGCACATGGAATACTGTTCCCATATCTGGGCTGGGGCTGCCCAGTGCCAGCTCCTTCCATTTGATCGCTTCCAGCACAGAGCTGTTCGAATCGTCGGCGACCGAACTCTTTCCAATCGGCTTGACTCACTGGCACTGCGAAGAGATGTTGCATCTTTTTGCGTATTTAATCGCATTTACCACGGAGAGTGCTCCAAGAAATTGTTCGGACTAATTCCAGCCGCACAATTTCACCATCGGACATCGCGGCAAAACTCGCGATACCATCCATACCATCTGTGCGATTTAAAAAAAGTGTTTCTCCATCGCACTACTTCCTTGTGGAATCGACTACCACCAGAGATTTTTCCGGACCGATACGACTTAAGGACCTTCAAGAAAAGAGCGTACTCCTTTTTAAAAGGCCGGCAACGCATCTGCAATTCCCCCGGTGTTGCAGTTGTTCATGGGCGGCGGTAATCACTTACCATCAGGTGAGCCTTGAGCTCGTTTGCCCCCTCTGCTATAAAAAACATTAAAATGTATGAAGATAACACTATGAAACTCACTAGAGTTGTGCTTAATTTACGATTGTTTGGTGTAGGCCATGTACATATATTTTTTTTATACCTCCACACTAGGATTTTCTCCTGCATCGCGGGGGCAGTTTACATACACAGATTTTACAAGGACAAACATCCAGATCCAGAACAATTATTTGTAGGCCATACAAATACTTGTTCCGTGCGGAATTCTAACCCGCGGCCCTTAGCGTAGCAACTCATTGCTAAGCCACTGAGCCACGGAGCCGTATATATATATATATATATATATATATGTATATATGTGTGTGTAGTATGTGTTCATTTGTCTTTTCTTATTTTTATGTTTATGTGTGTAATTTGTAAGAATGACGTTTATTACTGTTTACCTAATAAGATTGTCATTTTCAATATAATTATATACACAAGAGAAAAATGGAGCATCTTTCTGATAACAACTCAAAATAATAAAAAACTGCAGTTGTGTTGGCTATATTATGAGGCAATGTATGAGAGGCCTAATGAAGAAAAAAATTGTGTCTGTCTTAACTTTAAAGGTTTAAACTGACAACCGCAAATATTTTTAATGTTAACGCTTATTAAGAAAATATTCTGTTATTTTAAGGTGTCTCCTTCTTACAAAGGATTTCCTCAATGAGTCCTAAAGTTACACATTACTGTACTATGAAAATAATGAAGGTGATATTCTTTTTTGTAATTTTTCTCTGATAAGAGAAATCGCATTTATTGAAAAGTAGTAGAATTAAAAAAAAGACGTTTCCAAAGAATGTTTTTTTTCTTCGCAAAAAAATATTTCTTTATTTCATTTTATTTACAAATGACCTAGATCATCGTTATTTATTTTATGTACAAACTTAGCAATATAATTAAAACGAAGAATTTGCATGTCTAAATAAAAGATTTCGTGGGTTATCGGGCTGACTTATCATTGCAACATAATCAACACAAAGATGAAAATAACTATGCCCTGCAGTGGATTAATTACCACTGGTTGCCACTTGTTTTGTTTATCTGTTGATAAAGTAATATAAAATTACCAATTTTATAAAATGTATCACAATCTTGCATCATATATTTATATAATATATTAACGTTTCAAAACTATTAATCCCTGTCCCATATAGTTTTTCATGATAGATGATCCAGGAATACAGGATTGCAAAAATAGCAATAAATCAGCCGCAACCACAGCACTGTTCGTATTGGTAGTTTTAAATGTAACCATTAATCGTATATACGTTACCAATTACAGTTTTCACCACAAAATATCAAAAAGTTGTTTTTGTGTTGTTAGCTATTCTCTTTTGTTTAAAGTTGCCAGATAGTCTGAATTCGTCTGAATTATCGCTAAAACTCCAGAGTTCCGACAAGATACGACATCTCTAAAACGAAATCAAAGTAAAATGATTCTTCTGAAGGTTTCAAATTGCTAGTATCAATGAATACATATTCAAAATATTTGAACCATATCAACCATAAAATAAAATGATTTTGTTATTTAGTTAAATCAATATTAAATAATCAGTATTAAAATTGTAACATATAATATCAAGTAATGCTTTATAATATCCTAGATAGGTGATTGATTTTGAAAATAAAAGTCAAAATGAAAATATGATTTTGGTCCGACCAGGACAATAAAATTCCAACATTTGGATTTTTTTTAATACGCAAAAAAACAAAAAGATTAAGCGTCTCTAATAATTCTAATGCATATCAGACACAACTTTTATTAATTAATTTATTTATTTATTTCAGTACACCAACGATTGTTACATCAATGCAGAAATAGTATACACACATCCACTTATATACTAATTGTAAAATCAATTAAAGGTATACACCGCATGCTTCACATTATTAAAAAGTTACCTAGTAACTCTAAATACATAAAATACAAAAACTTAGGATAGAACAAAATAATATTATGTATAATATAAAACAATGACTTACACGTTAACGTGAAGATACTCAAATACTGTTAGCGAACTTAGAAGTTTAACTGAAAAACATTTATGAAATAGTTAGAGACACTATTTTTACAAGATTATACTCTTATTACAATAATTGTTTACTAACTAACGGCTTTGGTAATAGGATAATTTTATTTATTTTTTATTTTTATACATGCAACAAACGAGCACAAAGTTTCAGTCATTGGTAAGAGGATGCTGTTGTCCATAGACACCGCCAACTATTATCACTTTAATATCTAAATGCAGATAGTTTGTCACCCTTGTACACTTATATGGAATAGCTCGTACCAGAAAAATTGTTTTCCGTTTTTCAATAAAAATCACATCAACATTATGATCATATTTTACGCTGTAATTCTGTGACAGGTCCTTCCGCATTCGAGCTATCTACTTTAGATTTATTTGTCAAAAAAAGTTGTAGCATATGGTGAAATTCCATCACCTCGTATCATTCTGTAGCTATTGTTTTAGTTAGTTTAATTGTTTAAGTCATCAGTTAAGGGTATAATTATGATCTGTCTGTCATCTGATACTCTTTTGTCAACTTTTCGCGTATTTAAAATTGCAAGAACTGATATAAATTATATGAGGCAAGCAGTCTGAGAAAAGCAAATCAAAAAAAAAAAAAAAGATTACGGCAAAAAATAAATTTGCCGTAATCGTCACACTTGGTAGGTGGTTTGAAAATCGTCGAACTTCGGCAGCCTAATTTTAAAAATAGAAAATTTGCCTCAAAACAGTTTTTGTATATTTAATATATTAAAAATCACATCATATAATATGATGATTATAAATTGACTAAAACCACACACACACACACACACACACACACACACACACACACACACACACACACACACACACACACACACATGTACACATTACACACATGTACACATACATACACACATACACACACACACACACACACACACACACACACACACACACACACACACACACACACACACACACACACACACACACACACACACACACACACAATAATACGCATACACAAACACACACACACACGCACACACACAAACACATTTATTTTTTAATAATAAAATAATCTTTTTTTGTATATTATGTAATCTTATGTTTCTAGAACGTTTTGTATGTCTCTGACACAGGTGCCTTGAGGTACTTAAAAGACGCTGCCTACCTTATGCAAATTGTTAAATGCTTAATGAAATAAAAGGATTATAAACAAAAAATATTAGTTTTTGTTTAAACAAATTACTGATATTTTCGTTTTATTAATTTAAAAAATCTTGTAGAAGAAACTATGAGATTTGATTTTTATTAGGAGTAATTTTTTTTTTTGATAAAGCTTTGAAAATTTCTGATGTTATATTTGTAGTGTTGATGAAGAGTGGCGTAGAAGAAATATTATTATAGATTTGTTCGTTTTAAAAGCATTGATTCAACGTACCTTCATGGGATGGAAATGAATGCAATTCGACGGCACAGGTCTTAGCTTTTAAAATAATTGAATTTTTTTTATTTCGTGCATGAAAATAAGAGAAAGCATTATTATAATTAAATTATGCTTATATTTCCTTTTTACATACACAGAACTCTTAGTTCGTTTACTACTCTAATTTATAAAAATGGACATAAATACTGAAAACACTATTTTCTTCTAAATATCAAATCCTATCATGTATAATCTATTTACCCATTTTTCATCGCGTTCATTCAGATATAGGGTGCACCACTTTCAATAAATTGGGAAATCATTTAAAGTTGGGATTTATAAGTGATCGCGTGATTTATAGCATATAAATTAATTTCTGGAAATCTATAATCACAAATATGTATTTATTATGCAATAAATATAACCAATAACCAAGCACCATTCATACTTCTGTAATAAATATTTTAGTACAATGATCTTCATAAAATGACTCCGTATCTATAAATTCTTGTCTTTGGATTTTAAATTCAGTACATTCACATCCTACAAACAATGGAAGTAGTTACTCTTAATCAATCAAGCTAAACAATAAATATCCATAAATTAACTGATACCAGCCTTAAGGTACGCACTGCAAAACTTAAAAATGGCGTGGGTTTGAATCCGTATTTCGACTACCTACTGTTCTGAACCACTCCTGGCATAAGCATTTAAGCTTAATTTTAGTTGTAGATTTAGTTGTAGATTTTAGGAGTATTATTAATGTTTAAGAGCGTTAGTACTTTTCCTTTTTTAATCAATATTTTAAGAAATATCCCTCTCATATTCGAGAGGAGTTTTTAGAAATGGTAAAGCCTTTTACGGACTAAGGGTACGCATAGCGGTTACACGTACACAGGAACGCTAGTCCGTACCTGCAGCAACGCGTATATAGAATTTGAGCAGGCGTGTTGACTCGCGGTGAGTCGTCGCTAGTAGAACATAGTCGTCTATAATTAATATTTTTATTAAGAAATTGTAAATGGTAAGTCATTCTTCCGACTAATTGTTTGTATGAATATTGTTTGAGACTTGTGACTTAAAGGAATCTGTGAATTTGTGATAATAGAACAAGTAATGTTTATTTACTTATGTTATGGGGGATAACATACCGCAGTGGTGGTGCACAAGACAGCTGTATTTCGAGACATGGCGGATACTGGCTAGCCGACTCGCGACTTATCACCACGCGTTCATAATCCCGCAACGCACAAAGGTGCCCTGTACGCGTATCCACCTGTATTCAACATACCTAGATTACGTACGCACATTTGAACGCTTAGTCCGTACAATGCTTTAGAATAGCTTGGTGAGGAGAATGAAAATATTAAAGATTTATGTAAAGATATATTGTTATGGAAGGGTTTTGGGAAAGTTTGGTGACGAATTTATAAGTGAGAACAGTGAAAGGCTTCTCACATAGGTATGTTATGAAAAAAATCTTCTTGTGACGAACACTTTCTTTCGTCATAAATAGATATGAATAAATGTGATACACGGAAATGCATTATTGATTTCATAATTTTGGATGAAAGAATGAGAAGCGTAGTAGTTTACCCACAAAAAAAGGATTATCGGTGTTAAGACAGCAGGGTTACAAGATGATGGTGAGAAAGAAAAGTACGAGAGTAAGTTGAAAGAAAAAATAGTAATTTGGATGATTTATGTCTGGAGCATTGCTGGATGCTGTTTATTTAGCAAGCAAAGTATGCGATATGAGAAAAAGATAAAATGACATGAATATCAAAACCTTATGATAGGATGACGAATGAAAGTTGAAACACAGAGGAGAGCCACGTGCACTAAAACTGGTAATTAAAGCCATGTGGATTATGAGATTGAAAGTTATAAGTCAGATTTTATATTTAAGCTTTCTAAAAAACAGTAAAAGAAATAGTAGAAAAGAAAAAAGAATAAAGAAGGGAAAAAATAATAGAAGACTATCTGACAATTTCAAGGCAAATATTAAAATGGTTTGAAAAGTCGTCAGACCTACTAGGATTTACTGTAGCTGTAGAATGGCTGTATTTTGAATGATGAACTTTTGATTTTAAAGAGGTGGAGGCTATACTTGAAAGCGTGTTCTAATATGAGGCGGCATTTGAAGTAGAGCCAAAAACTCGAAAAGAGATAATTATGGATAAAAAAATAAAACCAAAGAACAGCATGAAAGTAGGCAAGGTAGCTGGATGCGATAAAGTGACATTAGTAATGCCAATATCTGAAGGCTGAAGTATGTGCTGAAGCCTGCTTTACATTTTATTTAGTTTATGCTATAAGCTTAAGAGAGTAGCAGCAGGTTGGTGCAAAGCTGTTATAGTTCCACTGTATAAGAGCAAAGAGTTACTGACAAACATAAAACCTACCGCGGAATCAGTCTTTTTAGCGTTTTCGCGAACTATGTAACTGTATACTGTAAACTGTGTGTAAACTGTAATGTAAACTGTATAACTATGCTAAGGTGTTGAAAGATGTATGAAAGAAACTGATAAAAAGTTGGAAAGTCCAAGCTTGTATTCGAAAGGTGATAGAGTGACCGGCTCAGGGCTTTTCTATGCAAATGAACATTAAGAAGTTTCTGGTCAAGGATCAAGAAAGCTTTCTATACATTTTAGACTTGAAAATGGGCTATGACAGAGTGGACAATAGGGTTGCTTTATGGCAAACGCTGATCACAATTGGGTTGAGCACAAGGCTGAAACGGGTATTAAAATTGCTATCACAATAGGGTCTTAGGTGCTCGTGTGATGATGAACAGGGCCTACACAGACTGGTTCAGTATTCAAAAGTGTGTCAGACAGAGTTGTGAAGCTTACCTTTGTCTGCCCAATCTTTTTATGGGAAGTTGCTTGAAAACTTTGAAAGTTATCTGTGAATTGCCTCTAGTTCGCCGACAATCAAGTCGTATTTGCGTTGTCGGTGGGCAAAATATGGGGTATTGGATTTTTTTACACCGACACTACATGGTTACTACCTTAAATTGATTTAATTACAAACCTAGTATTCTACAATACTTCACTGTCGGATATAGGCATAGGCATATCATTTCATACACCAAGTAAATAAAAATATTTTTTTACAGTTTTATAATCCTTTTTGAGATAAAAAGGCAGCAACTATAAAACGTTGAAAGACACAAAAAAATCTCCCACTGTCTACTGAAATTATAATTTCAAAATAGAGTTCCTAGGAGCGTACAAAGCTTAAATATAATTCAAGTCACTAGAGCATTCCGGGTAATCTTTACGACCTAGCCGGCAACATGTTGGATTAACTCAGAATTTATTATACCTAAATGACACCTTTTTGCAATTTTAATTCTATGCTGTCCTGACTTTGCGTTAAGTTGGATAAGATATATAACTATGTGACAAATTTAAGACATTCACAAACATTTTTGTACATTAATATATAAACAAGGGTTTTCTTCTGTATCGTGGAGGCAGTTTAAGAACAAAAAAAATAAATTGCACAAGGACGAACATCAAATTCGAACTCGGAACAATTATTTGTAGGCCGTACAAATATTTGTCCTTTTGTCTTAGAAATTAGCAAGGAAAATATTATATATGTAACAAACAGTTTTCCTAAATATTTCACCGAAATAAAACATGCCTCAAGCCGAGAGCATGTGCCGCGAATGGTCAGTAAGATAAGGCGGTTTATTTATATTGTTTCCATTTTGTTCCCGTAATAATGTTTGGGTCGATACAAAATTACTAATATTATTCTATGACGATGATTGAATTTACTTTGTTGTAAACAAGGGAAATGTTTATAAGGGTAAGTTAGATATATTTAATTTTGTGTAAGTGTAATAAAATCCTCCAATAGTGCCCCCCAACGGATAGGTATTAAGATGAACATGGAAAAAACAAAGATCATGTGTAACGTTCATGTCACGCCTATGCCGGTAGTTGTGGGGAGCACTAAGCACGAAGTTGTTAACGAATATTACCTGGGAAAAATATTCTGACTACGTAAGTCCAACTTCGACTGAGAGGTCAATCGACGGATTCAACTCGGCTGGGCAGCGTTCGGGAGATTACGACACTCAGTCGTCAGGTATACCTCAAAACTTGAAAACAAGATTGTACAACCAGTGCATGTTGCCAGTGGTGACTTATGGATCTGAGAGGTGGTCCTTCACTGCTGGCCATATGAGGAAGCTCAAGGTCGCTCAGCGAGTTATGTAGAGGAGTATGCTCTGGGTTTCTCTGCGTGATAAACTTAGAAATGAGGATATTCGCAGTATAACCAGAGTAACCGTCATAGCCCTCAACTATCACATCTTGTCTAGTAAATCCGTAATATTGTTGGCAACGTTTTGGCTATTTCTATATCATATATATAGCTATTTCTATATCATACATACAAATAAAATTGAAGTGCTGTCTTTAATATCTAATATTGATCCTTATATTGATCTGAGGGGTTATTTGCATGCCATTATAATATGAATAACCAGCTTTAAAATTTGTGTCTGTCAGTCTGTCTGCCCGGGCTTATCTTCAGAATGGCTGAACCGATAGTAATGAAACTTCGCAAGTCAGCCTCTCTTTTTACATCAATATCAGGAGTATATTTTTTTATCTGAAAAACTTGAAGTTTTTTTTTAAACGAAAATTTTAAAAATTAAATGGTCTTTGATTCTATTAAATCATTTTAGATTCTACCGGGGCGGGTTGCTAGTATACAATAAAACTACATTCACTGTTTATTAACATCCCACTGCATCTTTTAATTATGAGGGTAATATGGGAGCGAGAGTCGGGAGGGGGCATGAGACATGACATAGCCTCGAAACTCTTTTACTTTTATTTTTCTTAAAATTACAGTTTTCTTCCGTAAATGTCTTAAGAGGTAACAGAGAGAAATAAAACAGGATATGAGCAACAGTATCTTCCTGACTACAACTAAAAAATAATAAAAAAATGCGGTTGCCAACTCACCTGCAAGCGTAACAACTTTGACAAATGATACCTATGAGGCAATCTATGAGGGAGGCCTCTGTTATGCAGTGGATTCAACCAAAAGGTCAATCAACGATCTAAGTCGGCTGGGTAGCGTTCAGGAAATTACGAACATCTCGCCACGATTTTTTTAAAATCTTATAACAATAGTGTACAATCAATGCATGTTTCCAGTTGTTACATACGGAACTGGACTTTCATTGCTGACCGTGTAAGAAAGCTTAAGGTTATGCTGGAGAGTAAGCGACATAGACTAAAGTAAACGAAAATGGCATTTGACTGTACAGCTCGAAGAACCGACAACCGTTGGAAAGATAGGTTCTCTCAAGTAGCAACCTTGCAAGACGTGCGAGAAATCGATACATGTGGCGGCTCAGAATACAAGTTTTGTGGCATTCTTTGGGGAAGTCCTATGTTCGGTAGTAGACTTGTGATAATGGATGACTTTTGAGATTAGCTGTAATGATTATTATATTTATGTTATAAGAAACAAAATAACTTACATCTCACATTCTTTATATTGTTAATGAATTATTTAGTTTCTTACACACTGTATAAGAAATAGCTCAGTAACTCAAGACGCTATCATTTTAAGGAGCATTCATTAACAAAATCCTTAGTGTCCGTTAGCAAGAAAAAAATATCAGGATAGAAATTCTTGTAAATAATAAAGTTTAAATATTCATGTCATATCTTACTATAAACAAAATTTTTAATCAATTTTTTTTTACATTTTCTTGTTTTATTATTAAAGTAATAGGCTAGCTGACGATTTATCTTATAGTATTGGACTAACCTACAGACACCTGTTACTAGCATCAAACAAAGAAGACTGTAGATTAGTTAAGAAGACGTATCTTATGTTTTAAGAATTTATTTCTCAAAATAATTACAATAGAATTCACTTGAAGAGAAATAATAATTTAAAACAGTAAGTAAATATACACAACGATGGTAAAATTAAAATTTAAACATCTCCTTCCCAAATATAAAAAAAAACTAATAAGTAATGAAGGTATGAGTAAAACTGTACAATGGAATTAAAGAACAGTTTGCCTGGAAGTTACAATGGGAGCGTACTTAGCTTAATTTAATGCGAAGTAACCATTGATATACTAAAAAGTAACATATTTACAAAAAAGTTCTATGTTTTTATTCAAAACTGTTCAATATTAATATATACTTATTATTTATTTAGGTATAAGTACTTATGATATGTCATTTTAATAACTTTTTAAATCTAGACATAGTTTTAGAATATTTAACAGCCGTTGGTAATTTAATATATATATTGACACCTTCAAATTCTATATTCTTGATTCCGTAATTGATTCTTGGTCTTCTCTTGGTGATTAAATGATTTGTTTTCTTAATTTTTTTTACCTGTATTTCATGTTTTTTCTTAAATGTTTTACTTGTATTAATATCCTTATCCTATTTTACGTATTAATATGCATGTGTTGTACATATGTGACTGCTTACTTTTCATAATTTTAGTATCCTCATATATTTTACGTTTGTAATTTACAATTAAATATAATTTTTATTAGTATCTTATAGTCAGTAATTCGGTAGCGCAGTGGATAAGCTTTTGGCAGGCTGCATGTGTTCGCATCCAGAATAGAGCAGTTGATTATATGGCCTAAAACTGATTGTCCATATGCAATTTCTGTAAAGAGCGTCTGCGACATAAGAAGATTCTATGTAACGTTTATCCTAGGGGGAAAACTTTTAAACCGTCTGCCGCTCCATAACGTTCACTATAAATAAAAGTAATATATTTTGTTGTTATAGTCCTCTAACAGATTTCTCTTCAACATTACGTGTGTGGGTCATTTTACTTTTATCACTTTGTACTTAAATAATTTAAAGCTTTTTATTTACATCGCGGAAGGGAACGTAAATTATATTCATCTGTTAAAATGTTTTTACGTGAAACATTCGCGTTTTAATTAAACGAGTCGTGTCAATTAACAACCCTTCAACAATATACGACCAGCCCTTAGTAAACACCACTCTGGATGGAAAGTCACACCGTTTGTTTTAGCTGTCTCATAAAAATTGTATACCGTGTAGTAAAATATGTATTACTTCAGCCATTCTCTTCTAGGATTAAAGTTTCTCTATGTTATCGTGTAAAAAATTGAATATCACAGATAACCACAGTAGAACCATAGTAACCAATAAAGCCTAAAGGATGAGTAAACTGTGGCAATGAGCCGGTCATATAGCTCAAAGAACTCTCGGGGATAATGAACCCCCGAGACCTCGCGTAGCTATAACGATGATTCGAAGCAACTACGACTCGTCTTCTGGTTTACTTATTTGGACCCATCGGTCCCCGACCTAAGTCGATTATCCGTTACCCCAAAGGTCTCATTATTGAAAGGGGTTCACCAGTAATAGGAAGACCGTGGCGAAGCATACCAGCACTCCTGTGGTCTCGTCTCCGAGCGGGATCTGTTTTCTGTGGACTAAGATGAAACACCTCATTTCTAGTAAAAAGTGTGTCCGGTTTTCTACACTCACCATACGAATTACAACAGCATTAAGCTGTTATTCTAATTAGTTCATTAGTCTCACTCTATGTTAATTCTGGTAGCGTATTACCTGAAGATGTCATTGATGATGATCATTGAGTTACAGAAAAACAAAAAATTGATCGAAAAATAGAAAACTTTATATTTTATATCTTTAGACCTCTTCATGAAACGATGACAGAAGAAATATGTCTAGCTTTAATTTCGGTAGGTGGCGCGATCAGATTGACTCCGAATTAATTCTGGACTTTTAAAGTGTAAAAATATCAATAAGGACTTATTAATATTTTTTAGTGTGTAACATATTTCCTTCAACCTGTGGTAGATATTTCGTGAAAAGGGACGGAAATATGTAACAGGAAGCGCGCGCTATTTGATTTGACCAATGAGCGCGGGCTGGTAGAGTTGGTCAAACGGGGGGTTCGATTAGAATGTTACGGGGCCTCCGGAGGCTATCCGTAACGTTCGAAGTCGGAGCGTAGGTGGCTGCATTTACCACTAGCGGGTTGGGATATGTCTCGGCCCTCTGTTCGTTCAATAGAGAAACGGTTTTAAGAGGTGGCTCGTTAATATTAGCTAGTAAATTATTATCATGTAAGGAACGTAAAGATATTGTGAGCCTCTCTGTTGAGCGAACTGTAGAAATGGCATGTGTTGAGTTTGAGCACCTCATTGTTGTGTGCGTCTACAGACCCCCATGTTCTATATACAATACTTTTGAAAAAATTATGGAGGAAGTTTTTGTTAAGCTTAATAAACAGAATAAATCTGTTGTAATATATGGAGACTTTAATATCAATCTCCTAGAAGCTTCCTCCACCAATATTAAATTTAGATCATTGTTTAAATCATATGGTCTTTTTAATTTATTTTTAGAGCCAACGCGTATTACTGAATGTAGTGCAACATGTATAGATAACATTTTTACAAATGTTAAGCCGTTGCATAAATGTATAATTCAAAAATTGAGTTCTGATACTGTGGACAGTTAGTTTCGTTACCTTATGTTCACAAAAAGCAAGTAGATGAGAAAACTGTGTTTGTTCCTGTAAATGCACGTCGCTTGGAGAAGTTTAGAAGTAACATAGTGAAGAAACTTCCATCACTTTCATATCAAAATGATCCTAATTTTTTGTATGGAACAGTGTTTAAACTTATTTGCAATGAATTTGATAATATTTTTACTTCTAAAACGTTCTCCTTGAACAGTCGGAAGGCTTTCAATGAATGGGCGACAGTAGGAGTCCATAAGAGAGACAAAGGTTATATGAACTTTACCATGAAAGGTCATATAACCTAGCGTCGAATTTAGGAATATGTTAAAAATATTCAAAAATATTTAAAGGAGTGCTCCAAAGCCAAGTCTTTGCATTTGAGCAACAAAATTAAGACGGCTTCTAATAAAATTAAAATGACGTGGAGTATAATTAATAGTGAAACTGGTAAGGTCAACTCTCGCAATTCAAACTACCGGTTGAGTTTAACAACAAATTAACGGAATCAGATCAGGATGTTGCAATGGTTTTGAGAAGTATTTTACGGATATTCCGATCTTAACCACTATGTCACTGAATTCTTCTCCTGCCGTCGCCGAATCATTGCTTAAACAAAATGTAAATGCGTGTACAAAGAATTTTACATTTCATAAAATATCATCAAAAGATATTGTAAAATATTTTAAAACTATTGATGTTAAGAAAACTGCGGATCTGTGGGGCATTTCCGTTAAAGTTATTGCGTCTATAATCGATATAATCGCGCCTCAACTAGCTATTATTTTTAATACTAGTATCGAATATGGTGTGTTTCCTGATTTGATGAAGCATAGTAAAGTAATACCTTTATTTAAATCTGGTAGTACATTAGACCCCGCCAATTTTAGACCCATTTCTGTACTGCCAACACTAAGTAAAATTTTTGAAAAAATTATTCTTGATCAAATGTTAATTTTTTTAATGTTAATAATTTACTTCATAAAATCAATTCGGTTTCACAAGGTCGCTCGACAACTGATGCTGGTGTTGAGCTGATTAAATATATTTTCAATGCATGGGAGAATTCACAGGATGCTTTGGGTATATTCTGTGACCTATCCAAAGCCTTCGATTGTGTTCACCATGAAACATTAATCAGGAAACTACAACACTACGGTGTAAGAAGTAATGCTCTTAAATTAATTGTTTCATATTTAAGTAACAGAACTCAAAAGTTGTCATTAATAGTATGAGCTCTTCCGGTCGACAGTACAAATGGGCGTGCCTCAAGGCTCAATGCTCGGCCCCTTTCTGTTTCTTGTATATATTAATGACTTACCTTACATAGTAGGGGATAACCATAATATAGTATTATTTGCTGATGACACTTCATTAATTTTCAAATTAAAACGACAATTATTAAAATATGACGAAGTAAATAATGCTATATCTAAATTAGTAAATTGGTTTAATGTTAATAACTTGCATTTAAATAGCACTAAAACGAAATGTATGAAGTTCATGACTCCAAATGTCAGACAATTAAATACTAATGTAATTTTAAATGGGAGGAACTGAGTCTTGTCGATACCACCATTTTTCTTGAATAACACTAGACGCGAAGCTTCAATGGAGCCCCATATATCAAAGTTAGCAAGCAGACTTAGTTCTGCAGCATATGCTGTAAAAGATTAGAAATCTTACCAGTGTGGAAACAGCTAGACTTGTTTACTTTAGCTATTTCCATAGCATAATGTCCTATGGTATTTTGCTATGGGGACACGCAACTGACACTGAAATTATATTTGTTTTACAGAAGGGCCATAAGAGCAATCTATGATTTAAAACCTAAAGAGTCGCTCAGACAAAAATTTAAGGAAATTAATATATTAACTTTGGCCTCTCAATACATTTATGAAAATGTAATGTACGTACACAAAAATAAAAGTAGTTATACAAAATAAGTGATATTCATTCTGTAAATACTAGGAACAAACACAAGCTAGTAGTACCAGTTACTCGACTCCACCGAGTCAGTAATTCATTCTTGGGGCGATGTTTACGCTTTTACAACAAAATCCCAGAAAATATACAAAATTCGACCTGCTCAAAATTCAAAAACTTTATTAAACATAGTTTGTATAAAAGGGTTATTATAATGTTAAGGAATTTATGGATGATAATAACCCTGGGAATGAGGTGTTCGCTGCCAGGCTGTTTCTAATTTGTTTTGTGTGGTTAATTGTGTAATATACATGATTGTAAGCTGTTATTTAAAAAGTCCCGCTGGGTTTCTTGCTGGTTCTTCCCAGGACAGAGGTTTTTTTTCGAACCAGTGGTAATTAGACAAAAGAGTGACTTTCAATAAGTATTATTTATAATCTATATTGAATAAAAAAGTTTCTGTTTCTGTTTCTGTTTCTGGAAGTAGCGCCGAGACATTTTCTTGAAATACTCAGAGATCGTCGGAAGTTGAGAATCTCTGTGTAAGTCGGAGTTTCGCTGGTACCACCGAGCTCCGGTGGCTATGCGAATGAATCTATTTTGGACGACTTGGAGGTTGTACAAGTGTCTATGGGCCGCGTGCTTGAAAACTACGCTTGCGTAAGACATGATTGGTCTTACGCACGCTTTTTATAGATGGAGATTGTGTCTTAAGGACAGTTTGCTCTTGCTGATGACTAGCGGGTGGAGGCGAATAGCGACGAATTTTGCACGGTTGCGGACATTGCGGATGTGTTTCACGAATATCATACCTTCGTCGAATGTAACCCGTAGATATTTGGCCGTTGGTTGCCAGGGGATCTGGCGGCCGTACAGGGTGACCGTACTTTCTTGGGGTTTATGATTTGACGATTGGAAGTGGAGATCCTTTGGAAGTGTATTGCTACACTTTTCTCAGGATTCACTTCAATTCTCCGCTTATGGAGAACCAATCGCCTAAGCGGTTGACGGCTATTTGGAGCGTTCTTGGTACGATAGCACGGGGAGTGAGACTGTATGACAATAAAAAAGATTAGTTTTAGTATTTCTTTATTATAGTTTTTTTTTATATTGTGTGTAACCTTTTAGTTAGATTTAATTATATAATATATAAAAATTTAAAACTAAACCTCATTATTTTTATCACAGGTATTCCCTTATGTCTTCAAATCTTATATGTTTCTAGAACATAAACTTTAAATAATACACGTTTTCACATTTCTCTTAATCTGTCATTTCCCGCCGGTCCACATCGGTCTCCCCCGTGCTAATTTTATAGACCCTGTCAAAGAGTATATTAGTATTAAGAAGGGACCCCGCAGAACCAAAGAGTATATAATCACTACGTTTACTCAGAACAATAGATAAGAGTGCTCAGAACAATTCTTTTTTATATGTTATTTATAAGAATAATACAACTAAAATTCTAAAATTTTTAATAAAATTAGTTTAGTATTAGATTCGTTACTAAATTACGCTTCTCTAAATTAAGAGAATGTACTTCAAATGTCGTGTTAGCTCAGATGGTTAGCGCTCGCTGTAAGTTTCACAGTACGCGAACAACCCGGGTTCGATTCCCGCCGGCACCAATGAAATATTTAATTTCAATTTTAAGTGTTGATTTACCACATGCTCAGCGGTGAAGGAAAACATCGTGAGGAAACCTGCATGTCTGAGAAATAAGAAAAAAAATTTCGAAAACATGTTAAGTTCGCCAACACGCATTGGGGCAGCGCGGCGAATATTTCCTTGCCCTAAACCCTCTCAGAAATAAAAGGATTTAGGGCAAAGAAATATATAACTGTGCCCAGCAGTGGGATGTATATAGGCTGTAACTTTAACTGTTTAACTTCAAATGACGAGCGCCTTTACCGTCCCGTTTACTTCATATACTTAAGTCTATTTCCTTCACCACGTGAGTGGTGAAAGGAGGCAACTTCAATTTAAAAAAATTAAGTAGGTACAAAAGAAAGTTTGTTGATTAGTTTTTTTATATAAAAGGTAAGTAATTACATTGTTTTTATTTTATTTGCTCATATTTGTCTCGTAACAATTTTATACATTTCGTTCACGTATGAAATAAAGTAGTCAGAAGGAACTGAAAATGAAATATAAAGTGTGAGTTATCACTATAAATCATCACAAAGTCCAATGAGCGAAAATTACTAATAATAAAATAAAATAAAAATTACTAATAATGTTGAATATTATGGTGAAGTTGTTTTTAATAAAAATGGCGTTGGTCAAAGATAGCGTAATAAAGTATGTACCTATGATTGAATTTTTATTTATTTACGCAAATATCGCTCACCTCAGCAACGCTGCCCTAAACATTGCACGGAGCACCCGCGTTTCACTGAGATAAAATAAAAAAAAAATGTTCCGTCTTTTTTTCCTCCTACTATTACATTTATCTTATTACTTATTATACTTATTATTACAACAAACACTTACCGTTACAGCCTATTTTAAGTCCACTGCTAAACATAGGCCTTTCCCATATATTGCCTCATAGGGGGTATATTTGCCATAGCTGCCACTATGTAACAAGGTACGTGTACCGTGTACTAGAACGGTACACCGACTAGGCATGACGATCTGAAATCAATTAATCGATTTTTGTTCCAAAACGATCGATTTTTAAATCGATATTTAGCAGTGAATCGATATTTCACCCTAGAAATCGAGATTCGATTTTTTCTGTTTTGATAAGAACCATATAATTATTTACAATTAGCAGAGTGTACCCAACCACGTAAAAAAATTCCAGTTTTTGACTTAATTATATGAAAATTCGCGAAATGACTGTGTGCTCAATTTCTTTCGCCTCTTCTTAATGGATTAATGAATAGGATTAATGAATAGGATAATGAATATAAAAAGGAAGTTACGTTTGTTATCGCTTTGTTATATTTTGTTGGTAGTGTAAATACAAACTCGAAAAGTAAATCAAAGAAGATCAATTTTGATCGATCTTTTAAATCTCAATTTATTTCAGAATCAGTTTTCTATTCAAATCCATTTGAAAATCGATTTTTTTTTTTTTAGAAAATCCGCCATCCTAATCGGCTAGATTAGATGAAATTCGTATATTTAAGGTATATGTAAAGTTTTATGTAAGGAAGGAAATAAAAAATCGACTATTGAAATAAAATTTAATACTGAGCCGTGGTAGCTCAGATGGTAAGCGCTCGCTGTAAATTTCACAGTACGCGAAAAACCCGGGTTCGATCCCCGCCGGCACCAATGAAATTTTTAATTGCAATTTTAAGTGCTGATTTACCATGTGCTCGGCGGTGAAGGAAAACATCGTGAGGAAACCCGAATGTCTGAGAAATAAGAAAAAAATTTTTCGAAGACACGTGAAGTTCGCCAATACGCATTGGGGCGGCGCGACGGACATTTTCTTGCCCTAAAACCTTCTCAGAAATGAGAAGAGTCCTGTCCCCAGCAGAGGGACATATAATAGGCTGTAACTTTAACTTTAACTTTTAACTAAATCTAAAATGCTTATATAAAGTCAAGTTATAAGTCGTTCTAATGTTACAAGTAGTCATGTAACGTGACAAAGTCGCGATGATTTTTCACTGTGACTTTTTCGTAACCGGAACGATGTTCACGGTTATTTAAAAATAACCCTTTTCCCCAAGTCTCTTACGGCTTCCACGAGATGATATGGATATTCATGCACCACCACTACAAGGTAATAGGGTATTACACCAATTTTCAAAAAGTGTTTTAAATGAATCCTAGGGTGATAATGAACCACTATAATTTTTATATATTTTTTTTTAAACCGAACAGTGCCATAAAAAATACTTTTAATCTATCGTTTTAATTTTCGCGTGAAAACGATAGCCACCATGCTGTTCAACTCGTGACGTCACTGTCCTAAAATTTTACCTATTTTGCAAAGGAATAAGATACTTTTGGATGTTTAATAATGAGTTGTCATCTCTATCATTGTTGTGTAGTGTCTGAATGCAAAAATACGAGCATATGAACGCCGGGGAAGTTATGGATTCAAGTGCCAACTGATTTAAAAAATGAGAAATACTTGGTTAAAACTGGCAAGAGACCCGAAGGCATTGTCTACAAAATCTAAACTATACTTCTTTGAAGATCACTTTGATGTAAGTATGACTTATATTTAATTATCGTTTATATAAAACATAACATCATGACATGATAGGTGCATGACCTATTGCAAGTCAAATTTTGTAATAGATTAGGTTAATCGCTCGTCTGTCCCGCCCTTTGTGCGCCATTTTGACAGCCCTTGCAAGTGCAGTGCAGTGTTTTACTTAATTCGTGTTTTATTCTATTATATGGAAATAATGACATGGTTTGTACAAAAAAATATAACAAAAAGTTTTTCTCACCTAAGCTTATATAATATCTATAACATTAGTGCTAAAAGCGAAGTAATAAACTCGCTTTGATTTCAAATATCATAAAGATTATTGCATGTTTTAGCTGGAAAATGTCATGGAAAATTACACACAATATAAGATTATGGGTTCTGTTAAACGTATTCGAATTAATAGAATAAAGATTAGTACTTTCTGCTTTTACTAATCCGTTTTCCATGATGCCTTTTCAAGTTCGGAATAAAACTCAACAATCATAATGATAACTTGAAAAATTTCGAAATAACACAGCACATTAGCTAATTCTCTTCACCAGTGATGTCACGACGGTATATAATATGGCGGACAGCGTTTTGTAGATTTGAGGCACACATAAAAAAAATATTCTTAAAATTGAAATATAAAATTTATAATGCATTTTTATAAATAGAAATCAATATTTCCCGTTCACAAAACCTATCATAAATATATTTTTTTTGTTTTTTTTTACATGGTGTAAAATACCCTATTGTTCGTTGGAGCGCTCAAACGTGGAGCGGGCCGCTCCATCTGATGTCGGTTTTGTCATTCGTCATTCATTTATTTCTAGTGACCCGATCATTCAAGTATTAACTCATCTTACGAAATTAACCGAAATAAACCAGGTAATTTGGGTCCATCATTTAAATGGATCATTTCGAGTTTCAGTACTCTGAGATTTGTGATACCCACTCGATAATGTCGATCGTTGGACATTACTATACTCTTTTGTCTTAAGTCCCGTCAATCGTTTGATCCGGAACGTTCAAAAATGTAATTGCAATCATCAATACTTTGATGGGCCCCGGGTCAAATGAACGAATTATTAACGATTGACACATTTCTATTTTGCCCATATCTTCTTAACGGGTTATCAGATTTTCATAATTCCAATTGGACTATTAGTTCTAGACCTAGAGATAATAATAATTGAAATATGTCTACAAACAAAAATTCTCATTTTCAGCTTACGTAATTATACAAAAATTCTAGCAACATTCAAAACTCTTCAAACCTACTTTAGTCAATCTAATTAGATTTCAATAGGAAATCCAATAACAAATTTAAGTTAAATAGTCCAATTAGAGTAAAATAAACATAATATCTAACAAATCTATTTACATCCTAATTAATAATTCATAAAAACTTTCTGACTCGATACGTAGACATTAAAAACGCGCGAGTAGCAATCCTACTACTACTTGCGCCCTGGAGCGTAGATAGCATCGCGCTGTCGATAACACTTACTTTTTACGAAATACAACTTATTGATGATGAGATGTCAGATGTTACACATCATATGCGACTACTGTAAGGCTTGCTCGTTTTTTTATTTTTTACATATTAAGATCTTTATGCAAAATTATTTTCAAAGAAGTGCGTGAAATGTTCAATTCTTGAGAACGATGGCGAGTTGATGTTAATGGTTGTTCACGCACACTCTGAGCAACAGCAGCAATGTTTTCGATTGAGCGCACTAGACGACTACGTACACGGGTTGTTTTATCGAACAACGATCCAGTATCACGAACTCACTTCACAAATTGATCCACAAACTGCGGTTTTGACACATCCTTTTTGTCAATTTTTTTTCGTAAATTTCTTACAGTTTAGTAGAAGACTCATCACTTTGGAAATAAGTTATTAATATTTCCCAACTTTGTTCAAGCGCATAGCAACCCATTTCATAAATGTCAAATATAAAACTACCTTTCTGTTACATCGGAAATGTCATCAAACCTTCCAACCTCAAATTAACCTATAGTTACAATTCCAAAAGTTAGATAGCCCAGCCTGTATATGATTTAATCGTCAGATAAAAGTTATAAATAATAAATTATAGACTGACTTAATCTTAAAACTTGAAAAGAAGTTTGTACAACCAGTGCGTGTTGCTAGTGATGACTTATGGATCTGAGACGTGGTCTTTCACTGATGACCGTATGAAGAAGCTCAACTGTGATCAGGGTTTCTCTACGTTATAAACTTAGAAATGAGGATATCTGCAGTAGAACCAGAGTACCCGACATAGCCCAACGGATTAGTAAGCTGAAGTGGCAATGGGCGGGCCATATAGCTATAAGAACCAACAACCGATGGGGGAGGAAGGTTCTTGAGTATCAGCCTCGTACCGGTAGACGAAGTGTAGGGCGGCCCCCTACTAGATGGAGTGACAACCTGTTAAGACATGCAGGAAGTCGATTGATGCAGGTGGCTCAGGATCGTGCTTTGTAGCATTCCTTGAGGGAGGTCTATGTTCAGCAGTGGACTTGTGAAGGGCTGTAATGATGATGATGATGATGAAATTATAGGGCTCCTTTTCAACCTAAATGCCCGCCTGGCTAAGTACAACCCTCCGACCTATTTCTGCCGCCAAGCATTAGTGAGTGTATTGCTGATTTCCGAGCTGACGGGTAGAGAGCTAGTTACAGTTTGTAAGGCATTCAATCCTGGTCATCGGATGTGATAACGTATCTATAGCCCTCTGTTGAAAGAGCCCTCTTTTGTTGCAGTTGGTCATGGGCTGCACTTGCCACTTACCACCAGGGGGACTGGAAGTTTACATAATGATTTCTTATATTTACGCGAACACTACACATTGAATAAAACTATATTTTTTTTTTGGAGGCTGGGTACTACCACCTGCTTGAGATCCTGTAATTAATAAAGTTAAAACTAAACCCAAGCATACCACTGCAAGACTTCAAGACACAGTTAGTTCATTCTGCGTAGATCGGACCAAAATTAATAATTAAAAAGCTGAAGGTACTCCGAATTAACGGGACGTCAATCACCTCAATCCCCGTGACCATGAGTGCTGTAAAGCACCCGAAACGTCGGGAATTAATAAAAAAGTTAATTAAACGTGATATTATCCGTAAAAATAGTTTTATTCAATGGACTGGAAGTTTATTTACCACTTCAATTTTTTTTAAATCGTTGAAGATGTTATAATATCTAAAAATCTTATACATATTTTCTTAAATAATAAAATGTATAACAGGCTTACGAAATTGGTTTACAAAGCTCTTCTTATTGACTTTGAAAAGCGCGAACGGTTTCATATTCACAAAGTAAGCAGGAAATATAAGAAAAGTTTTTTTCTGAAACGGGTGCTTCATTTTCCTAACTTACCATAATGTAATCATGATTTTGACCTAAGTCAACACTGAAAAGGCAAAATGAAAAGGAGTTTTTTCTTTTTGGATTCTTGATAGATTTATTCTCGACATATAACTTTTTATTTTTATAAATTAACCTTTTATTACGGACAAATCATTTCTCTTGTATCGGCATACGAAACTACTTTATTTTACTGATTCTTAGCAAATTAATTTAGGGCTCCAAAATCAAACAAATTAAAACCTGACTAAATATAAAAGTCAATCAATTAAACTATTTTATTCTATTCATGCAAATTTAATTTTGAATTAATTGTTTAATGTTGTATTTTATTCTATGAATAAATTTATCTGACGATTGAAAAATCAGTTCTTAGTCTTATAAAAAAAAATACGTAAATAACAATTTTTGATTTTGTTAATTAAAATTTTATGTTATCTGTTGATGCCTCATAAACGAAGCCATGTTTTATTTTTTTATAAAACTTAAGTTACAAACGTAATTACAGTCCAATTGCCAACTTTAAACAAAGAGGGCTGAAGATGTGTAGTCACCCCTGAGAAATAAGATGAAGTGCCTTACAGCATGTTGTTATTGTTTTTCTCTAGATCCTTCAGACCGTGTCACAGAAGTGCAGGCAGAATTAGTTAAGAATTTGGTAATTATCGAGACAGACGCCTAGGCATAAAAGGAGTCCTATCACTTAGTGAATTTAAAAAATTACGTGTTATGTACGTTTAGGAAATAAGAAGTTTCATGATTGTAATTAATCGTTGGCCTTTTGAAAAGCCTTAGTTTTAGTTATTTGAGTATACGTGACATAACATGAGCATACATTGACATGAACACTCATATACGTGAGTGTTCATGTATATGTATCATATAAAGCACGAGTTTTAGATGATACATATACATGAACACTCACGCCTGCCACCCAGAGGAGTAAGCAGAGACTACGGACTTCCATATGGCACGATCCTGACCCACCTTTCTCGCCTCCTTTACATCCATATACTTACGTTGTTAAGATTGGTCGGTTAAGAGTACTTATTAGGCCTATCTTCAATGTATCGCCAATTCGGTCAACAAAACTTTCATCTAGGGCGTCCCTTGCCGATTCTGCCGTTCAATTATGCAACATAAATTTGTTTTGTCACTCTTTCCTCATTAATTTTTTCTACATGACCAAACCATCGAAACATCCCTTTCTTAATCTTGGTCACAACGTCATCTAGCAAAACACATTTAACTTTTATCAGATTCGGTCCTAACGTACTCCTTAATAACCGCACTTCTACAGCATTTATTCGACTTTTGTGCTTTTTTTGCCACAGCTAACTTTCACTACCATTTTATATGATAATATTATGCAAAAATGATTCTTCGTAATATCTTAATCTACCTAATGATACAGTTAATTTTCTTCCTCTTCTGAGTTCACGGATAATTGTGACACATTTTGTGCAGTATAGAGACGTGGCAGCTCAGGGGCGCTCGTTGTAAATTCCACAGTACGCAAGCAACTCGGGTTCGATCCCCACCAGTACCAATGAAATTGTAACTGCAATTTTAAGTGCTGTTTTACCAAGAGCTCGGCGGTGAAGAAAACGTCGTGAGGAAACCTGCATGTCTGGAAATAAAAAATAAAAAAGTTTTTCAAAGACGTGAAGTCCACCAATATTAATATAATAGTTTTTAATCTTTCCCATCTCCATTGCCATAGTGATAATGAATGAAATTCAGTTGGCAGTTTTGTTGGCAGGGTTGGCAGTTGGATTGGTGATGACAGTATGAGACATCTCGACAACTTTGACGTTTTCCTCCGTTGCTGGTATTAGTCTGAGGACACGAGATTGTATACCATTTAGCAGACCGCGACGTCTATTTAACCTATCCTATCACTTCTTTCTAACATATCGGCCTAAATTACTGAATTGATTTGATATCAATTTAGTAACTTTGCTAATGTTAAGGTACAGAAAGACTTAAAAGTAAGCTAATAATTTATATTTACAATAATTGTGTGCGAAAAACAATAATAACACCTAAATAAATAAAATTGAAGCTGCAATCTCAACCACGTTCGCCTTTACTTGCGTGACATATAAGACGGTAAGCAGCTTACAATATACTCGTAGAATCTACTATAACGTCATTGTGCTTTCTATTTTTGATATTTCTTTCATTTTTTTTCATTCAATTATTCTCATTTCCACCAAATATACAGATAACACACAAATAATAGAAAATTAATAACGAAATAATTTTAGATATTACCTTCTAGATTTAGACTGAATATACATACATTATATATTCAGTCTAAATCTATAAGATATATCTAGAGAGTATCATCTTGACTCTTAGAGGATAGATAATTCAGAGAGTTCAAGATTGTATTATATTTGCCACACTAACCTTCTCCTTCCTCTTTCAGCCCGTAAACAATACACTATTGCAAATGGGGGATCCAGTAGATTGCCAAACACATGATCGAACCCCCCCGCTGCGTCCTGCTGCCATTCTTAAGATTTCATATCTTATATATGTCAATATTAATTGTTATACGAGTTATCTGTATCTATCAGTGGCAACAATTTCTTATCCGCCTTTCCCTAAATCGAATTATATAACATCCACTAGACGAGTTGGGATGCTTTTTCTCTGTTGCTACCCCGCACGGCAAACCTCAATGTCAGTTCGCTATTAATTCTTACTTCCATAAAATAAAAGAATATTTTCATCTCTCTCTCTCACTTTTCTTAAAATTATATATAAAAAAAAAACTGAACTACTAACTATATATAACTCTTTATGATTTATTATAAAAGGAGCGATGTTGTACATCGCTTCCACTCTCATTTGAAATTTAATCATAATGTGATGTGAATTATAATTTAAATTTCAGCGTTAGTTTAATGTTAGTTTCGTTGATTACATTGGCTGTAAATTTAAATACAAAATCATAATGGTCTGATGATTTCACGACTGGTCCTGTAATAAGCCATTACTACATGAGTATTTTGAAATTAGAACAATAAACGCCTTACTCATAAAAATCGACGTTAATCGCAGAAACGTTTAAAGTTTATTTTCACTCAATTACACTAAAAAGAGTCAGGTATAATTTAAGTTAGCGATAATCAACAATTATAAGTGAGTGCGTGTATTTTTTTAAATTACTGTAAAATTATTTTGCCGAATGCTACATCCACACTAGTGTTTGTTCTCCATCACCAGTATGGGTGGAATTTGGAAAAGTAATGCATCGGTCGAAAGACGTATATTGCATTACAATAACCCCTTACGTTACGTAACGTTTTAGTAATAACAAAGAATTCAACCGTGAAGTGGCAGTGTAAGAATTTCCTTTACCCTATATCGTCCCGTCGGTATCGTAAGCGGCGGCAGAGGGAAACAAACCACCTTTGGTTTAGAAAAATATCATATAATTTTTAACTATAAAATAAAACAACTGCTTTTGCCAACTCGCCTGCTAAGCGTAGCAACTATCGCAAATCCCCTTATGAGACCATCAACGGAGGACTGTAATCAGCAGAGGGTTTTGTTAGGCTGTAATGAATGAGTTAATAAATTACTTTGACTTTATGGGAGAGACCTACTCTTCAGCGGTAAACTGTTTAAAAGCTGATAAGAACGACAACAAGGGATCATTACATAATATTCTAACTATCATGCAAGGTACTGAAGAATATATTTTGTGAAAATCTAAATAATATGTAATTAAAATTTACACAAAAAATATCTTACGTTAATAAAGAAATCATTATATTTCTCAGTCCTTTTTAATTTTAAGTGTAACAGTTAGAAAAATTGTTTTTTTAACCAATCAGTCTCTATAAAAACTCGTTATGTTATAAATATAATTAATTGATAGTTTTGGTATTCAGCTTAGGCTATTTCAGTTTCCTTTATAAATTAGGTTAACGCCGTTATGTTCATGTCAATAACAAATTAGAGTTAGCGATCCATAGGGACAACAACAGATTGTAGGGTATAATAAAATTTTATCTTCTCTCAACGTCTATAGCCTATTCATGTCTAAGATTATCTAATTAAAATATTTCAACGTCTAACACTGACTGCCTTGCTGGTGGGAATTCAGTGAATTATTATTGATGAAAGGCAAATATCTTGGGAGACACCTATGTACATGGACGGTTTACAAGCTCGTACACTGTCCATGTATGTCAGGAAATGAAGGAAGAGAAGGATGGATTATAATCATAAATATATTTACCTATATTACTACGCGTATTAATGGCTAAATGTTCAAATTTCTACGTACATTGGAATATTGATCTAATTAGTTTCTCTCTTTCGCCACACTTACGACATCCACGGAACGATATTTCGTAGGAGATATTCTTCCCCCACCATTACAAACCAGGAGATGGGCGTCAGCTTCTTCTTAATAACGTCTAGAAAATAAAAATAAAACTGACCCTTATAAAGCAACCTATGGGGAAGTCTATGTTCAGCAGCGGACTTTGATAGGCAGAAGTAATAGTGACAATAATTGGATCTTTCTAATTGATGAATAGACATCTTTAAGATAATGTAATTAAGTACATTATACTTTATTAAAATACTACTCTGAAATCCAATCCAATGATACAAAAATGTAGGAATATACAAAAATATAGCGAAGCGTCATGTAATCCTACCTTTTTGTTTACATGGGGAAATGCCTACGCATACCCGCCTCGCGGGGGCAAGGACGGGTTATGTCGGACTCGCACCGACTAAAACCCCAAGGTGATCCACCTTCGTCGCATATTGTAGGGCCACGGGAACACTTTCGCTTACATCCGCGGCCCCACCAGCGCTGGCCGCCCCTTGGCAGCCCCTCCTCGGGGGCAGGACTTTTCCTCCCTATTCTCCTTCTCAGACAAAGCACATCAGGAACACATGGCACGCCTTCCTCCACGGCCTCCAACTCCACCTGCGTAACCCCCAGTCCGATACGCGGAGGCCATGGGGCCTCCGTGTATCGGATCACCGCGGCCCAACCACCACCGCATCAACGGTACGGCCCCGTCAGAGTCGCGGAGAATAGGGCGAGTGGCGCTTCACCATACCAGCACTCCTCTTCCCCCGTGACTCCACCTCGGCTGCAGCGGTAGGGTAGAGGGCACCCCTCTCGCCGCAGCCCACCGACACACATCCGAAGTGGGCTCGCCAAGCCCACTCGGAGTGGCCACCTCGGGCCGGCCCTACACCACGGGCCAGCCAAGGGGTTCCGCTTTGTTCACCGCGGGTGACCAAGCCACGGCTACTAAGCCCCCACGCCACGACAAGGCGGGAACCCGTTCGGGGGGGATGTAAGCTTACCTAATAGCCGGAGAGCTGACGACACATTTTGAGCAAGGATTTGACCCATATAGTTATATAGCTAAAAAGTGTCGTTTATGAAAGTCGTATAGGGAATGGCTAGTCTGCCTGGCATGTACAGGTGGGACAGGTACTGCGCAAGGTAAAAGTAAGGTAAAATATTTGTGTTAAAAAATATAATTGACCCAGCGGTGTGCATATGTGGATGTTGAGGTCTTCAGAAAAAGTTCCAGATACTATCCTGTGTAAATTATACAAAGTATTGGTAAGTGAACGGGCATTAGAAGTTAAAATACAACAAGTTTGACAATTTGCACAGAGTGGATACTATCAAAATTAATCAGCAACATTTCAGCTGTACAATAATTATGAATAGTAATTTCAGCAATATTAACATTAATTTTAATATTATTCAGTGGAATTGTCAAAGCTTACGCCCTAATTCGTTATCGTTTGAGGCGCTTCTTACACAAGAAAAGGTGCATATAGCCGTGCTTAGTGAAACCTGGCTCAAGCCAGATATGTATTTTAACATAAATGATTATAATACCCATAGACTAGATAGATCAGATTCGTATGGTGGGGTCGCAATCTTAGCACATAGGTCAGTTAAAACAGTTTTATGTTCTTTTCACTGCTCTAATGTTGGTATTGAAATAATTCACGTTAAAATTCTTAATTGTCGGCATATTGAGAATATTGTGTCTTTATACTGTCCATCAACAGTTTATACGACCCAAAACGATTGGGATTTTGTGTTTTCTCTTGCCAGTAAAAATACCTTAATACTATGCGATTTTAACGCTCATCACACCAATTGGTTTTACAAAACGGATCAAAGAGGTTTTCAAATATTTGACTCCATGTTAGATCATAACTACATTTATTTGAATAATGGAGAACCTACCAGAGTGCGGCTCGTAAATGGGTCGTTACAACAATCTGCTCCTGATATCTCTTTTATTTCTTCAGATTTGGCTACTTTATTTTCTTGGCAAATTACAAACGAAACTCTTGTAATATAATCAATTTGTCAATCGATTTAAACTTTGATAGGGAAGTTAAAAAAAGAGGGATTTTAAAAACAGTGATTGGAAGTCTTATAAGGTAACTCATTTACCGAATTTAACATTCCCGCAAACCATCAAGAATTTTATGACTTATTTGAAGTTACCTTGCAAACAGCAGCTAGTAAATATATTCCTTACAAAAATATTCCCAAACAAGTAGTTAATAAATTTATTCCCAAACCTTACTGGAATGCTGAAATATCTAAAGCAGTAGCAGAGCGCCGACGTGCATTGGCTAATCTAAGAAAAAATCCATCCCCTGAAAATTTAAATATTCTGCAAACGAAAATACGTGACACACAAAGAGTCATCCGGGTTGCCAAATGTAAATCATGGCAAGATTTCTGTAACTCTGTTGATGAAACGACTTCATCATCAGACATGTGGCGTAAAATGAGATGGATTAAAGGACATCGTTCTAAAGGCTCTCATGATGATGGTATAAGTAGAGACAAAGCGGAGAGACTACTCAATGATTTTATCCCTGACTATGTATGCCCGTTTCAACCATTATTTAACTCAATTAATATTGATTTGGAATCGGCAATCACTATCCACGAACTTGAAAATTCTATTAAAAAGACCGATACTGCGCCAGATTATGACCAAATATCATTTTCCATGATTAAGCACCTTCCGTTAGTTGGCAAAAACCTGATAGTAAAATTATATAACTTACCATTGATTTGTGGATTTATTCCTTCACAATGGCGTCAAATTAGTATAATCGCTTTTAAAAAATGTTTTCTGATAGTTTAATAGGTTTTCGTAATGCTCGATCATGTTATGATAATTTGAGAAAAGGCGATCCTTTGTCTCCTCTGCTTTTCAACGCAGCTACTATTAATATTTGTAAAAACATTAAAAATGTAAATATTTCTCAATATGCCGATGATTTTGTTCTATATTCTACCAAATAAGCGTCGACTCTGCAATTGAAGAACTCCGAATTGCTTGACAGTATTTTGATAGGTTGTTGAGTGGTTTGGGTTTAATTATCTCTACGACTAAAAGTAAATTTTGTCTATTCAAAAAGGGCCGATTTAGCAGTTTTGTAAATTTTAAAATTAATAATCAATCTTTGCCATTAGTTAATGAAATCAAATATTTAGGTTTGTGGTTGGATTGTTTGCTTAGATGGGGAAAACATATTATTGAGTTAACTCAAAAATTATCTAAATATATATCACTGTTAAAAGTCTTGTCAGGTCCAGGGTTGGGTATTCATCAAAAACATATCAGACGATTGTATATTTCTATTATTTGAAGCAGAATTGACTATGCAAGCTTCCTGTATGATAATAGTTTTCAAACAAATTTGCAGAAGTTGGACAGGTTACAAAACCAAGCGTTACGTGTATTGGTGGTTTTATAAGAAATACCCCAATCCATGTTATGGTAAAAGAACTGTGTCTCCCACCACTTCAATTTCGTAGAAAATTTCTCGGCAGTAAATTTTGTTGTACGGAAACGTTGTACGGAATTTAAACAGTAAACGTTGTACGGAATTTAACAATGCTCAGACATTCTCGTTATTGGCACAATAAGAAAATTCCATTGCTTATTAATATTCAAAATTCTTTTGAGTCAATACTCTTACATAGCACTGACAAACTTGAAATGTACTCACTTGAAACTTGGATCAGCAATATTAATTTGCGCCAAGTAATACGAGACTCTATTCCACGCATTGATCGTCCCAAACACTCATACAGCAGCCGGCTCCTTAAGAATATCTGTACACTTTTTTATTGAACAAGAATATGAAAACTGGTACAAAGTTTTCACAGATAGACCTAAGGACAAAACCGGAGGAGGTGCAGCTTTTATAGATCCTTACTTTGAATGCAGTATGACATTTAAGATTGATTCTGATATTTCGATTATGCATATTGAATTGATTGCTATATCTGAAGCCCTATCATATATCGATTCAATATCTTTTGGCCAATTTGTCATTTTGACTAATTCTAAAAGTTCACTGCAGCATTTGGCTCATTGTGCCTCTCAAGTGAGAGGTGAACCGATTACCTATGATATAATAAAATCAATCTTAAAATTGCAATCTCAAAATAAAAGGGTTATTATTCAATGGTTGCCATCTCAAATACAGATAACAGGAAATGAGGTCGTTGACCTGTTAGCAAAACAGACAGTTGTGGACGGGATTCCGTTAATGGTGTTACCCCTTTTTTCTGACCACATTAAACATGTAAAATATCAGTGCAGAGCGTTATGGCAAGAACATTTTGACGAAAGATCACGCGAGAAGGGTATCTGGTATAGAACAATTCAGCCACAAATAACTTGTAATTCGTGGATAGATAGTCCACTAAATAGAAACTACATAAGATCTATTCTCAGATTACGTTCGGGACATATTCCATCGAAGAAGTTTCCTTTTTTAATGAAAAAAGTGCTATCAGCAAATTGCGACGTATGCGGAATAGTTGAAGATGTCCAATATATTTTGATGGAATGTATCCGGAATGAAACAATTAGAAGGTTATGTTTTGGTAGTGATAGGAATTTTCAGGTTGGCACCTTGAACAGTATTTTGACTTATCCAATGTCGAACGAGGCTAAAATGCTGGTCAAGCTAGCAAACTTGATTCTGTGTAGTGAATAGGTGTGGCTGTTTATGGTTCCACTTATTCCTTAGGTGTGTTTACTTATAGTAGCGCGTGTTCCTTGCACATGATTATTGTTATTATAATACATTTTATGTTTAATATTTTGTATTCGATTGTAGTGATTAAGTAATTGTAGACAAAACGGGGCGATGTGGTCGCTCAGCGACAAAGTCCTTTATAATTAAAAAAAAACAAGAAAGACTCTTTCTCTCCGAGTTATATTTCTCATCAGTTAAGAGATTTATCTTTATCATAATACGAGTATTACATCCCCTTTAATTTTGCATTAATCGCAAAACGTATGTAACGCACTTTAATAATTTCTCTTTTGTAAGCAGATATAGATCTTTTTTACATGCTTTCTGTCTTAGAACGCAATTTATCAAAAATAAGACCTAAAATTTTCATCATGTTGATTTTAACTTTGCATAATATACTGGAATTAAGAAGAAGATACACTTTATTAATATAGTTTAATATAATATTGTTTATGATTGCATTTGTTGTCTTTATTTGGAATTTCATTGCTTAGAGAAAGGAAAATATTTTCATGAAGCGAAACCTGCCATTTTTCAATTAAATAAATATGATATGATAATGTTTTCAAGGATATAATCAAATATAATATTAATATTTAGAGTAACGTCATGTAAAGTGAATGCAATTTCAACACCTTAGCTTCTGAATTTGAACATATTGATCTCAAGTTTTTGATATCAACTGTCAATCCAGAAAACTGGTCTATTTTCAACACTTGATATTTGCAACGTTGTGTCGAGTCTCCATACTTGAATGAGAATTTATTTACATATTGTCAAACGTACAAGTAGGTAGTGCCTGACAATATTATGTCGGAAGATGACACTCAAAATACAACAGATATAGTGGAAACATTGTCAAATTTACCATACAATATTTATTATGGCATTATATATTATTTATGGCAAACATAAAACATTACTGTCCCTTTTGTTTAATATTAAACGGATCCGTATTTATATTACAAAAAAAAATATAAGAATCATCAGTACTAAGAAATAGGTGAAGAATTAGGTAAAATACAAAATTATTAAATTTAATATTTTGGCTTATACTTTACCTATTATTTATACTTTGGGCTATACTTATCGAAAGAAACGCTGAATAACGAGTATTATATACTCAAATATATATAAATATTCAACATAGTAATAATATTTAATATATGTATATAATATTAATTAATAATATTAAATAATTTACTTACTTACTATTATTACTTTAATTAACTTACTCATATTTTTCGAAATTTTTAAAATATTGGTCTTGAACGAAATAGCAATAAATGTGAAGTATTTTTTTCCAATAACTTATCTAGTTCTAACAGAGACACTTTATAGAATAGAGAATAAAAACTGTCAGTACGGAATCGCTATTCCTGCTAAGTGCCCCGTTATTTTTCAATAGTATTAAACCTGTTTTAAAAACAAAATTTGATCAGTTTTTAAACCACGTTGATTAATTGTATAACTTAAACCCCCACATTGCTCTTATTATTTTAAATATTGTCTCCTTGTATCTAGATTTACATACTTACTCCGCTCGAGTCCAGTCTGGAATATGTTCGGATATTTTAAAAGATATTGATAATAATCTTAAAAAAGCTATAGAAAAAATCTAAATTTAACTTTTATTACAACAGCCTGGACTCAATTTACTTTACCTATAAAATTTGGTGGTATTGGTGTGAGAAATCTTTCTAGCGTTATATTGCCTGCTTTCCTTGCTACCGTGCATAGTATCAGTGACTTATGTAATATAATTTTAAATAATAAAGTATACCTGTGCTTAGCTACGGAGGCGGGGCAGACATGACAAACGCTCTGTTCCGGTGAGAGTGTTCCACTGGAAGTTAATCACCTAAAACAGTGAGATATTCCGTCGGCGCGGAGTGCGCAAAAAGATTTGTTTCATAATTTTCATAGTGACCAAGATCAGGCACGCCTTCTAGCTGTTTCAACTAAGGAATCTAGTCATTGTTTACACGCTTTACCATCAAGTAATCTCGGCACATTACATGATGGGGAAAGCTTGCGCATCGCCATAGGAATCCGACTAGGAGCGGCGATTTGTCAACCCCATTAGTGCCCCTGTGGTAACAGGGTCGACGAATTTGGGCTCCACGGACTTTCATGTAAGAAAAGTGCTGGTAGGTTTTCATGGCACGGTTCTTTGCACGATGTCATCCGAAGGGCTCTGCTCTCTATAAATGCTCCCTCGGTTTTTTTAGAATATTTAGAGTCGATGGCAAGAGACCCGACGGTATGACATTGGTCCCTTGGGAGGGAGGTAAATCCCTAGTGTGGGATGCTACTTGCGTAGATACTTTGGCGGCCTCTCATCTCAGGGGTATCTCGTTTAGAGCCGGGGCGGTATCAGAGGCAGTTGAACTGAGTAAGTGGCGCAAGTATGAGTTTCTGAGAGATGACTACTGTAGAGACTATCAGTCCGTGGGGTCCACGTGCGGTGAAGTTCCTAAAGGAACTATACCCACGACTGGTCGTTGCTGCTGGTGATAAGAAAGCTGGTTCTTTTCTCACTCAAAGGGTAAGTATAGCCATTCAGCGAGGAAACGCAGTCAGCGTTCTTGTCACGATACCACGGGGAGTAGGACTGTATGATAATTAATTAATTAGTTTTAGTTTGTTTTTATTATAGTTTTTTAATATTGTATATATAAATTATGATTTATAAATAATTTATGTCTAGTTAAAAATTCGTTAAATATTGTTATAGTTACTTGACCATCAATATTTGCACACCGCTAAGGTAGAATATGTAGAGCTAATTATACTAGAAAAACATTGTACAAATAAAGATTATTATTATAGGATTGACTTTCAATAAGTATAATTTATAATCTATATTATATAAAAAAACTATTTCTATTCTATGTATTTCTGAGTACTAAGAAATAGGTGAGGAATAAGCCAAAATTATCAAATTTAATACTTTCAGCTTATTTTTCACCAATTATCTATAATTTAGGCTATACTTTGAAAATAAACATCAATTTATTGTATATTCATATTTATACCATAAATAGACTTAACGTTGTTTCAAAAAACATTTAGAGAAGCATTTTGATTTGCATAGATATGTAGCTACAGCAAGCTACAGTTAAGATATTTAAAATGGCAAACTGGAACTAAGGCAATAAAAATGCAGATTTGGCTAAATATTTGAATGCTTTCCGTGTGCTTCACTAAACATATATAAGCGTAAATTCTACGATTCTTTTAACTACTTGAAATTATAGTTAATTTAAATTAATTGTAAAATTAAATAATTATGTCATATTGTTGTAGTATATACAGTTTATATTTATAGTATTACATACCCGCCGGTAAAGACTGCAAAAAATTACGTTACGATATGCGTTTTTCGTACGTTCTTATAACTTCAGACCAACTTGTCATTGGAATCAATGAAAACAAAATGCCATAAACTACGAAAAAAATATTAAGTCCGATTTCACTAATTTGTGAGCTACGACGCGATTTGAGATTTTTCTTTGTAATTTCTTGATTTTATTAAAATAGAAATACTAATAAGATAAAATAAATGGTCTTTAATGATAATGTTAAGTCTAAAATAACGCCACATTAATAGATCCCACCTAGACGAAGCCAGAGCGGGTTGCTTTAGTCTTTGCGTTATAGCATGGTGCGGGTGGCACCTTACACTTTTGGTGTCTAGAGATGGAATATTGTTAATTCGATTTTAAAAGGCGATTAACGATACAAAAGCAAAGCAAAAATTATCGATTAGCTATCGATATGAAAATTAAAACCAAAACATATATTTCTTTATAAACTATAATGCATGTAAAATTAAGTTAAAGTTTAATACAAATTATGACATAATAGTTACATAAAAGCTGTTCCAGGACCTCGCCCGCTTAGTATTTATTACGATTGGATTTCATGGGTTTTAGTTTTTTTTTCGCGGAATTCTTATTTTTTCTAAAATAAAATTAGTTTGTGTTACTCCTTATAACATCAGCTATCCGTCAATGCCAGCTATAAGCCGGAACAAACAGACGGTAAGACAAACATTCGAAAAATTGTTTTTGCCTTTTTGTTATAAATACCGTGTATACTTACATATGCATTTAGTAAAAGGCTGTTATTTTGATATTACAAACAGATACTTCAATGTATAGATTATACTATGTATTAATTTGAAAATAAAAATCATCTTCTACTTCATGTTGATTGCAACATTCATATTGACATTTATACAAATAAAATGGCTGCCAGCATCTGTAATTTTCAGTAAAGCGTAGACTGCACCGGCAGCTTTTCAAGGTATGAGTGCTGGCGCTTTTTGCTATATGTGTATTAGTTTTTCCAGGTCCAATGAGCCAAATATCGGGACGGAAGGTAAAAATAATCGAGAATCCATACTTAATATTATAAATGCGAAAGTGTGTTTGTTTGTTTGTTTGTCCTTCTTTCACGTCGCAACAGAGCGTCGGCATGGCATGATTTTTTGTATGGGGATAGTTCGGTGGCTGTAGAGTGACATAGGCTACTTTTTTCCGTGAAAAACATCTCATTCCCGTGGGAAAATCGAATATGTTGCACAAGTTTGTCCTTCTTTCACGTCGCAACAGAGCGTCGGCATGGCATGATTATTTGTATGGGGATAGTTCGGTGGCTGTAGAGTGACATAGGCTACTTTTTCAGCGGAAAACATATCATTCCGTGGGAAAATCGAATATGTTGCAAAATTAAATTCAGCTAGGTGGCGCCACCGTGATTCTACAAGACGGACGACGGTACGATGGACGAACACAGAAGGTCAGAATATCTGGATTATTATGTCTTTTACCAAAATTAAGATAAAAATGTATGGATCTGTATTTTCCACGCAGGACCGGGAAGAGAGCGATAAAAAACATAAAATTCACCAGCTGATTTTCTTCAAACGTTTTGGTGCATCGTAATTCACAGAATAGGCGATAACCTCACAGACGATATTAAGTAATCCGTTGATGCTCTGCCTACCCCGCAAGGGTTACAGGCGTGATTATAAGTATGGATCAGAAATACTATCACCACCTGTCACGCTTTCACCCTTAACTATTACTTAACAATGGTAGAAACAGTTCTAAGTAAGCCTTATTAATAAGCCTTAGTAATATTTATTGAACGGAAATGGATACAGTTCTTATATGTGGTTATGAATGAATCGATATTACAATAAGAAAAATTGTGCAAAATTATAAGAAAAATATTTTTTGAGAGTCTTATTAACTAACGTACACATACTTTAAATTGATTCCGCTAGATGTCGTTACTAGGTTTTTAAAACGCGGTAACGAAATGTTTCCTGACATGTACTTAACTCCCGCCGTTGAGCCGCGCGTCAACTTATAGTGCATACGGTACCTATACGCTTAAATTGTTTCTATTTCGTAGCTTATTCGACTACCTGCTTTCTATTTCGGTTGTTTGTTATTTGCTTTGTGATTTGGTTAAGGTTGAATGGATTTATATTGGCTTTCATTTTCGGATTTGTGTATTTTCTTGGATCGGTTTTGTTGATTTGGTTGGTATTCCTTTATACTCGTACATATTTAGACTCTGGCTTTGATTTTGGATTTTGTTTATTTAGAATCGTGAATTGGTTTTCGTTGTTTTAGGTTGTTTAACAATATTTCAAAGGAATATTAATAGTATAGATAGTGTATACGGTACCTATACACTTACTTCTTTTTTCGTTGGTTATATTTATATTGACTACTGCTTTCGATTTCGGTTTTCTGCGATTTGTTTTGAGATTTGGTTTAAGTTGATTCGATTTTTTTTTGCTATCGTTTTCGGATTCGTGTTGTGTCTTGAATTGGTTTTGTTGATTTGATTTTAAAAAAATATTTAAAAGGAATATTTATTCCTTTTAGATATTTTGGATTTGCTTTTAAAAAAAATATTTAAAAGGAAATTTAATTCCTTTTAGGTATTTTAACGTTTTTTTATAAATAGGTTTGTTCTTACTTCATAATGCCTCGCAAACGTAAGTCCAGCCTTTCAAGAGTATCTTCTCAAAGACAAGCGAAAAGATTAGCTCGATCGCTAGAATCTTTAGAAGATGCTGAATTGAGAAGGCAAGAACAAGCAGAGCGTCAGGTTGCTTTTAGAGCATCTGAGACACCTTCTCAACGTCAGCTAAGGCGTCTTGAACAGACAGAGCGTCAGGCTGCTTTAAGAGCTTCCGAAACACCTTCTCAGAGTCAGGAAAGGCGTCTTGAACAGGCAGAGCGTCAAGCTACTTTAAGAGCTTCAGAAACACCTTCTCAAAGTCAGCGAAGGCGTCTTGAACAGGCAGAGCGTCAATCTACTTTAAGAGCTACTGAAACACCTGCTCAAAGTCAGCAAAGGCTATTCGAACAAGCGGAAAGTCAGGCCGCCTTAAGAGCCGCGGAAACACCTGATGAAACTCAACACAGACTCATTGAGCAAGCTGAACGTCAATCTACTATAAGGGCATCTGAAACACCAGAACAGACACAGGCGCGAAGAGATGCAAATGCACAGCTCCAAGCTGAACGTCGACAAAATTTTCAAAGAAACAATTGGTCGGTTTTTAATGAGGCAGCATTCAATTATGATCCGTTGATTGATTATAAAAATCACAGGTTAGTTGTTATCGGACTGATGGACAAGGCGTGTCGATTTTGCAGCGCTTTAAAATGGAAAGATGAGACCGCAGGCATGTGCTGTTCCAATGGCAAAGTGTCTCTTCCGTTACTTGGGGAACCAGAAGAACCTTTGAAAACTCTCTTTTATATGATGCTAATGAGTCACGGCGCTTTTAAACAGGATCCGGAAATATAACTCATGCTTTCAAATGACGTCCTTCGAGTTGACTGGAAATAATAATGCCGGGATTTTCGCCTACATTTACGGTGCATGGGCAAATTTATCATAGAATAGGTTCACTTTTTCCAACTTAAAACGAACAGCATAAATTTTCACAAGTATATTTTATGGGTGACGAAGAAATTGAGGTAGACCGTCGCTGCCAATTTATCCAGGGAGTTGAGAGAGACACAGTGTTCAAAATTCAAAGATTCTTGCATGAACGTAACATTTTAGTCAAAACATTTAAAACTGCTTTAGAAAACCTACCTGAAGAGGATTATAAAGTCGTCATTCACGCAGATCGGACCCCTCTAGGAGAGCATGAAAGGCGCTACAATGCACCTTTGATAAACGAAATAGCAGCCGTAACTAGTGGTGATCAATTTTCTTCACGAGACATTGTCTTGCGAGCACGTGATGATACGTTGCAACGGGTAGCCGATACACACAAGTTTTATGACGCTCTGTAATACCCATTGATTTATTGCAAAGGACAAGAGGGTTATCATTTTCAAATTCCACTCATTAACCCGGTCACAAAGGAGCCTACTCCGAACAAAAAAGTATCATGTATGGATTTTTATGCGTATCATATGATGTTGCGAGAAAATGATTTTAACCTCTTAGCCCGGTGTAGACAATTATTTCATCAATTTTTGGTAGACATGTATGTGAAGGTAGAAAGTGAACGTCTCCGTTATATATCTTTAAATCAAAAAAAGCTGCGCGTTGAGAATTATATACATTTACAAGATGCAGTTTCTAGCGACGCCAATGTAAACCCCAGAGATTTAGGTAAAATGGTAATTCTGCCCTCATCATTCGTTAACAGTCCCCGCTACCTACATGAGTACACACAAGACGCATTCGCCTATGTACGAACTTACGGAAGACCTGATCTTTTTGTTACTTTTACTTGCAATCCTTGCAAAACTTGGAAAGAAATAACCGAGGAGCTAATGCCGGGCCAAAAAAGTACTGACAGACACGATTTAGTTGCTAGATTATTTAGATTAAAAGTACAAAAATTAATGTATGTAATTAACAAAGGGAAAATTTTCGGGGAGGTGCAGTGCTTCATGTATTCAATTGAATGGCAAAAAAGAGGATTACCGCATGCCCACATTCTAATATGGCTTAAAGAGAAGTTGCGGCCCAGCCAAATAGACGACATAATAAGCGCCGAGACTCCGGATCCTGAGCAAGATAAAAAATTGTATGATACCATCGTCCGAAATATGATTTACGGTTCATGTGGAGCACGAAATTCAATATCGCCATGTATGAAAGAAGGAAAATGTACAAAGAAATTCCCTGAACAGCTATTTAAAGAAACAGTGCACAATGACAATGGCTACCCTTTATATAGACGCAGAGCTTCCGAAGATGGTGGCAGGAAAGTTACAATCAAATCTCGCTCTGGAGCGTTCAAAACCTTAGATAACAGCTGGATTGTCCCGTATTCGCCCATTCTATGTAAAATGTTTAGTGCCCACATTAATGTAGAAGCATGTAGCTCTGTCCGCGCAATCAAGTATATCTATAAGTACATAAATAAAGGAAGCGACCAAGCAATATTTAATCTCAGGAGTGAAGGTGAGGCAAATCCCGTTAATGAAGTACAGACCTTTCAAGCAGGGCGTTATCTCAGCAGTAACGAGGCAGCGTGGCGTCTCCTTGGCTTCCCTTTATACGAAAGGCACCCAACGGTTACTCATCTTGCTGTGCACTTAGAAAATGGAGAGCGTGTATATTTCACCGAAAGAAATTTCCAAGAAAGAATTGTATCACCGCCAAAAACTACACTAACAGCCTTCTTTCAAATTTGTCAAACCGACCCCTTTGCAAAAACGTTGTTATATTCTGAAGTCCCCCGCTATTATACTTGGAACACATCTAGGAAGGAGTGGAAACGCCGTATTCAAGGCGCGCCTGTTGCAAATTGGCCCGGTGTAAAGTCATCAGATGCCCTTGGTCGTGTGTATACCGTCCATGTAACCAATTTTGAATGTTTCTGTTTACGATTGCTGCTGCACCATGTTCGGGGTTCTACAGGATATAAAGACCTAAAAACTTTCAACGGTCAGGAATGCGCAACTTATAGAGAAGCATGTGAAGCTCTGCATCTTTTAGAAAATGATAATCACTGGGATGAAACCATGGAGGAAGCTGTGCAGTGCCAGTCACCAGCCAAAATTAGGGATCTTTATGCAACTCTCATATCATCTTGCGGGCTATCTAATGCACATAAATTGTGGGACAAATATAAAGAGTACATGGCGGAAGATATTTTGCGAAGGTTACAGCAGACACACGCGAACATGACATACAATGAACACATTTATAATGAAGCACTTGGAAAAATTTAAGATAAAGTAATGGCAATGGTAGGCAAAAAATTAAGCGACTTTGGAATGATAAGCCCTCAGCGAACAACCGAAAATGAACTAAGTGATGAAATTATACGTGAAACAAACTACGATATACCAGCTTTGCAGCAGCAAGTAGCCAAATTTGTACCCCGCCTGCTTCCCGAACAAAAACGAGTTTTTGACAAAGTATTAGGACAAATTGAATCTAGAAATGGTGCACTTTTCTTTTTAGATGCCCCTGGAGGAACTGGGAAGACATTTTTGTTAAATTTATTATTAGCGCAAGTACGGAAAGATAAAACATTGCTGTGGCCGTAGCTTCCTCCGTTATAGCCGCCACGCTGCTAAGCGGGGGCCGCACTGCACATTCTGTTTTAAAACTCCCTCTAAATCTAGCCCAGGAAGAATCGTCGATCTGCAACTTTAGCAAAAATAGTGCACGAGGTATAATGCTACGACAATGCAAACTTTTAGTGTGGGACGAAGGTACAATTTCGCATAAAAAAGCTGTAGAAGCACTAAATCGAACGCTCCAGTATTTGCGCTGCAATACCGATGTAATGGGAGGAATGGTGGTTTTACTGGCTGGTGACTTTCGCCAAACTTTACCTGTCATTCAAAAGGGCACACCTGCAGATGAAGTTAAAGCATGCCTCACGTCGTCTATTTTATGGAAAAAGATGACAAAATTCAGTTTAACTACGAATATGAGAGTGCATTTGTATAATGATATCAATGCTGGAAACTATGCTGACACACTATTAAAAATTGGCGATGGGCGGTTGGAAACGGATGCTGAGGGCTGCGTTAAATTGACGAGAGATTTTTGTAATTTAGTACAGAGTCATTCCGAATTAATTGCGAGCGTTTATCTAGATTTAACGAACAACATGCATGAAGACAAATGGTTATGTGAAAGGGCGATTCTTGCACCAAAAAATGAGAGCGTTAACAAAATAAATTCAGATATATTAAGCGAAGTAGCAGGAGAAATAACAGAGTATTTGTCAGTAGACACAGTTATGGACACAGAACAGAGCACTTCATATCCCGTAGAGTTTCTAAATTCTCTAGAGTTGTCAGGTGTACCCTCACATAAGCTTCAATTAAAATTAGGCGTCCCAGTCATGCTAATGCGAAATTTAGATGCTCCTCGGTTATGTAACGGGACAAGGCTGCGTGTGACACATCTTGGACGGAACATAATCGGTGCTACAATTTTGACAGGCGTAGGAAAAGGTGAAAATGTTATTATACCACGGATCCCTATAATTCCCACAGATCTTCCTTTTGAATTCAAAAGGTTGCAGTTCCCTATTAAGCTCAGTTTTGCAATGACAATTAATAAAGCGCAAGGGCAAACGTTACAGGTAGCGGGGGTCAATTTAGAAAAACCGTGATTCTCTCATGGTCAGCTGTATGTAGCATGTTCGCGTGTGTCAAATGCCCAGAATCTCCACATTCTTTCCCCGAATGGAAAAACATATAACATTGTGTATAGTAGCGTCTTAAAATAGTGTTCAGTTAGTTTTTTTTTTCAAAATTCCCACAATCAATTAATCAGAATTCCCACAGATCTTCCTTTTCAATTCAAAATTTCCTATTTAGCTCAGTTTCTTTTCAATTCCAAATGCTGCACCTCTGACGGACCTATTAAGCTCAGTTTCCTTTCAACTCAAAAGGCTGCATCTCTGACGGATCTTTTATTTGGCTCAGTTTCCTTTCAATTCAGAAAACTGCATCTCTGACGAATCAGTTTAGCTCAGTTTCTTTTCAAAAGTCTGCATCCCTGACGAATAATTATGCTCAGTTTCCTTTAATTAAAAAAATATCCCATTTCCATTTGGAATAAACAGGCTATTTTCATGCTTTCCTATACGCTGCGTTTCAAAACATTTAAATAGGCTGGCGAATCAATTTTGCTCGGTTTCCTTTTAATGGCTGCATCTCTGACAAATCTATAAAACTTAGTTTTCTTTCAATTCAAAAAGCAATGGATATTTCCCAGTGACCATGCGGGCGAGGCCGCGGGTAACTAGTTTGGTTTATAAATGTAATGAAAAAAAATTAAAAAATAGGTTTTTTGTAGCCATTTTGGCCGCCATAAGTTATGATAGTCTTTTTGACACAATGCGTAATTTGCTTTATAATTTTTTTTTGCCTGAGTTGACCAACGAATAATTTATCGTCCATGCATCGGAAACACTGCATATTCGTCTATGTGAGTTTTTATAAGAATTTGTTGAACGATTAGTTCCAATTCCAATACATATTTACCTGATTTTTATATATTCAATTTATTTCATAACCGATTTTTGATAGTCTGTGGTTGTTTGTTATGGCACGGCATAGTTTAGCGTGGCACATCACTGTCGTAAGTGGGCGGTACCCATCCATGAAGTACAACAATATCTGTATTATTAGTTTATCTAAAAAAATACGAAACTTTATAGGCGTGAGCTGTCACCCGCACCAAGCTATAACGCAAAGACTATAGTTACAAATGTTATTTCAATATAGGCCAGATTAGGAGTACCCTTAACCGACGAGCGTGTATGCATAGATATATGGATGTAAAGGAGGCGAGAGAGGTGTGCCAGGATCGTGCCAAATGGAAGTCCGTAGTCTCTGCCTACCCCTCTGGGGTGACAGCCGTGAGTGTTTATGTATGTATGTATTCAAAATTAATGTACCTACAAATTTTCCAAATAATAGAACATTCTAATTAACCGAATAATATAACATTACAACGATGAACCATTATTAGCGGGTTTTCACTATCGTTTACTGTGCATGTTGAGGGTACGGGCTCGATGAGCCGCCATTTGTAATCCCATTCTTTATCCGTGCGGACTGTAAAAAGAGGTTATTCTAAATCTAATGTGGCGGACGTCACAAATGGCGATATATAATTTCCATAGTAACCCCTATGATATGGGTATCAAATGAAAGGGCTTGATGAGCAAAACACAATAAGTAAAGTGACGTCATTCTATATCGAATATGGCGGACGTCACGAAATGGCGATTTTTATAATTTCTATAGTAACCCCTATGATCTACCTCTGATGATGGAGCTTGAATGTGGCCATGGCTAAAAAAGGAGGAAAACAAGATGGCTGCCACATCAGTTTAAAAAATTTATAACTCGGCAAAGGTTAGGGATGGTTTGGTGATGCTCGAACAAATATTGTAAGGACAGACAAGGGTTAACTGCTGGCGATAAAATATTCAAGATGGCTAAACTAAGATGGCGATCAAAAACCAACAATGACGTATTAAATGAAATGCACAGAATTAGAAACATATCCAGCGATAACAGAAATTAAAAAATAAATTAATAGTAAAAAAACATTTTTAAAAACATGCCCTTATTTAAATGCTCTAAATAGAAGAAAATAAACTTTAAATTAAATCAAACCCATCAATTTATTACATTACACAATTTATACCATATACAGGCTTGTCGCGAGATTTACCTGTGTACATAAACAAGAATACAATAATATGTAACTTGATAGTGACATAAGTAGGTAATTCTAAGAAAATATTGTTTTTTTTTTATAAAATAGGTAAATCTTTTTTTTCATAGGATAGGGTGACAAACGAGCACACAGTCCACCTGATGGTACGTGGTTGCTGTGACCCATAGACATCTTGCATCTATCCTCAATAAAGAATGAAAATGCAAATGCTTTGTCACCCGTGAGGATTAAGATGGAATGCCTCTTTTGCAGTAAAAAGGGTCTTTCCAGTAAAAAGGTCAATCTCGCGACAAGCTTTTATATCATATAAATTGTGTATTGTAATACATTTATGGGTTTGATTTAATTTAAAGTTTATTTTCTTCTTTTTAGAGCATTTAAATAAAAGCTTACTATTCATTTATTTAGATTTAACACTTTATTCTCTTATTTTACTATGTAAATCGAGGTTGGTTGTAATTGGCTAATTTGGTACTTACAATTTGCAAAACTTTAGAAGATAAGCTGTTGTTAATCCAAATAAATTACAAAAAAAATATACGGAACAAGCATTATCCAAATGATATTAAATCCTCACCTATGTTTTTATTTTGGATAACAGTTGTATAGTTGTTGCTTTGGTTTTTTTTTTGATTCAGATTAGTCAGTTTGTATGTTTTGAGCTAGGGAAAAAGTCTAGGTTGGGAATAATATAAAGTCAAAGTTAAAGGAGGCCTGTGCCAAACAGTAGAATGTAATTAGGCTGAAACTATACTTTTCAAAGTTAAACGTAATAAAATGGAAAAAAAGATCGTATTCAACAATTCGGTTATAAAAATGAGTGCCTTTTCACGCTTCGTTCGCACAATTACGTGATTTCGTCAAAATCCATCAGCTAAAAATCTCTTTACGAAGAGGTAAGCCATCGTTTGAACACTAAAGCTCTTATTTCATGTTAAGGATGACGTGAGGTTTCTAGAAAATAAAGCTTTACATTTTCTTAGGTGCCCGCTGCGAAGGAACGGAAAACGAGTAACTCAATTTAGTTATTACTTAGTGAGCAAATAAGAAACGTGCTTTTGTTTACCGCTGTATTTTATTATTCGCAACGAAACTGAAACATCTTAAAATATATTTTTATTTAACTTGAGTAACCGACATAGCCCAACGGATTAGTAAGGCCATATAGTTTAAAGAATCAACAACCAATGGGGAAGAAAGGTTTTCGAGTGGCAGCCTCATAATAGTAGGTGAAGTGTAACCCCATCCCTCCCCACAAGTCCACAGCTGAACAAAGGGGAACTGTGGCGTTCCTTAGGGGAGGCCTAAGGAACGCCACAGAGCACGGTCCCGAGCTACCTGCAACCATTGACTTGATGCATGTCTTACCCGGTCGTCACTCCATCTAGTGGAAAGACACTTCGCCTGCCGGTACGAGGCTGCCACTCGAGAACTTTTCTTCCCCACGGTTGGTAGCCGCCCCATTGCCACTTTAGCTTACTAATCCGTTGGGCTATGTCGGTTACTCTGGTTCTACTGCAGATATCCTCGTTTTTAAGTCTATCACGCAGAGAAACCCCGAACATAGCCCTCTCCATAGCCCGCTGAGCGACTTTGAGTTTCCTCATACGGCCAGCAGTGAAGGAACACGTCTCAGATCCATAGGTCATCACTGGCCACGCGCACTGGTTGTACAATCTAGTTTTGAGGTATGCCTGACGAGAAGATGTATCGTAGTCTCCCGAATGCTGCCCAGCAGAGTTGAATCGCCGATTGAAGTTGGACTTACCTAGCGGACTATTGGTCCCAGGTTAACGCACTCACCAACAAATTCGAGTTTAGTGGTCCCAACAACTACCGGCATAGGTGTGACATGGACGTTATACATGATCTTTGTTTTGTCCATGTTCATCTTAAGACCTATCCGTTGGGAGGCACTATTTAGGTCATTGAGCATAGTGCTTAGTCCTCCAGCGATTCTGCCATAGGGACTATATCGTCGGCAAATCGGAGGTGAGTGATGTACTCGCCAATGACGTTCCTTTGCAGTCCAGTAGCTTAAAAACTTCTTCAATGCAGCGTTGAAGAGTTCGGGGATATTACGTCACCCTGTCTTACACCTTTCTGCAGTTGGAAAGGTTTCGTACTCTGGTTCTGTACTCCAGTACACGATGGATCGTAGCCCTACTGTACAAACACTTCAGCACTACGTAATACGGACAATCAACTTGGCACTGCTGAAGGGACTGCTGCACCTAAATTTCGACGGAATCAAAGGCTTTCTCATCGTCCACACACGCAAGACAAAGTGGCAGATTGTACTCTTCGGTCTTCTGTACAATTTGCCGAAGGTATGTTTGTGGTCTATGGTACTAAAGCATTTTCGGAAACCAGCTTGTTCGGGAGGCTGAAAACACGATTCGTAATGAATCTCGAAAACAGCACATAGACGCGTCTCAAAAGGGAAATCGGTCTGTAGTTCTTCAAGTGAGCATTGTTGCTTTTCTTACAGAACATGACCACCGCACTTCTGTTCCACGCCTCCGGAGTAGCGCCACCATGGAGGATGGAATTAAAAAGCTTCTGAAGGACTCAAAGTACCGATTTTCCACGCGCTTTCAGAAGCTCCGCTGTAATCCATCCTCGCCCTGGACTTGCAATTTTTAAGGTGCTGGAGAGCCATTCCAATCTCGCTCAGACTGACGTCCGGGATATCATCGGAATAGTGTCGGATAACACTTGTTCTTGGATCGTTACTTACACTTGCGTGTGGCTCCAACGATGACGTGTACAGCTGCCCATAAAACCTCTCAATATTACTCAAAATCTCGGGTTTCCCTTAAACGATGCTGCCACATTCAGTCTTCAGATTCGACATTTGACTCTTTTTGGCAGACAGATCTCTAGCAAAGACTTTGGAGCCCTGGTTCCGCTCGATCGCTTCTTCAATACGAGCTGTATTGAAGTTGCGCAAGTCCTGCCGCATGCATTTGGAGATCTGTCTATTCAGTTGCCTGTATTCTGTCATATCTACTGAAGACTGCAGCTTCATATCCCGTCTAACAGCCATGAGATTAAGAGTGTGATCGGAGAGTTTTTGTGTTCTTCTGCGACGGGTCTTACAGACCTTAGCTCCGACCGCATGGACAGTTTCCACAAGCTTATCATTCATATTGTCCACTTCATTGCTGTATTCTAGGCACTGAAAACGATCTTGTTATTTGAGGTGAAAGTTTTTGGGGCTTTGGATTAGAGCACGAGGGGGACGAAGCGTTGATTTTATTAGACGTGACCACTCCAACTTAACGTTTAGGTTCAGTGTGCCTCTCACACTGGTGATCGCTGCCAGTTTTAACCCTCGCAATCACTGAGACATCACTGAACATTTGTCGTCTGGTTATCATAATGAAGTCAGTATATTTTTTGGTCGAATCATAGGGGCTAGACCAGGTCCACTTTCTGTGGGGCCGCTTTTGGAAGAAAGGGTTCATCATAAAGCTTACCTCTTTCTTCATAAAGTTTTGGAGGAATGCATGGCTCTAGAAATATTCTCATACATTTCCTCCGTTTCTTCATCGTTATATGCCGAGGTTGGTTCGTAAACCTGTATGACCTTCGACAAATACCGTTTGGTGATTCTGAGTATAAGGTAAGAAACCCTCGTCGACACACTCATAATCTTTACTACTGGGGGCCGTCTCTTCGTAACTTTCATCATGGGGGGTATATTGCCATAGTTGCCACGCTTGGCGAGCGGGTTGGCAACCGCAGTTTTTTTTATTGCTTTTTGCTGTTATCAGAAAGATTCTCCTGCCTATCTTCTGCCTCTGTTTCCCTCTGTCGCCTCTTACGACACCCACGGGAAGATATGGGGTAATGGTTATTCTTACCCGCTACTATACGGGGAATACACTACAATGACAATAATTTTTCAACAGCCCGTTAAAATCCACTACTGGACATAATATCCCTCCCTTAGTACTAAGGATTTGCCATAATATTTAATAATTGCGTCATAATCACCAGTCCGCTTGCCAAGGCCACCCTTGGCAAGAGGACTGGTGATTATGCGACATCTTGCTCTTTTTGTGTTTTTTTTTCGAAACAATTGATGAATAAAAATAAATAAATGAAACGAAAAGAAATGTTTTTGTTGTTGGAATTAAATAAAGGGTCGGAATACATACATATGACTCATTTCACGCACAGGAGTCCGTCTGGGTAGATAACACTATTTTACCTATTTCTGCCGCCAAATGACAGTATTTGTATTGTTGTGTTTCCATCTAAAGGCGTAATAACAGTCTGTGAGAAATTTTATCATGGCCTTCTTTGTTTGATGAAGTTTGCATATGTCCATGTGTGCAGTAGGCACTTACAATCAGTTATACTGTTAGTTCGTTTGTTACAATTACTCAAAGAACTGAAGCATATAGCGGGAGTTTATAATGCGGGGATTGTTTTATTAATTACAACAATGAGGGATATAACGATTGGATGAACATTGCGGAAATATCTCTTAAACTCTTTGGTTCTTAGTCGTCTTACTAATTTTTGTTATTTAACGTACAGCACATTTAGAAATTTACAAAGTTTTTAACGCGATCAGGGTAGTGTCAGTACCATACTCTTCAGTGAAGTAATTGGAAATTACATTAAAATATAGCAGAAACAGCCTCCTAAACATTGGGTTTGAAAGTTGCTAAAATGAACCACAAACTGTTCGCTTTGGCTCTCGAAAACTTGTTGGAAAAGTCGAAATACAATGAAGAAATTTGTAAGATTTAGTGTGCACTTCTAGAAGTGTTAAGAATAGCTTTAAAGTAATAAAATCTTGCTTATTATGTGTACATATATTATAGCTGTTCTTGTGTAGCTTTTAGTATCCATTTTCTAACAAAACTCCGAATTATATCTGTTGAGATATACAACAGAGATAAAATGTTTAGTATGTACTAGGAAAATAAATTGAATCATATATTTTATTTTACGGTGTCATTGTTACAACATTAACGCGTAACAAGAAACGGAAAATACGATCTTTGTACTTGCAAAATAAGTCCCTAGGTATCATTTTTTGTGGAGCTAGCTTGTTACAAAAATATACCCTATTGGTAAAATTTTAATCTAAGAAATATCACAATTCAAGCAATTTCTGTCATGTCCATAAAAATCTAAACTTTTCATTTTAAATCGCTCGGTTGCCAAATATTTTTGACAAAGGTAATATAACTCGACGGCGTGATTTGTATGAAAATAAGCTTTTGCGTATAAGAAAATATTATTTCTACAAATTAAAAGACACAAAGTCAACGTCAGACTCAAAATGTCGCAGATACTTACATAATTTCTTTTGAAATTTCATTGCACGTGGACTCAACGGACTAATATCTCTCCGACAATAGAATAAAGGCAGTATGTCAGTGCATTTTATCATCTTTGCATACATCACTACTACTTACCGGCAGCTGAGATAGTATTAAAGGCCTTAAAATTAAAGATGTTAATATTAATTAAGTATATTACACATAGCTGATGTGAAGAATCGAAGCTCCGGGAAGTCCGCAGTCTGTGAACACATATAGGATCGCCCCCGTCACTACATCAGGTTTGATAGACCACAAACCCTAGCTAAAGAACACCGATCCCTTCCAAGGATGATTCGCGAGGCTATTGAAATAAAAAAAAAAAACATACTAATTTCAATAGAGAAGATGGCTGGGTGCTACCATCTGCTTGAAATCCTATAATTAATAAAATTAAATCCCAACCCAAGTAAAAACAACTGCAAGACTTCAAGAAACTATAAGTTCACACTGCGTAGATCGGAACATAAATTAATACTTTTAATCTGGAGGTAGCCGTGGTTAACTATGACATTGGGTGGTGTAAAGTGCTCGCAACGTCGGGCATATAAAATAAGAAAATATATGCGATAGAATCCGTAAAAACTAGTTTTATTTAAATGTGTAGTGTTCGCGTAAATATAACAAATCATTATTAATTAAGTAGTCAAGATCCTAGTGTAAAATAATAATGATGTGACTTACCTAGTATGAAGAGCACTTCTCGCCCTCTCTCATCTGCATGCAATATCGACGTCACCATTAACCACAACACAACTTAACTAGGAAAAACGCACCACCGTCGATGACACGTGTTTCACCTCTATACGAGGCATTAGGAGAAATAAACTCTGCGATGACTGATCGCTAAGAGATTTAAACACTGACTTATGCATATTATATAGTTTAAAATAGATATATTATTATTTTTAGATACTTACATGTATTTGCGCCATTTAAACAGTTTTGATCCGGCCTAAGTATATAGTATCGCCAAGCATTCAGATGGTATGGATGGTATAGTGACCTAAATGATAGTAACCTAAAGTCAAAATCGCAATACTACCAATATTTCTTTACAAAATAACTGACAGCGACTGTTTAGTATATTGTGGCTATGGAGTATTTCATGGTATTCTTTCGGCAAGCCTAAGTTCAGTAACAGGTCTTGTGAAGAACTGTGATGAATGAACGAAAAATGTGATATTCAAATGACCCCCTTTCCTACAACATATTATGTAGTCAAGTTTGAGAACTTTTTTATTCCAATTCTAAGAAAAAGTAAATTAAATACAAATTCATATAACACCAGTTACATCTTCTCGAAGAAAAGCTTTAGATTTTATACTGATTAAAAAATATGCTATATTCATGCACTGACAGTGGATGAAAAGAGCATATTTTTGTAAAGGATATTATCCATTTTTGTGAAACCCGAGCTAAATCAACGCCGTTAATGGCCGCCGCCCGTTATGTTTACTTTATATCCTAAGAAAATTCAAACAGTGTTATTTTACAGACTTTTAGTAAAAATTCAGAACAAAACTATTCATATGATTTTAAAACAAATGATCAAGATAATGTTTTACATTATGAAGTGAATGCTTAAATTTTAACAGATCAGTCAGCCGAAGAGTTATTGGGCCAGCCATATATCTCGAATAACCGACAACCGATGGGTAAGAAAGTTTCTTGAGTGACAACCTTGTACAGTTAAGCGAAGTGTACGCCCTCTCATCCACTAGATGAAGTGATGATCTCGTAAGAGGAGCAGGAACTTGATAAATTCAGGTTTATTTTTATATAAAACAAGTGTATCAGGATCGTGTTTTGTGCCATTTCTTGGGTGAGGCCTATTTTCTGGCTTTAATGAAGAAAGATGGCTAGATTTTAGAAGAAAAAATACGTAAGAATACCCATGATAAATAGGAATTAGTCATCAGTTTATCTTCCGTTTCGTAAGAATAATCTATCACTCCGTTTCTTCCTGTGGTTATCGTAAGATGCATCTATGGAAATTGCTAGAAAAATCTTTTGGCTCCCGATGGATGGCGGTATACCATCGTTTACACCAGACGTACCTAAAACACTCAAACCGGCAACGGATAGATCCAAGGCTCGAGAACTCTTGTACTGAGATCGATTATCCACCTACCAGACTACTAAGGCCAATTCCGCTACAAAGGGCCAAGTACAAGTGGCCAGTAGCAGAATTTTATGGACCAATATGGTCACGCATTGATTTACTCCCAGAAAAGAATTTTTGCGGAAAATTATTAATATTTCATTATATAATGTGACAAAAATGGACGCTATTCTAAATTTTTATAGCGCTCGGCCCATCATATAAGAACATACAATTAAGGAATTAGTTAATACGATACGATAATTTTCTTTTTACATTCATTTTTTAATTTAACAAAACGGTGACGATGCGCTTGGACGCGGTCGTAGGACATTTAATAAGCCGTTAAAATAGTATTTATGGTTCAAGGAAGTTCACACACCTCGTAAAAAAATATAAATTAGAATTTTTTTGAAATCGACTTTATCTATCGGATCTGGTTGACGGATCGGATTTCTAGAGACCAGTCTGGAAGTATTATGCTTTAATGGCTCCGTGGCATAACAATGAGATTGGATTGGGCCGCGGGTTCGAATCCCCCACGGTACAAGTAATTAAATGACCTACAAATAATTGCTCCGGGTCTGGTTGTTTGTCCTTGTGCAATTTATGTATGTAAACTGCCTTCATGATACTAGAGAAAGTCCTAGTGTGGGGGTTATATCTTTTAAAACAAACAGAAAACAGAATTATACCGCATTATATATAGTAAGAAACATAAATAGTCTAATATTGTGAACCCCGTTTTATTTAAGTCAATATAATATACACAAAATGACTGCCTTAAAATATCTTAAGGCATTAAGATATTGCAATTTGTAAAAAAAAAATGAAATTAAAGTAAAACCATGTTTACATTTAGTTTAATCGTCCTGGTATAAGAAATGCCCGCAACGCAATAAGCAACATAGTATTGCGCTGAAAATCTGATTTGAAATTTTAATCAACTAAGAGCTAAAGCCAACGACCATAATGGTCTCTCTACTCGTTATGAATGCAAGTTGTAACGTCTTTTGGAATTTAACTTTTACACTTTAATATAATTTCTACTGCGTTAAAGATATTCTTCAATTAAATCAGGTTTAAACATGATAATACTAACGTATTAGTTTAAATCCACTATTTACTCTATTCAAGATTGTCTTGATTCATTAAAATTCTAGTATAAGACAGGCATCCTTTACCATTACCATACATTATATCGTTGCCACGCTTGGCTGGCGCGTTGTCAAAAAAAAGTGTTTTATTATTATTAGTTTATATTATTAGTTCATACATTACCTACAAAAATTAACTTATAATGAAACTGAAAACCTTCTTTAGTATTCAGACAGACGCACGCACGCACGCACGCACACACGCACGCAAGCACGGACGCGCGCACGCACGCCCGCACGCACGCACGCACGCACGCACGCACGCGCACGCGCACGCGCACGCGCGAGCGCACTCCACACACACACACACACACACACTTCTTACAGTCATACATTACACATTAAGAGAGAGGAACGACATTATTAGTATAAATTATTTTCTTGTTTGTGCCTTGGTATAAGTAATTACTTAGCATATAGAACATATCATGTGATCCATTAAACTTCATTGTACCTAGGTTATGTTAGCATAAACTACAAACTCGTTAGATGATATTAATTAATGGACTTTTGCTTGCATCCTAATATTTATGTAAATTAACGGTGGGGATGTGGCGCTGACAGCTGATGCACAGGTCTCCTAGTTCGGCTGCAGATGCTATGTTTCAAATATATGTACCAAATTAGCTTTATTAAGTGTTAAGCAAATATCTGGTTGTACTACCTTTTTGGAAATAATGATTAATAAAAATTAAAGATTACTTATATAGTTTATAGATCGTTATCACTAAGAGGTTCTGTTTATCAGGTAGACGTTGCTGTCCATCTCCTAGTCCAGTTACACTATTTTGCCTTCTATGACACCCCCAATATGATATAGGATAATGGAAATAATCCACTGGTCATCTTAAGGATGTGTTCATAAGTATTAACAAATGAAAATTTTCTGCAAAATACATTTAATCATCAACTTATACGGTTGAGATAGTTTTATTACAGACTATGAAGAAGAGAGGTAATTATGCGTTTGAGTTGTAGCGATCGATGAAAAATTAGATGAAAAAGATCGGACTGAATTAGAGCTAGGTGAAGATTATAGCATACAACTAAGGACAGGAGTGACACTATTTAAGTCCCCTTAGGTTCCTCCATTATTCCGTAAAAACCGATTTACCATCCCATTTCTAGAAGCCTCGCACCTTTATACTATGAGGAGGTGGCGTAAGGGAATCCATCTTCTCATTTTGATCCGTGATTCGTTAAAGAAATGTCAGAAAAATCGTTTAGCTTCCGATAGATGGCGATATAACCATCTCGTTTGCGTCAGACGTAAAATACTCGAGCAGCAGCGTCACTGCTGCTCGAGTATTTTACGTCTCGTATTTAAGGTACGAAACATCTGATAATGTGATGGTCAACCTTATTTTTTTGTAGGAGCCAAGCATGACCATAAGAATAATCCTCCCTGCAATAGGAAATGTCCAGCATTGAATTTGAGCTAACGAAGAAACAAAACAAAACGGCAACGGCCAATTGCTTGTCGGGCCACGCACAATGTAGGGTCCCGTAGTTGCCCGTCACAATACATGAACTTAGAAGGGGAAAAAATGTTGTTCCATACCCCCAATATTTTTGAAAGACCAATCCAACGACACCCTACACGATGAAATAGACGGATAAAAAAATCACATGTATAGGAGGTACCCAAAATAAAAATATTGTCCAAGATTTTACTTCAAAACTTTGTAGGCGTGATTGATATTTATAATTATGCCAAATTACAGCTTTATAGCACCTAGAGTCTCTGAGTAAAACCGCGGACGGACGGACAAGGCGAAACTATAAGGATTCCTTCTTGTTTAACCACGGAACCCTAAAAAAGAGACACGGAAAAATGCTGAACTTTTGCGTCAGTATTAATCTAAGCAATAGCATTTTCCAATAGATTCAAGGACACAAACAACTACACAGCCCGCAGAAATACGATTACCTTCAACATTTCAGTCAGGCAGTCAACGGTTTTCTGGAATGATTTATATTTCTCAAACCTGTATTATCTGTTAAATTAATATTGTTATCTCCAAAAAGTTTGTATGGATGAATATGATTTGTTTTAGTGGCATTATTCGTCACTCATTACGACTAAGTTAAGCATCATTATCTCTTACAAATCTAGGACAGAGTAATTACTCTTACAGTATCTACGAGTATTTTATAACAGCTATAAAGTTCCAATAAAATTCCCTACAATCTTATGCGAGAGATTACATTCTGGAATGCGGAAATCCATTCCGTCCTATCGTTTAATAAGATACTTATTTCATTAACAGAGACAAAAAATGAACCTAAATATATGTAAATTATGTTTAATTCATACACTAAAACGTGTGCCTTTAGAAGTTTGTCATTGCTCGCAACATTAGAACAGGCAACAATCTTTAATTAAGCCATAGATGTCTTTGGAAGCACATAAGTTATTATACTCGCTCTCTATAGTTTTCAGAGCGGAACACAGCAGTGCACGCATTTTTTATAGAAAATGTGCAAACGAACATGCGGCTAACTTGATGGTAAGTGTCGACTGTAGCCCTTGAACAATTGCAACACCAGGGGGCACTGCTGTTTGACGGCAGAAATAGGTAAGAGGATGATGAAACTATTCAGACGGAATCCTAGGCGGAAAGGGATTCCTACCATTCAAAAAATGTATAAGTCACTATTCGTCATTTTCTAGAGACTTTTTTCGTTGAAAACCTGGGTGCAGGTGACGAAGGTGTCTTGAGAAATATTTTATTATTTTAAAGGAGTTCCAAAAACGAGAAGATTCTATATTCGACGTTTTTTATTTATGTTTTGTTTAATTATACGATAGCGAAATTTTAATTGCTTCTTCATAATATTATATCGGTGTTAAATACTCGTAATTTGTCTGTTTTATAACAGTACAGCATTTAGCGAACGTGTATCCACAACTTGATAATTATCTCTCAGCAACACAAGAAGTTAATGATTACCCAGATCGAGGTTTGGTCAGAAAAGGGCACATGTTTTTACTTAATCACCGAATAGATAATATAGTCTATTAGCTAAGTTTGAGGAGCGGCTTTGAGAATCTTGTTATTTGCAAACTTTGATGGTAATATAGAGTACGATCATCATGAACGAAGTATCATCGCAGTGTACTGGCGAAAAAAGAAAATCCACTACCCAATATTACCATCCCGTGTGTGTCGTAACAGGCAACAGGGGGCAATTAAACAGAAGGACAACAGCATCTTTCTGATAACAAATCATAATATTTAAAAACTGCGGCTGACAACCCGCTTTCCAAGCGTGGCAACTATGGCGAAAATTCGCCCTATAAGGCAATCTATTGGGGAGACCAATGACCAGCTATGGAAGTTTGATGGGCTGTAATGATGCCGATAATAAAGTATTTTTCAAGACCCTTAACGTGTTCTAGTTTAAAGGGTAATAAAGCAATATAGTTGCAAGTTTTAATGCATCGCTACTTTTTATTTTATGCTACAACTTAATACCTATTACTTGCGTTATAAAGAAATAAAAGCTTGTTAAAACTTGTTTTCAAAGTAAATTTATGTTGTGGTTATGGAAGAGCAGGATTTTCTGCCGCAGGCATTTTACAATGCCTACTAGGTAGATCTCAACAACTGTTTAAAGCGACTTAAAAAAAAAGCAGGATGGTTCTCGGTATTTCCCGTATATTTGAGTGAGCGAGATTTTTCAGATACTACACGACCGATTTTCATTATTCCTTTACTAGAGTTATCTTAATCTTCCCATAATTGGAAGGTTTAAATATAATTACACAAGTATGCAAGTTTTTAGTTTTTTTAGGTCGTAAAATTTGAAAAAATACTTATACTCTAATAACTACTATCATCAATATTGTCAGTCTATCAAAAGTTCATTGCTGAACATAGGCCTCCCTCATAGATTGCCTCATTTTAGCATGACAATGCTTGGCAGGCGGGTTGACAACAGCAGTTTTTATTTTGAGCTATTATAGTAGTGAATATTCTTACGCCTCCGTGAATGCCAAAGCTATGGACTTTAAAACTTTTACGGACCGAAATAAATATTTTTTGGTTTGTTTTGATTTGATCTTAATGTCAAATAACTCCTCGAGCTTAAAACGCGTTCGTTGCCTTTTTATGCTAAAATTTGGTTGCAGGTGTCCATAGGCTGCAGTATTTATCATCAGGTGGACGTCTAGCTCGTTTATCAAATCAGTGCTGATGTTTTGCTTAATAAATATTTAGTAGAGGCCTATGTCCAGCTGTAGACTTTTGTATGCTGAAGTAGAAAATAAGGTTTGTTTTTCAAATTGTATTGAATCCCAAAATTAAAATTATAAATAAAATATTTACAATATTTTGTAAAGTATGCAATCGAAAAGAAATTATTTTAATTTTATTTGCAGATATCTAAATAAACAAATTTATATTTTATCAACTAGCGATAATTATGTCAATCATTTAAATGCCCAATTTTGACGAACGCATCTGAAAATGAGTCGTAATTGTGTTACTAAAAAAATTAAATTTGCATCGTCGAATGAATGGAACAATAATTATAAACTTTTTAAGCGATAAGTAAATATTTTGGTCATAAATTTTGTAATTAATTACTTTTGAGGCATTTCTACTTCTATTTGAAATTTATTTTATTTATAATTTGAACATTTTAATGTTAATATTTTCATAAAGTAATCAAATGGTAAATGAAAAAAATAATCAATTAAAATTATGTTATAAATATTTAGAAATTTAAATTTGTACGCCACGATTTGTCAAAATTTAATGGAACTAATCAAGCATTTATAACAATATTTATTTTAATGTTAATAAATAATTATGAAAATAAGAATTAATATATGTTTTATTTACTGACACAGATAAAGGTTTCAAAAAGAAACATAAAAAGAATAATTACCTATATATAAAAGCTCCTATTTAAATTACTTTCTTCTAATTATTACCTGAACTGATACGGTTTTTAATATTCAAATCTTAACAGATTAATAATAGGAAAAGAAACCGTATGAATATAAGCATAATTAACGTCAGAATGACTACAGTGCCTTGTACGAGGGTGACACTGAAAGTTCTTAGAAAATCAAAAACTGAACAAAGTAGCAAGTTATAAGTTTTATTATACATTTTTAAAATAGGACACTACATCAATACATCGCTGCATCCGATGGAACCACTGAGAAAAGCACTTTGCCCACTCGTCCTTAGGGGTCTCTTCGACGGTATTTTGAAACACACCCACTGCTTCCTCGGCGGCCATAAAACGTTTTCCTCGAAGTTTTTCTTTTATTTTCAGAAATAAATAAAAATCGTAAGGTGCGAGGTCGGGGCTATAGGGCGGGTGACCCAGTAATTCCACGTCTGACGTCGCCAAGTAGTCGATTGTTTGCTTGGCGGTGTGCGACGAGGCGTTGTCGTGGTGAAGGAGGATCCTACTGCGAGGTCGTTTCTCCCGAACGTTTTCCAAGACAAGTGGCAAACAATTGTTACTGTACCACTCTGCAGTAACTGTTTTTCGATCCTCTAAAACAATTGTTGCGTAATGACCTGTCCTTCCGAAGAAAGAGGCCACCATCTTTTTTCCCACGCTTCGACCTCTCTTCACTTTAGTTGGCAACTCCTCGGAAGGAAACACCCAGACACTGTCTCTGTCTCTTAGTTTCAGGATCATAACAATAAATCCAGCTTTCGTCACCCGTATGTATGTCGAACACAGCATTTGAGTTACCTTCGTTAAATCTTTGAACCATTTCACGACACCAATCAACACGATGGAGTTTTTGGGCCTCTGTCAAATTATGAGGTATCCACCGGGCATAAAGCTTCCTGACCGCTAAATGTTCATGATGGATTTTGTGCACTTGACTCATACCGATGCCTTAGCTTGTCAGAATCTGCTGATAAGTCACTCTTTTGTCAGTCTCTATCATACGCCGCACAACACTGATGTTATCTTCAGTCGTCGCCGTAGAAGGCCGTCCCTCACGCAAATCATCGGTGATATTAGTGCGACCACGTTTAAACTCATTAAACCAGTTGTAAACGGTGGCACGAGATGAGGCTTCATCGTGAAAGGCCCATTGAAGTCTATCATTAATTTTCTTGTTGACTTAAATGACATCGAAAGTCATAAAAAATTATTGTACGAAAATTTTCTCGCGTTAAATTCATGCTGACGTGACACAGACAATTTTCAATTTGCCGCCAAATCGTAAACAAATGACAAATTAATAAAATACATACACAATAATATTGGCAAAGAGTTTCATTTTCAAAATTTGAACTTATTTTTTTATTATATCGTTTACAAGTGGCCAGTTCTAAAACTTTCAGTGTCGTCCTCGTATTTATCTATCTTCAATCAAAATGTGTGTTAAAACAAAATAAGAAGATTAATATTTTATACTATGTAATAGTAATAATAGTATAATTACGTCGTAGCAAAATATTATGTATTGTGATAAGAGTTTATTGTAATACATTGTCTGTTAAATAAAGTAGTAAGTAAAGTTAAATCCTATATGAATGTCCGCTTATATAAAAGCCAACTGCTGAGCACATGCCTCCTCTCATTTCTAAGAGGATTTTAGGGCAAGTAAGTATCCGTCGCGCTGCCCTTATGCGTTTTGATGGACTTCAATTGTCTTCTTAATATTTTTAAGGAAGATTTTAACCAAAGGTCAAATGACGGACCAAACGTGGCCGGGCAGCTTTCGGGAGATAACGATATATCTTCTCGTCACGTATTTATCAAAACCTTAAAACAAGGGAGTACAACTATGGCGTGTTACTATTATTGACATATGGAACTGAAACGTGATTTTTCACTGCTGGTCGTATGAGGCAGATTTATCATCATCATCATCATCATCATTGTCGCCCATCTAATTCCACAACTGAACATAGGCATCCCCATAGATTGTCTCACAAGGGGAATAATTGGATATTTCTGTTTATTTTAAGAAAGACACTGCTGCCCATTTCCTGATTGGTTTCCCTCTATCGCCTCTTACGACAACCATGGGACGATATGCACCAGTAAATATTATTTTGCCACCATTTCAAATTCATGATAAATAAATAAAGATAAATTGACTCCAAGTCACCGTCTGGGGTAGCCAAGTGTACCCATTACTCGATTTTGTCCCTTGTTTGTGGTAAGAGGCGACATAAGGAAATACTGGAAGGTACGGATGTCCTCATTTCTATCATGCAGAGAAACTGCGAGCATAGCCGGCAGGTGTCTCAGGACCGTGCTTTGTGGAATTACTTGGGGAAATCTACGTTCAGCTGTAGACTTGTGAATGATTGTAATAATAATGATGATGATGATGATGAATGTATACTTATCACTACCATGTTTCTGTATTTTATTTCTTCATTAATAAATAATATTTAAAAAGAAACCATTTAAAATTACTATAATTGCTTAGTTTTACCGACGTTATAAAACATTTTCATATGAGTTATCAGACCAAGCTGCAGCTTTCTAACTCGGCCGGGCAAAGCCGGAGAGTAATAGTATTAGGAGAGTAATAGAGTAATATATTCGAGTTTTTTACATCAAATTTCTTGCAGCCCAGGTATCCTCTTAAAGTTATTTATTATCTCCTTTTTATGGTTTTAAAAGACAAAAGATACCTTAATTCACAATTTTTCCAAACAGTTTCGTTGTTACTATGCTACTGTAAAAAATTCAAATAACTTTAAAATTAAATAATTGTATTAATTAATCCACACGGCCGGTATCAAAGGAGGTAATTATTAAAGGACGTTAAGGCTTGCCTTCATTACTACAGCAAAGAGATTATTACACGAGTTGGCTTAAGCTTTCAACTGATTAAAAATTCATAGTGGGTATCCAACAAAACACAATCTTAAGCTCACTTTGTAGAAAATAGGGTAATGACACTATTTTTAAAACAGATATTAAACATAAAAAAACATGTTATTAAACATGTACGAACATGTACATGTTTTTTATGTTTAAATAAAGTTTTTACGGATTTTATCGCGTATATTAACTTATTTTATGTTCCCGACGTTTTGAGCACTTTACAGCACCCAAGTTCACGGGAATAACTGAGGTGTTTGACGTCCCAGTGTTCTAGTTAACCACGGCTACCTCCAAATTAAAATTATCAAGTTTTGGTTCGACTTACGCAGTATGAACCTGTAGTATCTTGAAGCCTTGCAGTTGCATGCTTGGGTTGGGATTTAATTTTATAAATCATAGGATCCAAAGCAGATGGTAGCACCCACCCATCTTCTTTATTGAAATTAGGATGTTTTTTTTTTATTTCAATAGCCTCGCATGTCATTCTTGAAAGGAATCGGTGTTCTTTAGAGAGGATTTGTGGTCTATCAAATTTGATGTAGTGACAGGGACGATCCTGTACGTGTTCACAGACTGCAGACTTTCCGGAACGTCGTTTCTTCACATCAGCGATGTGTTCTCTAACGCGGGTTTTTATTGGGTTTTTATTTTGTCCTATTTAAGAGAGACCACATTTACAATCAAACTTGTACACTCCTGCATCTCACAGAGGGATATTACACTCGACTAATGGTAAAACTGACTAATCTTCTTCGGCGGCTTGAAGTATGTTTTAATGGAAGCACGCTTCAAGATATAGCCAATCTTGTTAGTGACACTTCTGACATAATTATGGCAGTACAGCAGCAGAGACAATTTTTGATTTTGGTAGGGTTGGTACAGGAGGATAAAACTAAATAAACAAAACGTTTATCAGCATTTTAATAGATACTTAAGATATAATATTTTTTTATAAACTACATATTCTAAATATTTTACTTTTATAATTATTGTTCTTCAACAATTACTTGAGGCTTTTAATTAAATGGTAAATTCTAAATTTAATGTAAAGTTTTTTTTATTATCTATTGGAAAGCACTCGCATTTCGTAACAAATATAAAATCTTGGACACGTTTTAATATTTCACTACCAATATTTGCAATGTTTCTTTCGACGTCAAAATATTCGTGAAATTTTCGCTTCAGCAATTCAACAAACTCAATAAAATTGTCAGGAAGTATTATTTAATTAAGTTCGTCGTATGCGCAATAAAGATTTTAAATAAATAAATATTATCCTTTCTTCATAAGAATGCGTTTCACATACGCTTTGAAATTATACGAAAGCAAATCATTAATACTAAATCACTAATATTACATATACCCAAAAATGAGCCGCTAGTTTTATGAAGTCTGTACTTTGGTACAGCAAGTTTTGGATTAATTGCGCGTGTTAAAATTATGAACATCATTCATTTTGTCAAGTATATTAAAATAGTTTCTTAAAGTATTATTATTATCTAAAATAAAAAGGGATGGAATATATATAGATATTAATTTCTTTATAATAGTCTCTGAGTGAGTCCCTTGATCTGATATTGTAAATAGTACGTATAGCTCTTTTCTCTTGTATTAATATATTTTAAATATCAGTTGCTGATTCTCACATAATAATCCATAGGATACGTAGTACTGTGGAAATGGCTGTTGTAAAGCAAATCTCACTTTTTCCACTTCAGTTAACAGCAGTAGCAGTTAGCAGCAGCCGTAGTTCATTCCTTAAAAGAATGTATTCAATTGAACACTGTATTTATTAAAATCCTTGTAATGGCTGGAAAAATAATATTTTCCCATATTTATAGGTTGTTCAGATCTATTAACGTACAATTTTATTTTCTCACATTTGTGGTGTTCGAGACAACATTTTCTATACAAATATCCCGCCACATAGACTAACCATTTTTTTTATGGTAAATCAAATAGGTGATCAATTGTTCCTACTGTTAACACAGGAGTAGTAACATTGTCAGGTTACGGTGATGGTGTATTAAAATACGACAATCGTCTGGTTTCATAAGTAACATATCCAAATCGTATCCACAATTAGTATTTTGATGTTTCCCTAAGATATTGGTTATAAACATCTTATTGAAGGCAATACTAACTAGACGACATGTTGGTTCCTGGCATTTACCACCCGCCTGTCTGACTTTTCGAAAGAAATTTATTAAATCTTTATTAAGACGTCTCGTAAATATAAATTAATTTTAATTCTTCGTGAAATTTTCTTAAAGATTTTATAGACACTTGAAATCCGTGAATGAAATTCATGCTATTTGTAACGTCTTTCTGCCTATAACTTCTTATTGATTTTAGTTAGAAAAATGTTAGCATTTCTTCTAAAAACTCAATTTGATAACTATCGCATTGAAAAGCTCTTTTATATTTATTAGGAGATCGCAGTGTACTTGAGTTTAAGAAATCAATCAAATTATTAATTTTATATATATGTATCTCTTGCGGCAACCTTGATAAGATTTAAATCTACGTAAACCATATTTACAATTTTTAAATTAATTTGATACAAATTATTCTTTAAAAAACAAAATTTCACGCTTATTATTTTTACACAACCCTGAGTTTGAGCACTGGCCGAGCCGGTTTAAAGAAGTTTCTCTCTGTACGTGACGAGCCGCTAGTGCTCACACACACACACGCACCTCAAGCTTGTAGTAGTGTATCTATCATAGCGCGTTTGTATGAAGCTTTGCCTCTCTACGGTACGATTTCTTTACTCATATGACAGCAGTCACACGATCGACTGTTGCCGGCTTCGCTCGTTCACTGTGACGTAGGCGCGGGACCCGAAAACTTGCTTGACGTGTTGGCGGCTTGACACCTGGCTCGGCGGCCAGAAACAAAGATTTTCCAACGGTAATATAATATACGCGATAAAATCCGTAAAAACTAGTTTTATTTAAACGAGTAGTGTTCGCGTAAACATAAGAAATCATTTAACTTTTTGTTAATGATTATGTTTACACACAAATAATATGTATATCTATATATTTGTGTGTAAGTATGTAATTAAAGTTAATATGTTGTAGTTTCACGTAGTCGTTTGCACTTTGCTACCATAATATTATCTTTGCTTACCCTGGAGGTAGAATGCACTTTGGCAATTAGGCCACTTTTTTGTACTTGATGTGTAAATAGAGCCTTAATAAATAAATAAGCAACTTTTGATTAAGATTTTTTTTCACACTAAATCAAATGTTAACTTTAATATTTATTAATTTTTATAATTTTACTTTATTATGTTAACCTATGTAAACGGACTTAAACCCTTTAATAATGTCGTCCTGACCGAATTTGGGTCACGGCGGCCAGTCTCAACGGAGACTAGCCATCTGCGGGAGACATTATTATAGTGCCCAAGTGTATGCGCAAGCACAGATGCACTCTCTTTTCCCTTACTCTCATTGTCCGATGGGACGGTAATTCGACACGACCGGAGAGAGATCAGGCGCAGGATCAACGACTTGACGTACTTTCCGAGGCACGGGGGTGAAATACCGCCATTTTTCTAATTCCGGGCTGCTACTGAGAATTTCTTGACAAAAATCAAATAATTGATTTTGGCCCGACCCGGGATTCAAATCCTCTCGATCAGCAATCGCATTTACGACCACTAGACCAGCGAGGCAGTCGTCGTGCTGATTTACCACGTGCTCGTTGGCAGACGCAAGCTTCGTGACAAAAACGTGTGAAGTCCGGCAACACGTATTGGGACTGCGCGGCTGACACTGCCTTAATCTTTTTTTTTGCATCCAATGCAAGGCCCCCTCCGGAAGCGGGGGGAGGGAGGTGGTGAATACTCATAGCATACCACGCAGCCGGCTGCGTGGTTATGTGGGACTCACTTTGAACAAGTGCCTTACCCAATAAACACCACCTGGGAACGGCTTTGCCTAAATGGCCTTTCCGCCGAATCTGATGCGACCCCCTTAAGGGATAAGGGGGCGCAGTGCCTTAACCCTGCCTCGAACGTATATATAGGCTGCATTTTTAACGGTTTATTTACTTTATCTGAATTATTTACAGAAACGACATGTATACAAAGAAAATCAATTATATTACAACATATTGCTGTTGTCTGTTGTCTTAATAACAACTAAATAAAAAAAAATGCGGTTACCAATATGCGACGACATGTATACAAAAGAAAACTTCAATTATATTAGACCAAACTGCTGTTGATAGTTCGGTAGCGCAGTGAGAGATTGGCGGCGTTCGTTGGGCCGCGAGTTCCACTCCCGCACGTTTTTGTCCATGTAAAGTTTATGCATCTCAACCTCTATGATACAAGAGAAACACCTAGCGAACGAAAAACAAGTAAGAACCGACTTCAATAAAATAAAATAATTTCTACATAATAGCTTCTGAAGTCGTTGCTGAGACTTAGGAAGACTAATGCCAACATACTCAAACTCTGCTCAATTTTAAGATGCCGTTAAGTCTCGTGCTGTATACTGTACTTAAGTCAAAGTGACTGTGACACCACGAGACTTCCCTAATATCACAAACTCAAGGTAACAATTAGAATGTAGTCTTTTATTGTAGTGTTTTTATTGTAATCATTTTACAATAAAAACTTTATCGTCTATTAGTGAAACCCTTAGGGGTAGAATTTTCACTTCAAATTTTATTATTTAGAATAATAATAAATTAATTCGATTTCGCCGTTTCCGAGAACATACATAAAAAACATGAGCGTCGAATATAGATTATTATATAATTTGATTTTGTTGATTATCAAGTCTTGGCTATTATCTCTATATTTGAACATGGTAGAGCCATGCTGCAGCCATATTAATTGCATAGTTGTAGCACGAATGGGTTGGCTCGACCGGGGAAGGTCCACGCTCTCACAGAATACCAGCGTAAAATAGCAACTTAATGCTGCTGTGTTTCGTATGGTGAGTGTAGGGAACCGGAGACCCTTTTTACTGGAAACGAGGCATTCCATCTTAGTCCTCATAGGTCACAACGCATCTGCATTTTGATTCGCAAACGAGGATAGATGTAGATGTCTATGGGTCGCAGCAACCACCAACTATCAGGTGGACTGTGTGCTCGCTTGTCACCCTTATCCTATAAAAAAAAATATATAAAAATCAATTGCTGTCCGTTAGTCTCGCTAAAACTCGAAACTAGCTCGGCCGATTCTGATGAATTTTTTTTTGTGTGTGTTTGAGTGGGTCCGTGGATGGTTTAAATTCACAATTGGACCCGGTAGATGGAGCTGTTGTTGAGATCCAGAAATCACTCGTGAAAAGCCGGGGCGGATCGCTAGCTGATTATAAATTTGACTGTTCCGTGGCGCAATGGCTTAGCAATGAGTTGCGGCGTTGAGGGCTGCGGGTTCAAACCCCACACGGATCAAGTATTTGTTTGGCCTGCAAATAATTATTACGGGTCTGGATGTTAGTCCTAGTGAAAATTATGTATGTAAACTGCCCCCACGATGTAGGAGAAATTCCTACAGTGGGCGTAACAAATTAAAAAAAAAGATAGGAGAAGGATTATTTAAAGAATTTCCGCCGCTTTAAGTTTTAGTACAAATACAATATGAAATTCTAATCTTAAGCTATAATGTCATCACAAAATATAAAAATCATGAATACCAAATTTTATGTTTCAATAATATTCAGAGCACGTTATAAACCCGTATCAAACCATGGTAAAGATGTCGGTGTCTTTCAAAGTTACATAAATAATCCCTTACTTATCCAATTTAAGGGCACCTTTTTAAGGGCCGTGGTCGTATCTATGTGAGACCTGAGTTTTCTGCTTTAATTTCATAGAGTTAAGCAACCTAAATTCCGTCCCACGAATGGCTCTAACGAAAATGTTATAATAGTGGCAATCTTAAACGCCTATTTTGTCACGTGCTCCACGACTCAGGAATATAGCAAAGGCCTAATATTTGCTTAAAAATTCCTTAAATTTACTATGAAATGCTAAAAATACTCAACAAGTATTGAATAATTATAAAAATAAAAGGCTTTTTATTAAAAGGATTATAATACAATAATACAGATAGAAACCGATTATAAATTTTACATTATAATAGGAACGACTCCTTATATTAGATCATAATATTTTAATTTATCGGTGTGTAATCTATCTTGTTCAAAATATATCTAAAACGATCACTTCTTAATAATACTCCGTTTAATATATTCATATAGTTTAACAATATTTATTTATTTATTATATGGACAACCAAAAACAGATTTAAATTTTAACAAACCACAATTAAATTTAACAACAATCAAATTTTATTTAAAACACAAACAAATATTTAAATATATCCCTATAAAGTTTGAATTAAATACAAAGGGGGGGAGGGGAATTTTTTGATAGAGAGCGTGCGGAGACACAACACACATATTATTATAGGTAAGGAGGTCGTACTCTATCGACCTAGCGACCGACCGATCGACGGATGTACAAATAATAATCGAGTTGGGACTTGAAAAGGAGTAAAACATTAATACCAGCAACCTACCATTCGATCTCCTGTGGCTCCATTGAAAAATTTATTATATATAATGGTAATCTTAATAGTTTGTTTTGTCACATGATTTGCGATGAAGGAATACATGGTGAAAACAGCTGTATATCAGAAGCAGAAATAATTTACCTAAACTTAACTTTAAATTATTTTACTCAATGATGAAACAATTAAAGTCTCAAACGAAAGATTTATGAAAGTAAGATCTTTGAAATTAAAGAAATTTTGTGGAAGGTCATATCTGAATTTTCTGCATACCAGTAAAAGGCGTGAACGGGTTTGTGTTTAGTCGTATTGATACTTGTTGCGGTGTGTGGCATTGCGTCTCTGTGTTGGTATTTTGGGCATTTTATCGTGAATTTAATGGTGCTCTCTAGTGCACCTTGCACCTGAGTAATTTTGCCCAAGATACGTCCCACGATGACGGGTCTGCAAATTGTTTGACCTCTCTGATGTTTTATATAACTATAAAACTAAATCAATGTTTGTTACTTTCCCATCTTTGAAAAAATAAAGGCAAATTGTTGATGGAGAAAAACACGAATATGTATAATACTTCACGTCAGTTACACTTACCCTTTTGGATGGATGAACTTTATTTTCTAGCTTATATATTTATAAATGTTCTGTGTTCTTTCCAAGCGAGACGGAATTAATTAAAAGAAAATTTACTGAAATCGAGGATATATTATATAGGACTTCATTGGCCAACAGCTACTCACTATCAGATGTATCGTGTAGTCGTTACCTAGTTGGATAAAATTTGTATGTAATCATCATCATCATCATTACAGCCCTTCACAAGTCACATACAAATATGGCCGGCATTTAGCTTGCTAATACGTTGGGCTACGTTGGTTATTCTGGTTCTACTGCGGATATCCTTATTTTATGTCTATCCCGCAGAGAAACTCCAAGCATAGCCCTCTCTATAGCTCAATGTCAAAAAATTATCTGTTTCGCCGATGATGCATGTCTCCTTTTCTCGGGCGACAATTTTGAGGAGGTTTTTAGATATGCCCAAATAGGGCTTAATCCTGTCACTCAGTGGCAACCTAGTAACCTTTTGACGATTAACACAGCTAAAACAATTTACATTACTTTTCAACGTTTATCCCTTCCACCCCACAACACCTATAAATTGATTGTTCACTCTTGCGGTCAAACACCTATATGTTCATACACAGAATTAACCATTACGAACTCTATTAAATACCTAGGTGTTAAGCTTTAGATCAGCATCTAAAATTTGAAATGCTAATTTATATATTCAGAAACTTGCGTCATTTTGCTGATTTTAACTGAATCAAAAGAGTATATTTCGCATTATATCAGTCCGTTTTGATCTATTCTATACCTGTCTGGGGAGGCTCTTCAAAACATTACTATTACTATTAGAAAGAGTCCATAGAGCTATCTTAAAAGTAGCATCCTTTCGTAATTTTCTTTACCCTACTAAAGAACTTTATAAGGAGTAGAAAGTACTATCAGTGCGACAGCTATTTGTCCAATCTGTTATAAAAGACAACATCGCTTAGGATCTAGAGTTCAAAAGCAAAAAGCGAAGATATTATTTGGTGTGCACGGGCAAGGCATTTTGAACGAAATACGCACATAGATTTTTTGGTTTTCTTGGTCCTTATTTATACGACTTATGTAACGGTAAAATTGATGTATGTTCTTTATCATCATACGAATGTAGAAATAAGGTTGCCTCCTGGTTGCTGAACCTAAGCTATGATGATCCGCCCGGCTTCGCATGGTGATTTCTGGATATCGACAACAACGCCACCTACCAGGTCCAATTGTGAATCTAAACCAATCATTGTAGTTTTTAAAGAAATATATGTTTCGGTTTTAATTTTTATATCGATAGCTAATCGATGATTTTTGATTTGCTTTTTGTATCGTTAATCGCCTTTTTTAATTACTCGAATTAACAATGCTCCATCTCTAGACACGCCAAAAGTGTAAGCTGTCACCCACACCATGCTATAACGCAAATACTATAAGTAGTTGTAATTGTAGTTAAGAAGATATTTAACTGTTGTCTCTGTTTGCTATTTAGTGCGACATTGTTTTCTTTCTTGTTTTTTTTTATTGTTTTAACTAGAATATAAGTGGACCTCGTTTTATTGTTAATTATATGTTCGTTTTACATAAAAGCGACATTTTTTTAGAGCCGAAGTAAAATAAACGCCGATAAATCTGGCAACATGAAATTTGCCAATTTTAGTTTTATTCATTTTTTTTAAAAAGGTCGGGGAAAAAGTTTCTTCGTATTTTATATACAAATTCAATACATTTTTTTTCAAAGTTTAATTACATTTAATTATAATATATATGTGCCATTTTGTTCGACAACTTCTTGTCATCTTGTAGGTAGTGACATTATCCCAGTTCTGTAGAAATCTTGGGATTTTTGACCAAAAAAATGCGACAAGTAGTTTTAAGAGTCCTCTCTTGATGTTAACCTAACACTACCCAAAGAATTCTGAAGAGACCGAAACAGGTCAAATCTGAGGATGCAAGGTCAGGACTAAATGGTGGATGCATTAACACTTCTCCAAACCAAGCTCTCTTAATTTTTGCTGAGTGGCCAAAGATGTGTGCGGTCTGGAGTTATCATGATGAAAGACCACTCCTTTTCTGTTGATCAATCTGGCAGTTTTTTCTCAATTTCTTGCTTGAGTCTCATAAGTTGTTGGCAGTAGAGATCTGAATTGATGGTTTTTGGCCAGCGGTAAAAGCTCATAATAAACGATGACTTTCCAATCACACCATACACACAGCATCACTTTATTGCGTGTTCCACTTTTTCAAAAATGGCATCGACTTTATCCGTATGAGCGCGACCAGAGCGAGCTGCATCTTTGAAATTGAAATTACCGGACTGAAAACGCTTGAACCAACTTTGTGCTAAGATTACTGACACTGCATTAGGTCCATTACCGTTACAATTTTTTTTGCGGCTTGATTTACATTAAAATGTAAATACGACCATGTAACTTCTTTTCGTACTCAGCTAAATTGGCTGCCTGTCCGTCAGCGCAGATATGTTAGAATACTCTGCACCCTTTCCACAATTCTGAACGATGCATGTGCTCCCGAGTATCTGAAATCCAAATTTCAATATCTGGGATATTCTCATAAATGTTCTCTCCGTTCTTCGGCTAATCTTAAGTTACTCAATCCTTTACACAGTACTTGTTACTTATCTCACTCTTTTTCCCTGACGGCCATCAGACTCTGGAATGATATCTCTCTTGACTTTAAAAAAGCTCCCAACAAGTTTGTTTTAAAAAAAATCAAGTCCGTAAGTATATAAGAAAATCGGTGCAAGTTTGAATTAACACATTCTCTTATTTCATATACATATGTTTCATATCTGTTCTGACAGATATTTAAGTTCATGTATGTATGTATTGTATGTAGCCTCTTAAATGTCTATCTCTGTTTAGCCTAATGGTTGACTGGTAGAGAATGCCCTATGGCATTAAGTCCGCCATATGTACTACTAGACTCTGTTCACACCTGTAGCTTATCTCAATATAATTCTATACGTAATTTAAATGGGAGACTACTTGACCTGGTTTTCTCTAATGACCTTATAGATGTTAAGGAATGCTATGAACCATTACTAAAGACCCCAGATGTGCACCTATGATTATAAATGCTGATTTTGTTGAAATACATAAACTAGATGAAAAGAAGAAAAATGCTTATCTTTTTCACAAAGGTTTATTAGTTAGTTAATTACACGGCTATTAGTTCAGCTCTTGATGAGGTAAACTGGTATAACTTTTTAGGGAAAGACTCTCTAGAAAATGTGGTTACTCTCTTTGATAATAAATTATATGAACTTAGGGAACAGTTTATTTCTATAAAATCCATGAGAAGCTCGTCACACCCTCCATGGTATAGTTCTGCGCTACTAAAGGTCTTAAAAGAAAAACACAGGTATCATCAAAAGTTTACGTTATATGGTAATTTATCCGACTACCAATCTTATTCATTATTACGTAAAAGGGCTAAACAGTTAGAGCGAGACTGCTTTGAATCCTATATTGATAAAATCGGATCTTCCATAACTGGCGAAAACTTTCTAGTCTTTTATAAAAAGTAACTGGAATCTTCTGCGAGCACTGGTGAAAGAATTAGAAACTTATTCGCTAAATACATCAGTACTACTTTCGTTGAACCAAAATTGGAAACATCTGATTCTAAATTATTTCCTATAACCGAATATAGTACAAACGGTATTAGCTCAATACACGTTTCATATGAAGGTATTTTGAAGCTAATACAAAGCCTCGACAGCTCCAAATCTGGTGGCCGCGACCATATTTCTTTTAAAGGAGAGGGGGCAAACGAGTATGCGGCTCAACTGGTGGTAAGTGACTACAGCCGCCCATGAACAACTGCAAAACCAGGGGAATAGCAGATGCATAGCCAACCTTTTAAAAAAGAGTAGGCTATTTTCTTGAAGGTCCCTAAGTCGTATCGGTTCGGAAAAATCTCTGGTGATAGTCGATTCGACAAGGAAGTTGTGCGAGGAAGAAAACTTCTTCTAAATCGCACATTAGTGGACCACGAATCATCCAAATGGTATGGATGGTATCGCGAGTTTTATCGCGATGTGCGATGGTGAAATTGAGCGGTTGGAATTAGTTCGAACAATTCCTCAGAGCACTCCCCGTGGTAGATGCGATAAAATACGTAAAGAGGTGCATCTTCTCTTCGCAGTGCCAGTCAGTGAAACCGATCAGAAAAAGCTCGGTCGCTGACGATTCGAACCGCTCTGCGCTGGATGAGATCAAATAGAAGAAGCTGGCACTGGGAAGCCCCAGCCCAGAGATGGGAACAGTATTCTATGTGAGACTCAACCTGCGCCTTGTAAAGTTACAGGTGGTGCGCCGGCATGAAATACTGTCCCGCCCTACTGAGCACACCAAGCTTTTTAGAGGCCAATTTAGCCTTCTCTTCCAAGTGACCACGAAACTGCACGTCACTCATTATGTCGACGCCGACGATTCTGATACTGGCTGAGGCTAAATGTAGTGATTATATTCTCTTTGGCTGAGGCAACAAGGGGAGTGCCCTGATACTGAGGAGATACAACAAAGGGGTTCTTTTTAGCGGTAAACGCGCAAATTTGTGTCTTCTGGGGATGTAACGGGACTAGATTTAGTCGCCCTCAGTCCGATACTTTGTTAAAAAAAGTCTCGACTTCAGACATAAGTTTGTTCCGGTACTCAGCGACATTTTCCGAGAAATATTGCCACAGCCGGTGTATAAAGCATCACCAGCGCTGTCGTCCGCATAGCAATGAATATTACCGGTGTGCAACATATCATTGATATGCAGAAGAAACAGCGTTGGTGATAGCATGCAGCCTTGTAGAACACCAGCATGGCACCATTAATGGGCTTGTAATCGGAGCATGGACCGTCTACTACGACCTCGATGCTCCGATCTGCAAGAAAACTGGTGATCCAATTACACGATTTCTCGGGAAGCCAAATTTATCATAAATTGAGCTAAAACTTAGATAAACCCATTAGTATACTTTTTAAGCGGTCGCTAAGCATCCTATGTTTGGTTTCTAAAGTTCTTGAAAGAATCGTTTATAATGAAGTCTATTATGCAGTACAAAACTGTTTAGGTGATGAACAACATGGGTTCTTTTGACAGCGTTCGACTACTTCCAATCTCATTTCGACTAATGAGTTCGTCACTAAAGGCATGGAGCAGCGTGAACGTGAAAGTGTTTTGATCGTATTAATCATCGTGTTCTTTTACAAAAGCTATTAGCTGCGGTGACTTGTATAGATATTTTTGTTTGTATATAGAGAATCGGACACAGGCTGTGGTTTTGAATGGTTACATGTCTGGTTGGTGGTCAGTCCCTTCTGGTGTTCCTCAGGGTTCATTACTTGGCCCCCTCTTATTCGCAATATTTATTGCCGATATTAATTCATGTTTTAAAAATTCTCTTATACTACTTTTCGCCGATGACATGAAAATTCTTAAAACTATTCATAATCTAAGCGATATTCAACAACTCCAAGAAGATCTAACAGGTTTGCTGATTACTGTAATTTCAATAAACTTCAATTGAATACCTCCAAATGTTCTCATATAACATTCACAAGACAAATATCTAGTATTGGGTTCGGTTATACTCTTCACAATCAGAGCATCAGCAAGGTAAATTATATTCATGATCTCTGCGTAATACATGATAGTTAATTTGTATTCGACAAACACATTGAATATACTGTCAATAAAGCATCCAAGGCTCTTGGTTTCATTTAAAGAACTTCAGCCTGCTTCCGCTCTCTGAAAACTATTAAAATTTTATATTGCTCCTATGTGCGTAGCCATTTAAAATATGCGTCTCAAGTATGGAACCCACAATATAAAGTTTATATATCTCGTACTGAAAGTATACAGAGAAAATTTTTGAGATAACTCGACTTCAATGCACAAAACATTTAGCCAATTATCTTGAAAGATGTAAGAGATATAATTTTTGCCGTTTAAATATATACGTAAAGTCAATGATATTTGTTTCTTAGTTAATATAGTGAATGGATCTATTGATTCTTCTGAGCTACTTACTCACATAATGATTTAGACCGATTTAATGATATTTAGACAGTGACCCTTGCCGTTATATATACCTGCTTCAAGAATTATAGAAAAAATTCTTTCTTTCTGCGTAGCGCAAGGGAATTTAATAAGCTTTCATCTGTAGTAGATATTGACCTATTTTCTATTAGTTCGAAATTTGTAAAAAAAAAAACTGTTAAACAGAGAATTTTTCACTCACAGCTGCGACTAGCATGACACAAATTGCAAGCTCCTTTGTCTCACGGCAGATGAAACTAAGCGTTTTTTTTTTGTTAATGTTTTTAAATTTTTTTGTTATTAATTTAATCAATCTCTGGAGTATTTTTAATTTGCATAAAGTCGGATGAAAGTAATATGTGAAGCCTTGTAATAAGCAATTCCTATCACCATTTTGTAACTTTACGAAGATATTCGTCTGTAAGCCTTCCTAAAATGAATAAATAAATAAACATACAACACTCCTCCTCCCCCAATGAATGCCACAAAATAAGCTCTTGAACCACTATCATCGACTTTCTGCATGTCTAACCAGGTCGTCACTCTATCTAGTTTGGGAACACACGGTTATCGATATGATGCTGCCACTCGAAAATCTATCTTTCCCATTGGTTGTCACTTCTTCAAGCTATATATATATATATGTCCAATACGTTGCCGTCGGACTATATCAGCTATTCTAGTCCTAGTGCGCGTATGCTCATTCAAGCTTGCTGAGCGACCTATTCTTCAGTGATGTCTTAGTGATTACGAGGATGACAAACCTCTAAATCTCTGACCAATATCCAAATGCATGCAGCGAGACTTACGCAAATTTAATACTAGTCATTTTTTAAGAGTTGTTAAAATAAATATTTCTGTAGAAATTGTATGGGAATATATTGTTTCGTCATTTCGTTTTATGGTCTAATTATCATCTTATTGATATATTAATGATCTTTTATGTTTACGCGAACACTACAAATTTAAATTAAACTAAGTTTTACGGATTTTATCGGATTCGAAAAAGTTTAAATATTTAAACTGAAGGTAGCCGTGGTTAACTATAACATTGGGACGTCAAACACCTCAGTCACCCATGTGACCATGGGTGATGTAGAATACTCGAAACGTCGGGAATTTAAAATAAGTTAATATACGCATTAAAATCCGTAAAACTTAGTTTCATTTAAATTATTGATATATTTTTAAAAACACAAAACTAATTTCAGTCAAAATCGAAAATTTCCCATATTTTATAACGGTACTAAAATTAGATAAGTTATATAACGTAGTAAGTTATTAATCATGGTGTCAAATATGCCGTGGTGGTGCCGTGTAGTGGCGGTGTAAAAATATCCACTACCCCATATCGTCCCGTGGGTGTCGTAAGAGGCGACAGAGGAAAATTGAAACAGGTGATGAGCAGCAGCATCTTCCTGATAACAACTCAAAATAATAAAAAACTGCGGTTAACATCCCGCTCGCCAGGCATGTCAACTACGGCAGATTCCCCCTTAAGAGAAAATCTATGGGGAAGGCCTTTGTTCAGCAGTGGACTTTTATAGGCTGTAATAGATGGATGGATGGATGGTTTCAAATACCCAATTGGTTGAGATTGAGAAGAAGTTTTTCAATCTTGCTAGTTTTTCTTTATTCCATAATGACCCAGAATGTTCATATTAATGGTATATCATCTGTTAGTGATCGTGTAACTTCTGAACAGCTTAACAAAATAGTAAACCAAAAAAATCTGAGCCCGATAGGTCAATGTGGACGATTAATTATAACTTTTATATTTTACACTGTAAATAATTTACTAAGGAACCGCAGATTAAAACTAAAACATATGCGGATTTAATTCAGAGTGAATTTTTTTTTATCCAGCCAATCCAGAGGACCAACTAGTATATATTTAAACACTCAAGTACACGTGCCATACAATTTTATTTACTAACTATAATCTGACTTACTATGATATTTTTGGGATAAAGTGGATAAAAGTTCAGATCACGTACATCTTTTTCCAACTAGTTGCAAATTCCGTCGCCGCGAGTAAAACTGAATAAGACGAATCATAAGTTTCTGATCAGCGAAATCAGAGTCTCTTATATTTCGTGAATTCAATAACCATACGCCATCACGAACGACTATAGAGGGAATAATTTTTACAATAACAATGATTTTCAACATTAGTACAGGTACGCCACTATATTTTAACAGTTTCTGCTGTTGGCTATTAAATTCTTATTACAATGTATGAAATTTAGAAAACTATTAATTAATTCCATATATAATTCTAAATCAATTTTTTTAAACAATCCCTTATTATGTTTGCAGCTGCTCTATTTTTTTTCTCGTTTTTAGGATTATGATGATTCTTTAGAAAAATGTTAACTCTTCCGAAATCCTGGAAGGGTTAACATTTTTCTAAAGAATGACTCAAAAAGTAGAAGTAAAAAAAAACCCTAAAAATTTAATAAATTTTGATAGGCCTATATATTTAGGATTCCCCATAGAATGCCTCATTTTCCATAGTTGCCACGCTTAGCATTATTTTCTAGTTGTTATTAGGAAGACGCTGCTGCCCATCTCCTGGCGTGTATCCCTCTTTCTTCTCTTTCGACACCACGGGACGATATGAGGTAGGAGATATCCTTACACCACAACTACACTGTAATAATATATCCTTATTATCTTCATTTTGTTCATCAGCTCGTATCCACCCGTGGCATTGTTACTGCTGAACATAGGTCTCTTCTCCATGAAGAGGATGTGCCTTAACTACCATGCTTGACTGGTGGATTGGCAATCGCTGTACCAGATGTTTGGCACTTTTAACGCTGCTCTCCGTCTCAGGATTAGGTATTTTATATCTGGCGAAACGGGATGATTATACCACCATCTACCGTATGCCATAAGACCTTTCTGGCAATGCCCAAAGTTGCCTTTTACGACAACCACGGGACGAAATGGAAAGATGGATTCCTTATATCGTCACAACATGGCAATTATGTATATATCCCTATACACATACATATAATTATTCTTTATAATATGTCTGCTGGTTCTAACTATTTATGCTGTCTCTTGTTGGTCTAGTGGTCGTAAGTGATTATGCTGTGGTCCAAGGATCGAATCCCGGGTAAGGCCAAAATCAGTTATTGGATTTATGTGTCGAGAAATTCTCAGAAGTAACCCGTTGTCTGGAAGTTGGCGGTGTTACACCCACGTGTCTCGGAACGTCGTTGGTCCTACGTCTGATCTCTCTTCGGTCGTGTCGGATTGCCGTCCCATCGGACCATGAAAGTGAAGAAATAGAGATTGCACACACTCGTGCATTTTTCTGCCCTGCGCAGATGGCTATGCTCCGTTGCAACTAGCCGAAATTCAATCTAGAGAACGTTACGTTATTATAATATTCCATAAACTCTGTGCTGAGATGAGAGCATGGCCTTCTGAATAGAAACAAAACACTTCACCAGAATTCGGCACAAAATTACACATTTTACCTTTCACATCAAAAGAAATGGAAACGTTCGTATTTCCTATTATGATATTGGAATTCCCGTACACGCGCGACTTGCGATTGGAATTTCTATTAGGTAGCTAACGCAGCGTTTTATACTGTTATATTTATAACGTAGAAGGTTCGACCCCCATTGTCACCTGTGGATTGTTGTATAAGTTTATAAAGTTTACAAATTCTTTTAGCTTTTTATTTAGTTTTTTTATTGAATAAAACTAATTTTACGGATTTTATCGCGTTTAATCCTAAGTTATTTTTACTATTTTTTCAATGTTTTAGTGGTTTATATTAAAAGAAAAGTAACCTGGGTTAACTATGACATCAGGACGTTAAACACCTGAGTCTTCCCGTGACCGTGCTTTAAAACATCTAAAACGTTAGTAATTAAAATTACGTATAAATAAATTAAAATTAAATGCGATAAATGTCGTAAAATCAGTTTTATTAAATTTGTAGTATTCAAGTTATTCAACGTAAGAAATCATTAGGAGAAATTATTTTTATTAATGATAGTATTAAAAATTCCTATAATTGCTTCCGTCATACTGGCAGTTGTATAATCACCACACTTGATACGGAGATTTCTGGTCGCAATTCCAAATGCATTTCACCTTTAACGCTACTTCCCGTTATCGATTCAGAGAGTATACACGAAATTGTTACACCGCCATCTATCGGAAAACAATATGATATTTTACTAGGTTTAGGACAGTCCTCTTTTCTGCCGTAATCCGTCTGGGTAGCTATCACCCTTTTTCCTATTTCTGCCACCAAAGAGCAGTGCGTGCACAGTGCACTGCTGTGTTCCGGTCTGAAAGGAAAAGAGAGCCAGTATGATTACATGCCGAGGACATTCAACCTTAGTTCTCAAAGGTGACAATGCATCAGTAGCTTTCTATGTTAAAAGTTGGTTGCAGATGTTCATGGGCTGCAGTAGCTACTTAACATCAGGTGGACTGATAATTCGTTTCTTACTTTAATTTAATTTCGATAATAATAAACACAATAGTCAACACTTGATAATATAGTCGCATTTTACGACAAACACGGATAGATATTGAGTGATGGATTCTCTTTTGCTGTTCTCACTCGGCGAGTGCTCGCAAATTTCCATGCAATTTTCATTAATTTACAAGAAAATTCTCAATCTAGGAACGGTATTGCATATAAGTAAGCGAGAGCATTCCGCTTGCTTCCTCGCTAAGTAATATATAAATTGAGTTACTCGTCTTCCGTTTCTCGCAACGGGTACCTAAGGAAATGTTAAACTTTATTTTATAGTAACTATTAAACATTTTCTTTGTGTTAAAGAAACGTCTAAGCATAAGCATTTTAACTTAAGCGACACTAAATAATCTATAAAACAATTCATTCTTTCTCCTGATTTTGTAAATTGTGTATTCAAATATTTAACTGAAATATTGTACTTTATTTTCACTTGCACTTTATTTCATTTTACTTATACAATCTTAACTGATTTAACTTAAAAATCCAATATATAAACCGTTAAAATACGCAAAAACACATTAAAATACAAAAAAATTATCACACTGTAGGTGCTTTCACGGGGTATATTTTTACCAGCGACCGCATTGTCTAGTAGTCAGAGTATCTAGCTAAAAAGACGCAGTTTGAATTAAATTAAGACAATTTTTTTACAAAAACGCAATGTAACCTGTAAACATGGCGTACCTGATTGAAAGTGGATGGAATGGCTTATAGACACCTACACCAATCATTGAGTAGGAATAAAAATGCAGATGCGTTCTTATGTAGATCGTTTGCCTATTTGAAAGTAAAAGTGTCCCTGTTTCTCTCCCCTTATCTTAACAAACACAGAAGCATTTTTCTGCTATTATACGCTGGTATTCTGTGAGAGCATGGTCATTCCCCGATCGAGCCGACACATAATAGCTGCAGCGTGGTTCTCATTCATATATTTATTAAAACGGCCCATCAAAAGTCCACTCCTTAACATAGACTGCTTCTGTAGATGGCCTGATAAGAATATTGGATTGGGAATATTGACTCTACCATGTATAAATCTTCTGTGTATCTACCACTATATTCGTATTTAGCCTAACACCGATCTTAATACGCATTATTTCGGCGACGTGTAGGTTTAGATAAATGAGTGTTTCGGATGCAACTTTCGGATGAGTGTTTCAGTTCCACCATGTGGTAATATTCGTAGGATGTGTACCACTTGTAGTGGATACCTTAGGGTTTTTTTGTTCTCCATCAAATCCCGAAAAGGTAAGTCAATAAATGTGATTAAAGCTTTTATTAATTGAGGTCGAAATTCGACCAAAGGTAAATGTGGAAACAACTCTAAGTATTTTTGTTTCCATACTTTTTAGGGTTCTGTAGTTACACAACAAGGAACCCTTATAGTTTTGCCATGTCCGTCCGTCCGTCCGTCCGTCCGCGGTTTTGCTTAGAAACCCTAGGTGCTATAAATCTGTAATTTGGTTTAGTAATAGATATTAATCACGCCTACTAAACTGTGAAATAAAATCTTTAAAAAAAAAAACAGTTTTATTTTGGGTACTTGCCATACAAGTAAACGGAGGATGATTTTTTTTTACCCGTCTATTCCATCATGTGGGGTATCGTTGGATAGGTCTTTCAAAGACACTGGGGGTGTGGAACGACATCTTTTCGATTCAGAGATCCGTTTGCGATATATTTAGCTTTAAAATGGTATTTTTCATTAGAGTCATGTGTACCCACCCCCACCCCCCATCTACCAACTAAATCGCTAATTTTGGAACTGTGAAATTATACACAATGTAGTATATATGATGAAGTTAAAATGAAAACTATCACAACTAAGTAGAATTAAAAAGTTAATGAGTAATAGTCGACCAACTTAAAAGACCTAAAAAAAAACCTAAAACTAGCTGCATTATAACTTTGTTATGTTATCGTAAACTGTTAAAAATAAACATTTTATGAAGAAAACGACTTATATGTATTGCTAGTATTAGCTTTACTTTTTCATTTGCGGGATGGATAGGTTATTACTATCAAAATCGAAAAGTTTTTTTTAATATTTTTTGAATATCATTCCCTATAAGGCTGATTTGAAAATAAGTCCTTCAGTAACTATCTTCCCATTTCGGCCCATTTTAGACAATATAGCGGTCAAACCGCGAACTCACTTTTTATTTTTATTATGCTCATTGTCAAGGAAGCCACATATTGTGACAACTTATTGTGTAATTACGGAATGACACGTATTGTGCAACAACGGAACCCTACCTCTACATTGTGCGTGGCGCGACACGCACTTGGCCAGTTTTTTTTTTATTTTAATATTTTTCTGTGCAGAGAAGGTAATTGGGTCCTAGCTCATACAGCCATAAACGTGATCAAAATGCTTTCCTTTAAGTGACTAGAGCCTTTTGTATTAAAAAAATCGTGGCTTACACTAACAACAATTATACACACACTTACATAATTTTTGTGCACATAAACGGCGCAGTATCTTTCGAATGGTATGGTATTCATTTCCCCCCTTTTATAATAAATCTTTAAAAAGGTACTTCACTTTACGATGTTCAAGTATGAATATAATGGTATTGATAAGATACAGTACACCTTATCAAGTTATTTTTTTTTAATCTGTATAAGTGAAGACAAACATGGTATCCTAATTCTTTAACTAGTGGTAAAATTAAAAATTTTGTACAACCGACAAAATCCTTAAAAATATAAATTGTTAAGGACTGTAACTGTTTCCCGCAACTTCGCCCGCGTGGAATTTTTTGCGCGGAACCCTAAAATAAAAGTAGCCTAAATTACTCCTTATAACATCAGCTATCTGCTATTCCTTGCGCAAACACTCTTTGTGTCCAGTTGGTTCCACTTGACACATACCCACCGCCAATCAAAAAGTGTTCGGTGTAGGTAACTGGAAACTTTAAGTCGTCAGTTGAAGACACAAGCAACACAAAGCAAATTTCCTTACAATTGTACGGCGCTGACATTGACGTGGTTGATTTGCCTGTAAATATTGACGGCGACGACGTCTACGTCAACGTGTTATCAACACAACAAGCGAAGGTAATGTTCCTCCATCGACATCCAATGTGAAACTGACGGAAAACAAGCAACAAATTGTTACCAGTGCCCAGAAGTAGCAACCGGCGACTGTGTCCGATTGCCGCTACCGTACACAGCAACTACGGTTTCCTGTGATGGTTTGCCGTGTCGGTAACAAAAAGTATCCACGTTGCGTATCCACGGTAACTATTTTGAATTTAATTTTGGTATCCCATTTTCTAAATTCAAATGACCTATTTACAATACAAGTTTGCAAAAACGAAGGCATAATAAGTAAAAGGAAATCGCATACAAGCCGTTCGTTATGGAAATACAAAGAAAATTACTGATCTACTAATTAGAGTTAATAACGCGCTTTTGTAAATCGAACTAATGACTGTGTAGTCTCTTCTAAAGAAATTTTATCAAAGATTATTTCTCAAAATTATGGGTTTCATAATTTTTTACACATAATTAATAGTATACCTTATTGAAATTAAATTAAAGTACATTTATTATTTTGACGAATGAAAATAAAATTTCATTTCTCAAACGTCTTTTTTTTCTAAATTACTACTGTTACTGCAGTACTACCTACTTTATTTGATAATGCTTCTGTAAGAATGTTGTAATTGAATATTGAGCTATTATGTACGTAGTACAAATTATTACTTTAATGTAATTGAATTATTATAACTTCACTTGAATGATCGCTACCGTAAAAATCCTAATTCCTTCGAGGATATTTTGTTGAAACTTTGGTTGATTTTTTATGTTTTTATTGAAACTGAAGTGACAAACGAACTTAAAGTTCATCTGATGTTATGAGGCTACTACCTTCTAGGGACATCTGCAGCCAATTTCAAACAAATAAGGCTTCAACAGAAAGATGGAATGCCTCACAGCCCGCAACTACATTTATACGTGGTAGAGCCATACTGCAGCTATATTATGGTTGTAGCACGAATGGGTCGGCTCGACTGGGGTAGGACCACGCTCTCACAGAATACCAGCGTAAAATAGCGGCTTCATGCTGCTGTGTTTCGTATGGTTAGTGTAGAAAACCGGAGACCCTTTTTACTGGAAAAGAGGCATTCCATCTTAGTCCTCAAGGGTGGCAACGCATCTGCTTTTTGATTCTTAATTGAGGATAAATGTAGATGTCTATGGGCCACATCATCCACTTACCATCAGGTGGACTGTGTGCTCGTTTGTCACCCTATTCTATAAAAAAAAACTACACTGGCTTTTAATACTCTTTAAACCGGAACACAGCAGTGCAAGCACTGCTATTTGGCGGCTGAAATAGGCAAGAGGCTAGTACGGGTGACAACGCATCTGCATTTTAAGTCTTTATTGGAGGATAGACGTAGATGTCTATAGGTGACAGCAACCACTTACCATCAGGTGGACTGTGTGCTCGTTTGTCACCCTATACTATAAAAAAAACCTACCCAGATGGACTTCTACGCTGGAAGCAGCAATATTTTTTTAATGGAATAAGGGCGTAAAACAAGCGCACAGTCCAACTGATGGTAAGTGGATGCTGTGGCCCATAGACATATCCACCTATCCTGGACTAAGTATCAAAATGCAGATGCGTTGTCACCCGTGAGGACTAGGATAGAATGCCTCGTATCCAGTAAAAAGGGTGTCCGATTCTCTACAATCACTATATGAAACATAGTACTCGTAGCATTAAGCTACTATTTTTCGCTGTATTATTGTATTGTCATCGGTCCTTGATACTAGTGCAAATTTTCAAGTCAATCTGTCGTCTACAAATTGGTGAAAGATTCCGTTACATAGATAGATAGACAGGTAAATAGATACTCCCGAACCTAATACAATCGTGTTAAAAAACTAGCACATTTCTCTTTAACTGTTTAAATATTAAGTGACGCTTGGTATTAAAATTTTGTTAGTTATTTATTCATTCTGCGTAATAAACAACAGGAATAATGGTCTAAAGGACAGAACATTTACAGTTTGATCGATAAATTGAATATTTGAGCGTCTACTGAAACTGCCATTAAAAGAAAAATCTTGAACAAAAATTTTTCTTAAAGTTTTTAAATACTTAATTGCGTTTTTTAGCCGAAAAACTCTCTAATTAACTTCGCCTGAATAGGATCTATTATTTTAGCATTATTTAAATTAAATATAATCCAATATCATTAATTTTATCAATTTTTAGTTTTTTTTTAGTCTCCAAGTTTTTCGGATAAATATGGCCTAGATCCCTACTGGTATTGTTCTTATTTGTTTTTAAAGTTCATCACAAACAGTTCATTCAAAAGATTAACCTGAATAGAAAAAGAGACAAAATAAAAAAATATTATTTATGCCCTAATAGCATGCAAATAATGCCCTGCGCTTAATAGAAGCCAGTTATTTCAATATTACAGACAGACACTTCAATTTTAATTATATGTATAGATAAATGATAGGGATCAATAACTGAAGCACAGAACTTTTACAGTTTGATCGATAAATTGAATATTTGAAAACAACAACAATAATTATAATTTAATCTCAAAACATGGAAGCCAAGGAAAATTAAATTTCATTCCTGATTTTGATAGTTTTTTTTTTTTTTATAGCATAGGGTGACAAACGAGTACACAGTCCACCTGATGGTAAGTGGGTACTGTGGCCTATAGACATCTACATTTATCCTCAATTAAGAATCAAAATGCACATGCGTTGTCACCCCTGAGGACTAAGATGGAATGCCTCTTTTCCAGTAAGAAGGGTCTCCGGTTCTCCACACTCACCATACGAAACACAGCAGCATTAAGCTGCTATTTTACGCTGGTATTCTGTGAGAGCGTGGTCCTACCCCGGTCGAGCCGACCCATTCGTGCTACAACTATAATATAGTTGCAGCGTGGCTCTTCCACGTACAAAAAAGTTATAGATTTAAGCGGGTGAGAGTTATTACTTTATACTTCCGTACTCTATAACATAATATAACTAAACCGCCGACTTCTGTTACATTGTGTACATATTATTATAGATTGTGAAACATTTTTTATTAAATACTGGGTGTATTTAATAAAAAATGTTTCACAATCTTTGACTATTGAAGCATTAAAAGCAATGACGTTTTTACAGCGTACTTAATCTCGAACGCATCGATACTATATTTTATTTGGGTCTAAAAGAAACCCATCTCAAATTTTAATATCGACCATAAATTCACGCTTATGTTTTTAGCAGCGACATATTCAGAGTCAAATGACTTTTTCATGTTGGTAACTCGACCATAAAACGCCACCGAAAAGGTTTTCCATTTTAAAAGGTATTTGCAGTAGTGAATGGAATTGTCACTCTCGATTTCCAAACTGGGATATAGTTTATTTGCACGATTGTAGAACTTTTTTAAATAAAAAAGTGTGTGTGTGTCAGCTCCGGCGCACGACTGGAGTTTACTCCTTACGAACGATTATATATGAAATTTAATATCAAAACCCCGCAAGTTGACACTTGTTATTTGTTTAGTACAGCCGAGAATACTCTGTGCTGGGGGCTGCGCAAGATAAGTTGCGCACGACATTACGTAGTCATGGAAACATGAATACATAACGTAACGCATGACGTATCGTTAGATTTTACTCCCCATAAATTTTCATACCCCGAGCTTATATATGAAAATCGATTCATAAGGAGTAAACTCCAAAAATTTAAGTAAAAAAACTAACTTACAAATCGACCTGTTTGTAAGTGGCTACTGCAGTCCATAGAGAGCCGCAACAAATTTCAAACAAAAATCATCGAAGAGGACCAAGATGGAATGCCTGTACTTAAACTCTACCCATTAAACCGGAAAACAGCAATACAAGCACTGATGCTTGGCTTCAGAAATAGGTTTGCCCCTACCCATACGGACTCCTGGGCAGAAAATGAGTCCTACCACCTAGCGGATAGTAGAGTGGATAGAAAGAGGAAGAGTAGATCTAAAAACGTATTTAATTATTATTAACGCAAATTTATTATTTCGCTGTCCACGGAGATCGTATTGAAGGTTTTTAAAAGATATTTGTATATATCTAGTGATATAGGTATAATTTTAATAGTAGACTGTTTCTCCTATAAAATAAACTTAAGCCGTCTTATTACATTGATTGTTTACTGTTAGTCTCAGGTTTAAACTATGGTTTAAGAAGTGTCCTTTTCAACCGACTTCAAAAAGGAGGAGGTACTCAATTCGACTGTATGTTTTTTTTATATGTGTTACCTTATAACTTTTTTCTCGGTGAACCGATTACGATGATTTTAAAGCTAGTGTTTCTCATGTGGTCCAATATAAATTTAATCAAGACCAGTAGTTTTTGAGTTATCCTTAATAATTTATATTGAAGTCGGTTGTACAAAATTTTTAATTTTACCACTTGTAACTAAATAAGTCCCTTTAGCCCTGTAGCAAACGCCACAGTCTTCGTAAAATTAGACTTGACAAATTCCATACTAAACATTTTAGTTTGCATATTTCCGCGCGATTTCTTTCTTAAAACATATTATAAGTTTTGACCTGATACTGATTATAAACCATTTTTTTTTGTAATGTGGTCTTAAAGTTAAATACATGACATGACCTATCTTTTCAAAATTGTTCATTGATTTCCTGCTTTAATTTGTCATCATTAAAACTAAGCACCATCGTCAGTATACTCTGTGTTCCGGTCTGAAGTTATAGAGAGCTAGTATAGTTACGGGCTGTGAGGCATTCCATCTTATTCCTTAGAAGTGACAATGTATCTGAGGACTTAACTGTTTGAAGTTTGCTGCAGATCTTCATGAATTGCAGTGGCTACTTACCATTATTCCTAAACACTCATGCCTTGTGAGTCTCACAGAATACTAGCGTTAAATAGCAGCTTAATGCTTCGAGTACTATGTTCATAAAGTGATTGTAGATAATGGACACCCTTTTTACTGGATACGAGGCATTCTATCCTAGTCCTCACGGGTGACAACTCATCTGCCTTTTGATTCATAATTTAGGATGTAGATGTCTATGGACCACAACATCCACTTACCATCAGGTGAACTGTGTGCTCGTTTGTCACCCTTATTCTATAAAAAAGTTGTCTTGTAACGGGTTGATGAGTATGAGTATATTTTATTCATCATATTAGTAATGAGTGTGGTTGTCATATATTTGTAGGTAAATGTATATGTACTTAAACGGCGAAAGGAACTTCGCTGATATCCTAATAAATAACTTTTTTTAAGTAAAAAATTTGTAAAAAAAAAGAAGCTAAGACATATTTTTCATATTAGTGTCTGTCTGTTTTTTTTTTTGCCCTAGCCCACTTCATTACTAACGTTTGTGTGATTCCGGCTGATGGAAAATGACATATTATGGCATTAAGTTCCACATTTGTACATTTAGTCAAAAAATAATAAAAAACAAATATAAAATAATATTTCATTCAAATCTCGAAAAAGTTTATATTGAAAACGAGATGACAACTACGGCGAACGGCGACATAAAAATAATAACCCTAAAATAACGACCCCTTGTAAAATATTTGATGTTTGTGCTTAAATATCTAAAATTTCTATGAGTTTTAGTATGGATAGTAGTTATATTTTATTACCTAAGCATTTATACTATTTTATTATCAAATGAAATATAGGAATAATATATTAACCGTAATATAATGTTTACTGTTGAGGTTTAACGTGGCCGACAAATATTTTCATAAACAGATTCACGACTAATAATTAAGAGAAAATAGTTAAGAGAAGTATTTATACCCAAAGGAACATCTACGCAAAATCTAGATAGAATGGCGAGCAGATGACAATAATGATGTGATGATGATCATGACAATCATAGACTTTAATCTGGTTTCATAACAGTGGGGAGCATCCACATGCGTGGAGTCCGCGGTATACTGTAACAATTTTAATATATAACGAAGTGCGGCTACTTCGACACTACCTAGGCTAGTAGCCAAATGGCCCCATACAGAGGGCAAAAGCAAAAGTGGACGAAGTTTCGAAGGTGGCCTAAAAGCACCTATAGGTGTAATGTCGAGAAGGAAAAGCCATTTTCGCAACTTGTGGAATAATTTGGAGGAGGCCTATGCAAAAGCAAAAAAAAATCTTCGATGTCCAATAAATAACAAATTATATAAAGTCAATAATAAATTATTAATATTCATTAACAAAAGAAATTAAAAAAATGATTCTAAGATTGATAATAAAGGCTGTTATTATTATAACGGATTACGGACGTGCTTAACGGGCTAACTGTGTCAATCGTCCTTAGCTCCGCACGGATGCTTCGCGATCCCCTGAAAGTGAATCCCTTGTAGGATATCTCTTCAAGGACTATTTTTTGTCCATTTTCGTATAAGTATAAGTATATACGTACAAGACGTTACGATATAGTTTATACTGTATCTATATATTCAGTCTGTCTCTCATCAGAATACAAATATGCCGGAAACATTTTACTTAGGTAGCTCTGGAAGTGGTGCCACAAAAACTGTCTTATGTATCTGTAGCACTAGATAACACTTCGACTCAATTCTACATTCAAATAGACTTTCAAACTTGCCTGTTGTTTTTGAAATGACAATAGATCCACTTCAATGGGTACTGATTGTCGCCGCGTCGAATACGATACTAAATGTTCCGAAAATTCCAGTTCGAAAAAGACTTTACTGAGAACAACAGCGTGAAAAGCAGATTGCTGTTTCTATACAGTTGTTTAAATTGTTTTATTTTTTCATTTAGGTACAGAATACGAAGCTGAAGCTTTTTGGTTTAAAAATAAAAAGTGTCCTAATCAGCGGCTAGGCTTTAAGGTGAGTGGAGAGAGCATTCAACGGGGCGTGCAGCATGCGCATTTTTCCTACATAACCTGAGCGGCCGCAACTCAGGGTGCGGCATCACTGTATGTTTGCATAACGACAAGATCTGCGTAAGATGTACAGTCGGCATAAGTGCCATTTAGCATGAGGTGCACTATAAGTAGTCCACCTCATTGGACTATAAGTAGTCCACCTCATGCTAAATGGCTACTGCAGCCCATGGATACCTGCAGCTAACTTCAAAAAGAAAGGCTGTAGATGCGTTGTCTCTCAGCCTAAAATCATACTGCCTCTCTCTTTATACTGAAGCACCGCCGAGCGCGCACGGCAGCTTGGCGGCAGAAATAGGTAAGGGGACGTTATCACCCAGATGAACTGCTAGGCAAAATAAAGAGTACTAGCACCCAGAAACATAGGATATTATGAATTCCTTAATTCCTTTTACTCTGTTGGCCATATGCCTGCAGCTACATTAGTTCTACACCAAGTCACTCTATTACAATCCTTAAACCTAAATAAATACACATTGATGTCACAAATGAGGTTATGAACGTGTTTATCCATTAAGGCATAGATGATGTCTAGTTGTGCTGAGCTGTCATCGGTAGGATATATAACATTTTGTCAAACGCTCTCTACCAAGGCCTTAGTACTACATATTACAATGACCATAACACCCTTTCAAATGTCCACTGCTGAACATACGTCTCCCTCATAAATTGCATCATAGGCGGACATTTGTCGTAGTTGTAACGCTTGGGAGGCGGGTCGGCAACCGCAATTTTTAGGATTCCGCAGTTACACAACAAGGAACCCAAATAGTTTCGCCATGTCCGTCCGTACGTCCGTCCGTCCGCGGTTTTGCTCAGAGACCCTAGCTGCTACAAATCTGTAATTTGGCATAGTTATAGATATTTATCACTCCTATAAAAATGTGAAATAAAATCTTAAAAAACATTTTTATATTGGGTACTTCCCATACAAGTAAATGGAGGATGATTTTTTACCCGTCTATTCCATCATGTGGGGTATCGTTGGATAGGTTTTTTAAAAACACTGCGGGTGTGGAACAACATATTTTGGATTCAGGGGTGGGTTTGCAAAATATTTTGCTTTAAAGTGGTATTTTTCATTAGAGCCATGTGCCCATACCCCCCCTCTAACAACTAAACCGCTGTATTTGGAAATGTGAAAAGTATATACGATAGTATTATATATAATGACGTCAAAAAGAAAACTATCATAGCTAAGTAGAATTAAGAAGCTAACGCGTAATAGTCGACCAACTAAAATGCACTTGGATTAGTAAAAATTTCGTTACAACTCAATAGAAAATGACCTAAAACTAGCTGCATTATAACTTTGTTATGTTATTGCAAACTGTTAAAAATAAACATTTTATGAAGAAAACGACTTCTACTATATCTTTACTTTTTCAATTGCGGGATAGGCAGGGAGGATCTTCCTTACTTACTTACTACTTTCACTTATTTTGTACTCACTATATTGTTGGTAGTTATTGTAGGCCTCATTCAAAGTATTCATACAATCATATAGCCTCATACAGTTTCATTCGTCACACTTTTGGTTTACGCGGGTGACCTCAGGATATTTTAGGGCAGTGATGGTTTACGTGAAGGTTCGTTACGGTCATAATATATCTATATCTTAGGGTTGCACCATATATGGATAGTCAACTATGATCATCTTTGTACCTTGGCATATGAATGATTTGATGTAAATTGTATTATTTTCAAAATTGAAAAGTTTTATAAATCTTTTGAATACCACTCCTTATAAGTCTTGATTTGAAAATAAGTCATTCAATAACGATCTTCCTATTTGGGTTCATTTTTAGTCGTTATAGCGGTCAAACCGCGAACTCACTTATTATGATCATTATCAAGAAAGCCCACGTATTGTGACGGGCAACTACGGAACCCTACCTCTATATTGTGTGTGGCCCGATACTCACTTGGCCAGTTTTTTTTAAAATTATTATGAGTAGTTATCAGGAAGATATCTTATAAGCTTAATAATATAAAATTGTTTATGTTTTTCAATTAACTCTTGTGCTGTTTCATTTAACCGTACCTATTCATTCAAACAAACATCATGGCTACAATTTGCGCGTCTCAGCTGCCCACCTTCTAAAATGGATAGAGGTATTACACGGATAAATGCACAGCAATTTAGCTCCCGTGCATCGCAAACGTACAAGAGCTTGCGAGTTATATGAACGACGTAGATAGGTGCAAATTAAACGATGTATAAGCTTTAACAGTGAGAACATCTCTTTATCACATTGAATTGCATTATTTTTCTTCAGCCCGTAACAGTCTACCGTCCTCTGTTGAACTTTGGCCTCTCCCGTTGTAGAGAGGCTTCGCCATAATCATAACGCTTGGTAGGCGGGTCCTGCTCACAACAGCATCAGCTCCAATTGTCTTGCTCGGAGTCCGCGGCGGAAGAGCGGCTGGTGTGACAAAAAGTGGCCATATTTTGTTTTATATTTAGATTGCAAGATCCAGCATCTTCAGGATGAATCAAGCACAATGGAACTACTGCTATTATAAATAAGCACTAAGGCAAAGAAGAACCCAAACGGATTGAGTACACAAGAAAAATACGAAAAGAGTGCCGTTTTGAAAAGTACTAAATCGTCGTTACGGATACAGAGGTAACGGTAACATTATTCGAATAAGAACTTTGGTTTGAGAATTCTATTGAATACAATTTATTATAGTTTTTTTTTTTAAATTGAAACTAAGAAAATGCAAAAAATACAACGTGTCCAGTCCATTCAGGTCCGGTCCGCTACCTTCGCGGTTCATGACCGTTTCGCTCGCACCGCTCATTGTGACACTGTAATCAGTTGCTTTGAATCAACCACCTCACACCTGGTCTGCGCGGCGTTCACCTGTTTGTCATAGTGCACGTCCCGGTACCGGTTCCACACCGCAGCCGTCGCGGCCCGTATATGTGACAGGAAATACTATAACTGTAATTGTAAAAATTTAAGCCTCCGTTACGTACTGAGACTGCCTCTGTGTGACTTGAGTTTTAACTACTTACATTAATAAACTGTTATGTTGCGATTTATAATATTTATAGCGCAAACTAGATACGATTTTCGTAAAACTCGGGTTGCCGCGATATTCTTGCGTAACATAATTTCACTTTATTGTGTTTCCTAAACGAAATGGACATTTCGTGATATGAACACCAAAATATTAACTTATTATAATACTCATCAGGAAGAGATACATTTGATAAGGATTTATTATCCTAATAATGGTATCATAAAATATGTCCAAATAACAAGTAAGATTTTTATAGTATTTTGTAAACAAAGTAGATATTTGTAATATTATGTTTAATTATATATATCTGCAGTAAATACAACAAAGTAAAATGTTAATAACAGTATAGACAGTAATAGACTATCACAATATCAATACAGCACATCACAATTCCACTGCTGAACATAGACTTCCCCATAGATTCCGACTTAGATTGCCCCATAGATTGTCAATCGACTACCTTCGTGTGTCGTTAGGTATGCTAACAGATCGTATATGCTTTATAACATTATTTTTCTTTCTTTAAAAATAAACTCTAATTAGATTGATTTAAGCAATCTTATTAGAGTACAGCTCACCTTTACACATTTTATTCACATGCTTATATTGTTATTATCTTAAAATTCATTCGTAATAAAGTTTATGTACTTTTTTATTAACATATTACAAGCCAGTGCTTGATTGTTTTCATATCTGATGGTAAGTACACCACACAGCAGTCTGATGGAAAAATAGAATTAACACAATATTTTTATGACGATTGACACTGTTTCATATTAAAACCATTTCAATGTTTGGAAAAAGACAGACCTAAGCAAACAGAAGTTGGTTGAACTCGACAAAACTGTTTCAGGCAATATTTTATTTCATATATATTTTTGTTAGCTTTATTACAGTTTTGCGAACAAGATATTTTATCCTAATATCAATATATTTTGGTGATGATGTGATGATTTGATGGACGAAGCACTGAAATGCAAGGAACATACAGAGCTCCTAATGTTGGGCTCCCAGTTGGGCCTTTTTGTCGCTATCTTATTTGTTAATTCACGGCTTTTCAGAAAATTAAAATTAGTTATGTAGTTAACCGCATTAAACTTTGTTATCTTCCTATATAACAAAGCTATTAAATGTTCTATTTTATGATTAATATAGGTTAGGAATATAAAGGATCTTTACTTCTAATACTATAATTATATTATAATTATTACGGAAGAAATCATGTTATTAAAAAAATATTCAAATATAACGTGGCACAGCACCCGAAGTGCGAGGCGCGGGGCACGTGCTGTGACCCTCCCCACCGCGCGCCTCCCGCTACACCCTTTGATGCCATAAGTAATTTTGTTCAAATCGGTGTTTTTTTATCGAAATATTTCATAACGATGAAAATAAATATTATTGTTGCTTCCGTAAATAGTTTTTGCAGCTTGGCACTGCATATTTCACCATGATAACTAAAAATTCTATTAAATATCGTCGAGAGAAATAATCAACGTGCATGACCTTTCGTGACTAATAACGTCGTCCTGGCCATTTCGAGACTGTTCTAACGCGTGTTATAGCTGAACGCACCGTACGCGCCGAGTTTTACTGATAGCCTCGCACATTTACCCGTACGCACCATCCGCACCGTACGCAAATATTTTGTATTACCAACAACTTTTGTAGTTTTTTCCAACCAATGGTGTGAAACGGTATAGTGAAATTGATCGCTCGAAATCACTATGGAAGAAATATAGTAATTGCCTGCTTATTGGCAGAGGAAGAAGAAAATAAAATTCGAAGAAAAAGAAGATTCTGGATTCATAATATTAATTTAAAAAGGCAATTGTATGGAGAATATGAAAGAGATATACTTTATTTAAAGACTTATTAGATGATGATGAACGAATTTTTAGATATTTGCATTTAACATACAAGAAATTTCAAGAATTGCTACAAAAAGACTTGTTGTATGTTTGAGGTAAGTATTTTTATTGATAATTAAGTAATCAGGTATGATTGGGTTTTTGAATTAAAATTAACTATCAATTTTAAGTGTTTAAATAATTTATCACTAAGTATTCACATTGATAATCGATGCAAAAAAATTTTTTGAATTTATGTATAATTAATTACTAATCAATTAAAAGTTATAAAAATACAAAAATTATCACGTAAGTCGAAACCACCAGTTTTAGTGGAAAATCCACTAAGTTGGCAACATTAGACAACACTAAGTATCAGCACGCGCTATATGTTGCTATAATGTGCGAGGTTTCATATGATTTCATACAACGAATTCTAAAATTCGGCGCGTACTGCGCGTACGGCGCGTACGGCGCGGACAAATGTGCGTTCAGCTTTACAGTGCTGTTGCTTATAAATACTATAAGGTTTACCTATTTTCGTTAATTTATGCCTTCACGTTTCTCTGTGCGCGATACATATGCCTACATGATTCTTGAAATTTAAATTTAAATAGAAATACTACTGGTTTTTACATTTCCGTGCCAAAAAGCAAAAGTGTTCCACACTTATGAAATCTCAGAGGCATTTCTCTATGAGTTTAACGTTGATTATTAAAATTTGGCATAATCAAAAGATTACATTATTACTAACAAAAAGCACTACTAACGCACTACTAGCAAAACAATATTTATCTAACAAAAACGTAAGTCAGACTGTAGGACAAACTTAACTTAGAAGTGGAAAATTGTTTTACCATAGATCGGTCTACATCACAGTTCAAGTCCAACTTGAAATATTAGTGTGATTAATAAAAAAAAATTGTGATTTAAATTCAAATTACTCATTTTCGGATTCTTTTATTTTCGCTTTGTGACCTTGCTTTTTGCCAATATTTATGGTTCTAGGTCAACTTGAAATACTCTATAGGTTTGATGGCGTTGACTTAGAAGCTTGAATTTCTTTCAATTACTAGGGACCGTAGACCTTAGTATCCGTTACCCTTACAGCCTATCAAAACTGCAATGCTGAACATAGGACATAAACAGGACACAACACTCATAAATTTTGTTATAGTAAACTGAGTTCAATTTCTGTCGGCAACAATTAAATTGTTAAGGGCGATTTTAAACACTGATTTAACTCGTGCTCACTGGTGAAGGAACGTAATTAGGTAACCTGCATGAGGAACTAAAATATTTCAAAAATATATGACAACGGAATATTCGCCACCCTGAAACTCACTTAGAAATGAGATGACACGTGTCAAAAGCCTTTCAATAAATAAAATGAAAGTACTAAGTTTGTATCTGAATGAATTCAAGGCTGAATAGATTTTATTTCAGTTTCTATTTCATTTCTCGCAAATTCGTGACAGCTATTTTCGTTTAATTAACCTCCCAACTTCTTTATGGCTTAATAGGGAAGTTTTCAAAGCCAAAATTATGGAGTTACCTTCTTGACAGTAAAATTTTATTGGACGTTTCTTCAAAAGAAACTTTTATTACTCAGAATTAACGACCAAAAACAATAAAACTTTGACTTTTTGCATCTAGCCGTCAGATGGTGGCAGGTGTAACATCAGGAGATATAGCAATTGGCTAAAGGTCAATAACGACTTTATTGAATGTTTTAAGTAAACGATGATATTGTTTTAAGGTGAAAAGTAAAATATTTTTTAATAAATATAGCCGTGGCAGCTCAGGGGCTAAGCGCTCGCTGTAAATTTCAGAGTACGCGAGCTACCTGGGACGATCCCCGCCTACACCAATGAAATTGTTAATTACAATTGTAAGTTCTGAATCACCACGTGCTCGGCAGCGCGGCGAACATTTCCTTGCCCTAAAACTCTCTCAGAAATGAAAGGAGGCCTGTGCCCAACAGTGGGATATAACTTTAACTAACTTTTAACTATGGGTGTTTTGAATGACGCGAAGATGGGATAAGGCAAAATGATTAAAGTTTTTAAAAATTATTCACCAATGATCCGCGTAATAAAATAAAATGATGTCTCTTACCTGATTTGAATTATTGTTAACTGTTATATGTTTGTTCAAGTAGATACTTTTATGTCTAGTCGTGTATTGGTGGTGTAAGAAAATCCACTACCCCAAATTACCCCGCGGGTGTCGTAAGAGGCAACATTGGGAAACTAACCTAGCATATTGGCAGCAGCATCTTCTTGATAACAGCTCAACTAAAAAATTGCGGTTGCCAACCCGCTTGCCAAGCGTAGCAACTATGGCATATTTCCTTCCTGTGAGGAAATCTATGGGGAGGCCAATTTTTGCAGTGGGCTTTTGATAGGCTTTAATCAAAGTTAGTTTCAGCTCATATTAGTCTCTCATTTCTGAGAGGAGCTAGTCCTATTATACGTATGGAACTAGGGTAACTGACCGATATAGCCTAAAGTATCAGAAATATGAAGTGGCAATAAGTGGTGGTATTGGTAGATATTTTCATGAGGATGTTTTCTAGTAATATTGTTCGAGATAATTCTTCCAATCACATATTGAAATGTCCGTTAGCAGCTATTAAGGGCGAGGTAGGACTGCACTTGTATAATATGATCAAATAAACCAAGAATCAATTATATGGTTTCCTTCGCATGTACAACATGACTATGTCAGTCATCAATCTTGGCACCTAGGTGTAAATTATTTCTTCACTTTGTATCTATCTCTTTATTATCGTTCTTTTATGTCATTTCCGACGTGACGTAACATCTTTCGCGACGTACACTCTTTTTAGTGACGAGTTATGTAATGTAAAGGTCATATAAGATGTAGTCATATTACATTATTTAAGGAAGGGTGACAAACGAGCAGACCAGTCCACCTATTTGCTTGCTTTTAAGTGAGTTCTGTGGCTCATAGACATCTACATCAATCCTTTTCGGAATAAACGCAGAATACTAAGATGGAAACACTCCTTGTGACCTTGTGAGTTAAGTCTTCGGTTTTAGTCAATGAAACATTCGAAATGCAGTAGCATCTGTTGCTATAACAAGTTGGTATTTAGTAAGAGCGTACTCTTTTGACAGTCGAACTAATATTTTCATGATGTAGGCATACTTTAGCTATGGTGTGGCTCTGCTATTAAAAATGATAAGGCCTTAAAAATCTACTAGATGTGTCTGTATATCGAATAAATATAGGGTGGAATTATTGTATTAAAACTAATATTTATTTAATATAAACTTTTTTTTTATTATGTACGAGCAGCTATGTAGGTCTAGAGAGACCAGTGTCACTGCGACTTAAAAGATCTATTGCGATCGCTGCTATGTCTATAGTTCACTGCTAAGCACTACGTCCTCAATGAATAGAAGGAGTTGCTTAGTCGTGAGTAATTTCACTTTCTCTGGGCGAAGTACATAGTATGTGTAAAGGCGTTTCCTCCTCTAGGGAGCAGAACCGGCACATCCTTGAGTTGCTTAGTCCCAGGATGGATATGTGCTTTTTAAGACAACAGTGTCCAGTCAGGGCTCTTACCAGAATGCGCAATTTATTTTTCCTAATCCCAGGGTTTCCGAAGCGAATTTACGATCGAAAGCCCGGATTAAAATTTTAGAATGTTTTTAGTCTGGTGTGTCCGATTTTTTGTGGTAAAGAGTTTCCAGGGTCAATCGGGCGAGGCTTTTTGAGATTCCACAAAATGGCTCAGGTCCAAATTGTGTACTCTTTGAGCCCCCCGTGCGAGCTTGTCGGCAGTTTCATTGCCTACAATACCCGCGTGACCCGGAACCCATCTTAAGACGACCCTGTTGTTACCTCCCAGGGCGTTTAGACGGTTCACGCAGTCTCCAACTAGCTTCGAGTTCACTAAGTTTGATTTCAGCGCTAGCAATGCTGCTTGACTATTACGAGTTAATGTAGATTATATGGTTAACGTAGTGTTGCAGATTGATTTCCGCAGACTGAAGTATGGCGAAAATGTCTGCCTGGAAAATAGAGGTGAATCTACCCAAAATTCATACTAAGTTTGAATTTAGGGCGTTCTCATAAATTCCAAAGCCTACTTCGAGGCCCATTTTTGACCCATCGGTATACCATATAAGGCTACCGACCTCACAGATGACCTGTCCATTCAGCCAGACTTCTCTGGAGGGTACTTCCACTGTATACTTATTGTTAAAAGTATATAGTGGACGCATGATATCTGAGATCATGCATAAGACCGGTGTTTCCTTAATTGAGTCGAGCATGAATCTCAATCTATAGGAAAGCAATCTCAAATCGCCCTGAGCGTTAATCCTATACAAACTAGTCCTCGCTTCCTTGTCTAAGTAAAGATCAAGGAGCGTTAGGCCTAGAAGTGCATTAAGAGCCGCTCTAGGCGATGATTGCATCACTCCTGTTGTCATTGAGCAGGCAGTCCTTTGTAGACTGCTTAGTCTGTCCGCAGTCGTCTTTTGATTGGCCTTATTACACCAGATAGTGGAAGCGTAGGTAAGAATCGGCCTCACTATACTGCTGTACAGCAGACCATGCGACCTAAAGCAATACCTAATAAAAAATATAATAAAAGCACGTACCTAAAGCAATTTTTCAGTCGATTGTTACGCCCAAGTACTTAACTTCAGTGGAGAATGGTACTTCTTTACCATTGAGTTTTGGTGTGACTAATTTGTCCAACGGTCTCTTTTTGGCAAAGGGTATTATAACAGTTTTATCAGCATTAACTGATAAACTGGTATCCCTTATATCTTGTTATAACTTGTATGATCAATGATAAAGTACTTTGGCAAAAGCCCCTCGCAATGATCACAGGGTCATCAGCATAACCCAGTGTGTCAATACGAAGGTTTGCCATTTTGTACAATTATTGGTCAACCGCAACAGTCCAAAGGAGGGGTGACAAAACACCTCCTTGTGGACAGCCTCTTGTAGTTGCAACTACAATCGAAGTTTGACACAGCTCTATTTTTACCTGTTAAACGTGGTAGAGCCATGCTGCAGCTATATTAGTAGTATAGCTGTAGCACAAATTGGTCGGGTCGACCGGGGAAGGACCACGCTCTCACAGGATACCAGCGTAAAATAGCAGCTTAACACTGCTGTGTTTAGTTTGGTGAGTGTAGAGAACCGGAGACCCTTTTTACTGAAAAAAAGGCATTCCATCTTAGTCCTCACGGGTGACAACGCATCTGCATTTTGATTCGCAAACGAGGATAAATGTAGACGTCTATGGGCCACAGCAACCACTTACCATCAGGTGGACTGTGTGCTCGTTTGTCACCCTAACTTATAAAAAAAACCTTTCTGTTTGAGAGCATCGACTTCACCCACCTGATGGTTGTGGGTCAACATTTTTAAGGGCCTCAACCAGCAGTGATGTAGGGCTACTGTCAAACGCGCCTTCGATGTCTAGAAAGGCACAAAGAGCTATTCCTTTATCCTCCAGCGCTTTTCCGACCCTGTCAATAACACTGATCAGGGCTGTTTCCGTAGATTTGCCTCTACGGTAAGCATGCTGGTTGTAGTGAATAGGTCTCGTAGCTAGACCTACATTCCTAATATATCTATCTATAACCTTTTTCAATGTCTTAAGAAGAAAGGAAGAAAGGCTTATAGGTCTAAAGGACTTTGGTAAAGCGTAGGCCTTTCTACCAGCCTTAGGTATAAATAGAACTTTGACAATTGTCCATCGTTCTGGAATATATCCCCATGCATAACTTGCTCTAAAGATAATGATTCCTTATATTTACGCGAATGATGTGAAATATATATAGTATATATATAGTATATAGTGTATATATAGTACTGTAGTATATTTCACATCATCACAGGGAGAGAAAAAAAAACAGACGTGAGAACATAAAATTCAATATTTGAAAAAGTCTCAACTTTCAAAAATATACCAATCGTTATGCCAGCGGGTTGTGGGGGTCAGTGGGTCATTTACATATAAAAATTTGTGTGTCTATGAAAATATCCAATTTTATTGATATGAATGAAATGATTTGGACATAACATGAAAATAATCTATGCACTGTTTGCATTACGTAGATTATTTATGTGCTAAGTTTCATCTAAATCGGAGACTTACAGTCAGATGACACAGTACTAAAAATTTTATCGGAGTGAGGGATACCTGTACTAAATTACTGTACTAAAATTTTTTAATACTACTCTTATCAGAACGCTACACTCGTTTTGCTACGCTTTGGTTTCGCTCCAAAAACAACTGCATCGGAGTTAGGAATGAGAGGGCAACACCAATGACGAACAGTCAATGTAAAGTTACAAGCATGAAAATAAATGTATCTACTGTTAACACTACGCAGATTATATGTGCTAAGTTTTATTGAAATCGGACATTTAGAGTCACAGAAGATAGTAATAAAAATTACTCCAGAGTCAAGGATAAGAGCGCTAGGCCCGCTTTGCTACGTTTAGCTTAGTGGGCTTCGCTACGGACAGCAGACTCCGTTCCAAAACAAATTGAAAAGGGTCAGGGATCGAAGACTACGCTCGCTTCCTTCAAGCGGGTCAATGAAACTGCTAGAAGCATGAAAATGAATCTATGGACTGTTCACGCTACGTAGATTATCTGTGCTAAATTTAATCGATATCTGACAATTACTTTCAGAGGAAATAGCTATAAAAATTATATTGCAATTGCAACGAAGTAGGGAATAAGAGGGATACGCTACGCTTAATAATTCCTACACTCCGCTTAATAACGCCCCAATAATTCCTTCAAAAGATAAGATTACATCATGATATCGTATGCCATGTAGTGGTGGCGTAAATAATCCAATACCCCATATCATCCCATGGGTGTTGTAAGTGACAACAGAGGAAAACTGAACCAGGAGATAACCAGCAGCAACATCCTGATAATAACACTATAGGACAATATATAGGGAGATATGTGCTCCAGTGGACCTTTGATAGGAATGAACATCATGCTGTTTCTTTTTACAAAACTCTACGTTAGTAATCTGACCTGACATTGATACGAATATGTTCACAGCTTGTCAACTAAAGGACATAACATAAATCACACTCTAGGCAACATTCATTATCATTAATTCGAGAACGATGTAGAAACGTACGATTTGTCTCCGGCAGATTGCTGCAAATTTGTCTCAGTAATAGGAACATTAGTTTCACTGCCCGTGACATCAATCAATTTAAATCATCGTAAAAAATCTGTTAGAATCGCCTTATATTTCGTAGCTGGTTTCTAAAAAACCTCAGTCATATTTTTTTCATATTCTTATCGTGATAACCCTTATATTTTCGTTATAATAATTGATTTAAAAATAATATATTTTAATAATAAAGCATATTAATCGATAAATTAAAAAAGTGTGTTAAATGACTAGTTTGATGTAAAATACGACGAATGTAATATTGAATTTGTGATTGTAAAGACAAAAAGCTAGCCATCTATCACTTCTTGCACAATTTTCCTTATAAGCCCATATTTTTGGCTAAATTGATCCGAGTAGCTGGCTGCTCTTCGGACACTGCCTACTCCGTCGGGAATTACAGGCTATGATGAAGCTATGTATAATAATGAAAAACTAAAACTGACAGTTTTTTAACTTCTGACAGTATTTAATTTTTTTCATAAAATAATGAAAGACTGTCAGGTACCTAAAGTTTGCCTCAAATGAGCCTACAAGTCTACCAGATGGTAAAGGGCTACTATAGCCTATCTTTTTCTTCTTCTTCGTTAATATTTTTCCATCAAATTTTGTTAAGGGCTTTTGTTTTTTGTATTATCATCACTATCACTACATTACTACTAAACTAAAGCAATTGTCCAATAGCCTGTGAACGCCTTTCAATGCTAGTTTATAAGATGGAATATAATAATACGCTGCTGTAGCCAATATTACGCTCAAAAAACTATATCACCACCCAACGCATCAACAATATGAATGTTTTGATTATTCTCTAGAGATTAATTAAAAAATAATAAATTCATCTCGTTTCTGCCTACAAGCAGCAGTGACTGCATTGCTGTGCTCCGGTCTGATAGGTAGACAAAGCCAGCATACTTATATGCTTTGAAGATTTCCATCTTATGCATTCTTCCCATTTTCTGTTACAGTGTCCCCCTGTCGCCTCTTACGACACCCACGTAATGATATGGGATAGTGGATTTTCTTACGCCGCCACTACACGACATACCCTTAAAATTACAAATAAAAATATCAGTGATAGCAGCAGAGGTCGCACTTGGGTCAATCGCGTACGATGACATTTAAAACAAGCACCAAACAACTGAGTTATTACCATATAATAATAATAATAATAATAATATGAATATTTTGCATGTATAGGCAATGCCTTTTTAAAGTTTCGAAGTAACAAAATTTAATTATTTTGAATTAAAGACAACGTTCCCTGTTTTAATGAGTTCTTATCTACAGGGACCATACATGCTACGTCGGTCCTGTGTGAATGAGCAGATTAGAAGAAATATATCTGTCGTCTATGTACTTCATTAGGATTACATAAAAATAGATCAAAGAAGTCTTCTCTATATTGTATGTTGTGATTAACTTTAAAGTAATTTCTTTTGATACATTTTCGCTCTTAAAAGTAACTCTTTGAAAATTTTACTATTTCATAAAAATTTTACGGCTCCGTGACGCATAGGCTTAGCGTTGAGTTGCCACTCTGAGGTTCAAATCCCGCCCCGAACAAGTATGTAAGGCCTTCATATAATTATTTCAGGTCTAGATGTTCGTCCTTGTGCAATTTATTTACATAAATTGTCTCCACGATACAGGAGAAAAACCTAGAGTGGGAGTTTTAATTTTTTTTATAATCTTGCTAGTAAGCATCAGTAATCATATTATAGAAGATCAAAATAGGCACAGAAACAATATAACTTTATTATTAAATACAATTTTTAAGTATTTTATATAAGAAACTAGCTGTCCCGGATTTGCCTGTTTCCCGGGTTTTCTTTTTCCGGTTGGTTTTACAGTGTAAATATGAAATTTATTTCTAACTCGCCTACAGCTCCACTCCTGTCGGTCCAGATATTTTAGTTTTTAGCACTTAATCAACTTAATATATTGTAAATACGAGTCATGTTATTCCAAAAATTTTCATTATTAATAATATTCAATTGATAATAATATACAAGGTGTTAGGACCCCTTTTCTAACGACTTCAAAAAAGGAGGAGGTTCTCAATTCGTCAGAATCTTTTTTTTTATGTATGTTCACCGATTACTTAAAGACGCCTAAACCGATTTGGAAAATTCTTTTTTTGTTTCAAAGAGTAAACTTTCCATTAAAATTTTATCGAAATCGGTCGAGGGGTTTTTGAATAACTGGCCAAGTGCGAGTCGGACTGGCGCATTAAGGGTTCCGTACCATCGTAATACACGTTTCTAGTAGGGGAGCCCCGTTAAACTTCTAATTTATTTTAATTTATATTATTATTTGTTGTTATAGCAGCAACAGAAATACACATTCTGTGAAAATTTCAACTGTCTACCTATTACGGATCATGAGATACAGCCCGCTGACAGACAGACGGACGGACTGCGGAAGCTTAGTAATAGGGTCTCGTTGGTTACCCTTTGGGTACGGAACCCTAAAAATCAACAATAAATTATATTCATATTGAAGTCGTTTGCACAAAATTTTAAATTTACCACTTGTTTGCTTAGGAGTCCCTTTGGGTAGGTAGCGACCTCTTACATATTTCTGCCGCCAACTGCGCACGTGCATTGCTGACTTCCGGTCTGAAGGGTAAATATAATTACAGACTGTGAGCCATTATAGATCACACATGTGACAACGCATCTGTAACCTTTTTTATATGAAATTGGTTGCAGAAGTCCATAGAATGCCTAGGATGGAATACCTCCTTTCCAGTATAGATTTTCAGTTGTCTTCACTCACCATATGGAACACACCAGCATTAAGATCAGCTTAATGCTGGTGTGTTCCATGTGTACGTTTTTCATGGAATAATGCTTTTCATTGGCAGATTTAAGCGAATCAAAATTATACTTCATTTTCAAATTTCAACACCGCTTGATATGTTTGATAATGTTGTATTAATTTAAAATACAAAAATCACAAAAATGAAACCCGCGGTACAAAGTATTCTATTATTCTACTGTTTATACAACAGTTGGCCGACTTCATGGGTATGATGAACTTTTTTCCAGAAGCGGTTCTACGGAAAGTGAACCTTGTCCTACCTCGACAGTTCGACAAACAAGACTGACTTCATTATAACGACAGGGTCTGAACTGACTGTGACGAATCTTAACAAACAGATATAGAGTAATGCCAAGAGTGATGTAGACTATATTTAATCTGAATAACTTGTGGAATATTTTTTCTGAAAAGTCTTAAAATTGATGAAGTAAATATTCTCTGATGATTATCTTAAATCTAAATACCGTCATATTAATTAATCCACCCAGGCAAAACAGAAGGTCGCTAGTGATATAATAAATCTATTTTAGTGTTCGATAATGAGATTTAATTTTACCACAACGCACTTTAAAAGTTTTCATGGATCCTTTTTCCCATATAATCGGCAACATTTCGAGCATCGTTCTTTATTATAAATTCATGAAAGATACGGGAACGTTCGATTTGCTTGCAGCAAAGCGTTGTGAATATTTAACTTCAAAGAGGTTTAGTAAGCTTTTTTGTTTATATAGCTTCACGTTGAACGTTATTTACATATTCTAAATATTATTAAATAAGATGGATCGGTAAGTTGAAGTGATAACGGGCCGGCTATATAGTTTTAAAAATCGACAATCGATGGGAGAAAAGGGTTTTGAGTGTCAGCCTCATAGCGGTAAGCGTTTAATATATTAAGTTTATTTTTAATTAAGTTATAAAGTTTTTATGAGGTAAACACTACAACTATATTATGGCTATGATGATATGGATACGAGAACCACACTACAGCGATATATGGCTGCAACACACCCAGGATAAGATCATGCTTTCACAGAATATCAGTATGAAACAGCAGAATAACGTTGTTGTTGTTTGTAACAGAATAAATAATGGTGGATGTATTTTCTACGTGTTAGAGCCATGCTGCAGCTATATTACGGTAGTAGCACGAAAGGGTCGACTCGCCCGGGGAAGGGCCACGCTCTCATAGAATACTATCTACGCATTTGTATTTTGATTAAATAATCTTAATCATCTTCTGTTAATCTTTTGCCTTAAGCTTAATCGAAGATAGATGTAAATATTTTTGCGCCATAGCATCATCTTACAATCAGGTGAAATCAGTGCTCGTTTGTCACCCTTATTCTTTATATAACAGAGAACCGGAGTCCCTTTTTACTGGTAACGAGGTATTCTTTTTACGCGAAGCCACGCTGCAGTTATATTATGGTTGTAGCACGAATGGGTCGGCAAGACCTGGGTAGGACTACGCTCTCACAGAATACTAGCGTAAGATAGCAGCTTAATGCTGCTGTGTTTCGTATGGTGAGTTTAGAGAACCGGAGACCCTTTTCCAGTAGGAAACGAGGCATTCCATCTTAGTCCTCAGGGGTGACAACGCATCTGCATTTTGATTTTTAATCGAGGATAAATGTAGATGTCTATGGGCCACACTATCCACTTACCATCGGGTGGACTGTGTGCTCGTTTGTCACCCTTATTCTATAAAAAAAATCCATCTTAGTCCTCAGGGGTGACAAAGTATCTAATTGGACTGTGTGCTCGCTGGTTCTCTAAAAATGTGGGGCGACCCCCCATTAGATGAAGTGACGACCTGCACGAAGTCGATGAATGCAGGTGGCTCAGAATCTTGCTTTGAGACGTTTGTTGGAGAGACACATGTTCAGCTGTGGACTTTTGTCACAGCAGTAATGATGATTATGATGAAATATCGATAAATGATGAAATTAAATGAGCTCAAGTGCTCGACGGCTGCCTCAATTCTATATACATAAATTGTAGTGTTTGTGTTAATTATGTTCGGTGAGACTCTGAATGATCGGTTGAGATATTGTGTGATAAATGTATGGCGCGCAAGACTATATAGCGCATTAATGTTGTCGATAAGCGTTATCGATAGTGTATTTAGTTTTGTCATTATGTGGGTTATTAATAAAAAAGAAAAAAATAGATAAAACAACGTATTTATTAAAATAAGAATAATAATGATTTAAAATAAATTATTAATTAGGTATCTATGTATTAATAAAACTATAAGTACAAATGTTTGGAATGTAACAAGTTATATTAAAAATAAAAATAAATATAAATATAAAGATAATAACTTTCTCTTTATTATCTTTATATTTATATTAAATATAAGGATAATAAAGATAGATAATATATTTCTCTTCGATATATGTACTAAATTATCATTGCACTAATTTGCAGGTATTAGGCGGGGGTAATAATGGAAAACAAATGACTCATAACATAACAATATCGCACCAGCCTTTGTATACCGCACCGCCGCCGTGTACCTGCCTTCGATGATTCTATTGTTGTTATCGATAATGGCGTTGCGCCCGCGCAACATGCTCACCGCCCTAGCCGGGCTGAGGCCGAGCTATGACATAATATGACCCCAACTGAACGGACAAAATAATTTACTATAGCTAAGTAGCGCGCTTTGGGTGAGTCATGTGTCAGATAATGATAATATGGTATGAGACAACTGTTTTCGCTACTACTGATGATGGAAAGTTCGGCAGTGAAATATTGCGGGCTAACAAAGATAGAAATAAGAAACAAATAATTATAGATAACTAATTTTTGTACATAAATATCCTATATATATCTCAATTTCTTTTTTAAATTTCATATTACATATTTTTAAATAAAATGAACGACGACCGCTGGCCTAATGTTTACTTTGCGCCTCATTTAATGGATGTCATAAGAAAACTCTAGAAAATGATGACTTTAAGAATATTGACGATACTAGATATCGTGCTCTTAAGGGGCAGCTGCTTAAGTGGACTTAGAGTGTGGTTATTATATGACAAAGAAATAATATTGGGGTGAATTATAGTGGATTAATCGTAAGGATATTATACACTACCACATAATACCATGCAGTGGGTATCGTAAAAGGCCCTTTACGACAAGAAAAAACAACAATGAAAACCGGCGGTTGCCAACCCGTTTGCCAAACATTGCAACTAAGGCAATTATGAACCTATGAAAAACGACACAGCTTTGTGGCATTTTTTGGGAAAATCAATGATCGGCAGAGACATGTGAAGGGCTGTAATGATAATGATGATGATGACACATTTCATTTTATTTCAATATAAGCTGTTAAGAGCCTTGAAAGCTTAAGGGGTAAGCAGTCGCCGTAAACTCGCTCACCGGGGCCAAGGAAATTATCAATTACAATTTTATCACGTGCAAGACACTGATGGAAAACATCGCGAGGAAACATGACATGTGAAGTCCGACAACACGCGGCAGTGCGACGACCTTGCCTTTAAACCCTCTAAAAATGTTAGGAGGAATTTGCCCTGTCAGTGGGACGTATTTAGGCTGTAACTTTTCTTTTAATATCCTCACAAAATATTCACGCTTTTTTGAAGATATTTTAAGGTACGCATTCTACACAATAGTAATACGCCACTATCACACTAAACATTGAAATTCAAAATATATCTACAAAATTTTAAATAATATACTGGCTTCTTGGTCTTTCCTTTCTGTTTGTAAAAAGGCAACGCATATGCATTTTGATTGGTCTTTAATTAGGAATAGATTTATCTGTCTAAGATACATCATCCTCTTGCCATTGGGTGAAGTGTGTTGATGTTGTGAACTATTTGCAATCTTTACTTGCGTTGAAATAAACATAATAAAACTGGCCAAGTGCGTGAAACTGGCCACGCACAATGTAGAGGTAGGGTTCCGTAGTTGCCCGTCACATTACGTAGGCTTCCTTGATAATGAGCATAATAAGTGAGTTCCCAGTTTGACCGCTATAGCGACTAAAACTAGGCCCAAATAGGAAAATCGTTACTGAAGGACTCATTTTTAAATCAGCCTTATATGGAGTGGTAGGTATTCAAAAAAAATTCAAAAAACTTATCGATTCTGATAATAATACCCTATCTATCCCGCAAATGAAAAAGTTAAGCTAATAGTAGTACTGCTAATAAGTCGTTTTCTTCATAAAATGTTTATTTTTAACAGTTTACAATAATTTTACAAAATTATTAATGCAGCTAGTTTTAAGTCTTCTTCTATGGAGTTGTAACGAAATTTTTACGAATCCAAGTGCATTTTATAAGTTGGTCGACTATTACTCGTGAACTTCTTAGTTCTTCTTAGCTGTGATAATTTTCCTTTTAACGTCATTATATATACTACTATCGTGTATACTTTCTATTTCGAAAAACAGCGGTTTAGTTGGTATTGGGGACATGACTCTAATGAAAAATACAATTTTAAAGCTAAATATTTCGCAAACGGACCCCTAAATCGAAAAGATGTCGTTCCACACCCCCAGTGTTTTTGAAAGACCTATCCAACAATACCCCACATGATGGAATAGACGGGTAAAAAAACTTCCTCCATTTACTTCTATAGGAAGTACCCAAAATAAAAATGTTTTTTTTCAGATTTTATTTCACAGTTTTCTAGGAGTGATAAATATCTATAACTATGCCAAATTACACATTTGTAGCATCTAGGGTCTCTGAGCAAAACCGCGGACGGACGGACGGACGAACGGACGGACGGACGGACATGGCGAAACTATAAGGGTTCCTTTTTGTGTAACTACGGAACCCTAAAATCATAGAAACTGAACCAGAAATATTTATAAAGGTATAACTTGAGTCTCGAAAACCTTCACATGCAATGTAAATATATAAGTATAAATAAAATATACACAAATCACTTACGAATCCTTATAGACGAAATAGAATTTACCGTACTTTAAATTTTTTTAATGTGGAATGAGGTATTGAATTCCAATTGAACACTCACATTAAATTATTGTCTTTACCTACATGGCTTTTACATTTCAATCAGGGCTCTTAGCGATCCTCTGCCATTTGTATAGCTTCGAGCTGATATCAGGTCTATTGTGACGGGTATCGAATGCAGGCACGCATTTTGCACGGTTAGCGTCATTATAATATAATGTTAAAATCATTATATTATATTATAATGATTTTAACGGCAAAATAAAATAAAATATGGCATCTATATAAAATTCAGTCTACCTCAGGTTTGAAAAGTAAGTCATCTACAGAGATTTTGAGTTTTTTTTTTAATAATTATAATTCCATTTATTTTAAACTAGCTGCTCCCCGCGACTTCTTCCGCGTGCTATTTATTAAGATTGGATTTTATGGGCTTAATTTTTTTTTGCTTGGAACCTTAGTTCTTTTTCTAAATTAAAAGTAGCCTAAGTTACCCCATATAATATTAGCTATCTGGCAGTGAAAGTACCGTCAAAATCGGTCCAGCCGTTTCGGAGATTAGCCGAAACAAACAGACAGACAGACAAAAAAATTTAAAATAATTTTTTGCTGTAAGTAGCGTATATACTTTCATATGCATTTAGTGATAAATTAAAAGTAAAAAAAAACTTTTAAAAACAAGTTTTTATTTAAATTCGCTAAAAAGATTAAAATAATATTTTCCTTTAAATATTTTACTATCAACTTATAACGTCATTACACAATTTATATGATATAAAAGCTTGTTGCGAGGTTTAAGTACTCGTATTTACTTAGTTTAAAAAAATTTAAAAATTAAAATCAATCAGATCCTGTTTATCTACACAGGTAAATCTCGCGACAAGCTTTTATATCATATAAATTGTGTAATGACGTTATAAGTTGATAGTAAAAGTTTTAAAGGAAAATTTTATTTTAATCTTTTTAAAGAATTTAAATAAAAGCTTGTTTTTAAAAAAGTTTTTTTACTTTTAATTTATTCTTACTTTTTAGTTATCGCTGGACAGGTTTCTCAGTCTGTTCATCTCATTCAGCGCATCATTGTTTCAAGGTCGTTTTTCGGTTAATTTCGAACAGTCTATCTCTTCAATAAGGACACATTCTAATGATTTTATCCTACTTAAGGCAACGTATACTTGACCAGCAGCGAAGAGCTTCGAGCCTAAGTATACAACGGCATGGTCGACAGTACTACCATGCATTTTGTGTACTGTGCAAACCCCATAATATAATTGGCAGCATTCTTCGTTCTGCAGTACCGTGACTATATTTTGCTGGAAACTGCACAGTCTTAGGTTGAATGAGATGAACACCGTCTTTACAGAAGTCTATACGAACGGATGGTATGTCAGTATCATACATTTGTGCTCTCTGGAAGCAGGGCCAATTATGATTTCTGTAATATGTCCAATCATTCATGCATCATTCACCAGACCTTTGGACAGTCAAAGTTTACCAACCGATGCTACAAACTCGAACAATTCGACGTCAATATCATTATGAAGGACTCCAGAACCCCAGTACACCAAATTTTCAGACGGATTGGAGCAACGGGTTTATGATCACCATCTTATTTTTTAACTCGCATTCGTATTCTTAGCAAGTCCTTTTATTTGATACCCATATTGTAAAAGCATAAAAACTTAGTCCGCCATCTTGAAGTCCGCTATATTGGATTTAGAGTGACGTCACTTTATTTTCGAGTTATACTCAGCAAACCGTGGCTCTACGTTTTATACGTGGAGAGCCATTCTACAACTATACTATTAATATAGATTAATAGTATAGTTGTAACACAATAGGTCGGCTTTGACCGGTGATAGTCCTTCTATGCTCTCCCAGAATACCAGCGTAAAATAGCAGCTTAATGCTGCTGCGTTTCGTATTGTGAGTGTAGAGAACCGGAGACCCTTTTACTGGAAAGAGGCGTTCTGTCTTAGTCCTCGGCTGACAACGCATCTGCATTTAAATTCGCAAACGAAGATAGATGTAGAGATGTCTATGGGCCGCAACAACCACCATCAGGTGGACTGTGTGCTCAATTGTCACCCTTATTTTATAATAAAAGAAAAAAGCCCTTTCATTTGATACCCATTTTCTAGGAGTGATAAATATCTATAACTATGCCAAATTACACATTTGTAGCATCTAGGGTCTTGAGCAAAACCGCGGACGGACGGACGGACGAACGGACGGACGGACGGACATGGCGGAACTATAAGGGTTCCTTTTTGTGTAACCACGGAACCCTAAAATCATAGAAACTGAACCATAAATAGTTATAAAAGTATAATTTGAGTCTCGAAAACCTTCACATGCAATGTAAATATATAAGTATAAATAAAATATACACAAATCACTTACGAATCCTTATAGACGAAATAGAATTTACCGTACTTTAATAAATTTTAATGTGAAATGAGGTATTGAATTCCAATTGAACACTCATATTAAATTATTGCCTTTTACATTTCAATCAGGGCTCTTAGCGATCCTCTGCCATTTGTATAGCTTCGAGCTGATATCAGGTCTATTGTGACGGGTATCGAATGCAGGCACGCATTTTGCACGGTTAGCGTCATTATAATATAATGTTAAAATCATTATAATATAATATCATTATATTATATTATAATGATTTTAACGGCAAAATAAAATAAAATATGGCATCTATATAAAATTCAGTCTACCTCAGGTTTGAAAAGTAAGTCATCTACAGAGATTTTGAGTTTTTTTTTTAATAATTATAATTCCATTTATTTTAAACTAGCTGCTCCCCGCGACTTCTTCCGCGTGCTATTTATTAAGATTGGATTTTATGGGCTTAATTTTTTTTTGCTTGGAACCTTAATTCTTTTTCTAAATTAAAAGTAGCCTAAGTTACTCCATATAACATTAGCTATCTGGCAGTGAAAGTACCGTCAAAATCGGTACAGCCGTTTCGGAGATTAGCCGAAACAAACAGACAGACAGACAAAAAAATTTCAAATAATTTTTTTGCTGTAAGTAGCGTATATACTTTCATATGCATTTAGTGATAAATTAAAAGTAAAAAAAAAACTTTTATAAACAAGCTTTTATTTAAATTCGCTAAAAAGATTAAAATAATCTTTTCCTTTAAAATTTTTACTACGAGTATCAACTTATAACGTCATTATACAATTTATATGATATAAAAGCTTGTTGCGAGGTTTAAGTACTCGTATTTACTTAGTTTAAAAAATTTAAAAAATTAAAATCAGTCAGATCCTGTTTATCTACACAGGTAAATCTCGCGACAAGCTTTTATATCATATAAATTGTGTAATGACGTTATAAGTTGATAGTAAAAGTTTTAAAGGAAAATTTTATTTTAATCTTTTTAAAGAATTTATATAAAAGCTTGTTTTTAAAAAGTTTTTTTTTTACTTTTAATTTATTTTTACTTTTAGTTATCGCTGGACAGGTTTCTCAGGCTGTTCATCTCATTCCACGCATCATTGTTGCAAGGTCGTTTGTCGGTTAATTTCGAACAGTCTAGCTCTTCAATAAGGAGACCTTCTAATGATTTTACCCGACTTAAGGCCACGTATGCTTGACAAGCAGCGAAGAGCTTCGAGCCTAAGTATACAACGGCATGGTCGACAGTACTACCCTGCATTTTTTGTACTGCCCAACATAATATAATTGGCAGCATTCTTCGTTCTGCAGTGCCGTGACTATATTTTGCTGTGAACTGCACAGTCTTAGGTTGAATATCTTTACCGAAGTCTATACGGACGGATGGTATGTCAGTATCATACATTTGTGCTCTCCAGAAGCAGGGCCAATTAAGATTAGATCCAGATATGATTTCTGTAATATGTCCAATGGCATCGTTCACCAGACCTTTGGACAGTCAAAGTTTACCAACCGATGCTACAGACTCGAAAATTCAACCTCAATATCATTATGGAGGATTCCCAAAAACCCCAGTACACCAAATTTTCTGACGGATTGGAGCAACGGAGTTTATGATCACCATCTTATTTTTTTTAGCTCGCATCCGTATTCTTAGCAAGTCCTTTCATTTGATACCCATATTGTAGAAATGCATTAAAAATAACTAGTCTACCATCTTGAGTGTTCCGCCATGTTGTCACACAGCTCACCATGCATTGTCATCCAAACTTAACGTGTATACAATATTTCAGCGCAATCGGTTGAAGATATCTGCTTCAATATTGAGTTGCAAGATTCCACCGAACAAACATAGTTACATTGCAAGTTAAATATAAACTTGTAAAAGCTGTTATATTGACATTTTGACATTACAAACAGACATTTCAATTTTATTTATTTGTATAGACTTATAACGGAATAAGTTTTATGAAGTAAAAGTAAATAATTTTAGATTCGTGACTATTCACCTTGCAAATAATGAAGAAGGCGTCTTTTAAAGTCGAAAACAATAATTATGCTATCTATAATAATTTAATCGTCTCTTATATATACTCGTTTATGCGTTGTTGATGGGAGACTTCAACGCAAACGTCGAATGGTGAGTGTAGGGAACTGGACCCTTTTTACTGCTAACGAATTCTTCCATCTTAGTCCTCAGGGGTAACAATGCATTTTGATTCTTAATCGATGATTGAAATAGATCTATATAGTTCATTGTGTCCACTTACCATCAGCATAATTGTGTGCTTGTTTATCACCCTAGTAAAAACTTTAAGCTAATTAATTTTAAAGGTTTATCTCTTATACAAACGGTACGCAAAATGCTAATGATGATGAAGATGAAAATGCAAAAGAATACAAAGTATGGAAAACAAAAGAAAACAGTTTCAAAATATTGTTCGTTTCCGTACTAAAGACTAATGTTCCAATTACCAAGACAAATCCTTGTGTTAATAACACATTGTGCGTTCAACGTCCTTTGTGAATTAGTTTTAACGAGTAAAGGGCCCCTGAATGTTTAACCATTTCAATGATAAAGTGTTAACACCTAAACATTTATACGATACCATTACCAGCGAGAAATAGCAGCTCAATGCTGCTGTATTTCGTATGGTGCGTGTAGAGAACCGGAGACCCTTTACAGTAAGTATACAAGGTATTCCATCTTGGTACACACGGGTGACAACGCACCTGCATTTTGATTCTTAATTGAGGATAAATGTAGATGTCTATGGGCCACAATATCCACTTACCATCATGCACTTTGTGTTCGTTTGTCACCCTTATTCTTTAAAAAAGATGCTGATACGCATCTCCCATCTACTATCAGGATAATATAGGATAGTGGATTCTCTTACGCTGCCACTACACGGCCTATTTCTACCACCAGTGCTTGCACTGCTGTGTTTCGGTCTGAAGGTTATAAGGGAGCCAGTATAATTACAGCCTAGGAGGCTTTCTATCTTAGTTCTCAGATGCGGCAATGCATCTGTAGTCCTTTGTTTGAACTTTAATGCAGGTATCTATGAACAGGTGATTAACAGAACTGGTAAACTCAGGTAATTCGTTTGTCAATTCAGTTTTATAAAAAAAACCTGGCAGTGTTAGAGAAAGTTAATTTCAATTTAAAATTATGTGTCATGAAAAGAGAGGTTTGGTAGCACGATCATTCAGCAAATATTATAGTCACTTGTCACACATAAGAGCCGTGAATGAGTGAATGCGGCTTGTTAATCTCAAGATGGTGGAAGTGAGCTGAATTTTTCTCTGACTGCATTGCCGTTCCATGGAACTATGAGAGTGAGGGAATAGGGAGTGCAATTATTAATCCTGTCCTGCGTAGAAAGGTTTATCTCTGTTGAGCTTGCCGCCGTGACCGAAATTCTATCTGGAGGATATAATTTCAAACAGCCTTTTGAAATATCATTCTATTTCCTCACTTATATAATTTTAAATTCACTTTATAATTTATTTAATAAAGTAATTTTTAACGATTTCATTTGATAAACTAAGTAATTAGCAACATCAAGTTTCTAAGGCTTTTTAAACATGTAGTGGTGGTGTAAGAATATCCACTACCTATATTATCATCCCATGGGTTGTCGTAAGAGGTGACCGCGGGAAAATTTACCAGGTGATGGACAGCAGCATCTCCTGATAACAACTGAAAAAATAAGAAACTACGGTTCCCAACCCGCTTGCTAAGCGTGGTAACTATGGCAAATAACCCCCTTATTTGGCAATCCATGGGGGAGGCCTATGTTCAGCAGTGGACTTTTGATATTCTTTAATGGTACGGTAATGTAAAGCCATAACGAAGATCACGAAAAATTTAAATTTAGTTCATACTATGGAAATTCCAGCATAAGTAACATATTTATTTTTTATGAATTTTTTCTATTTAAAATAAAAATACTTATCAGACCCTTACGAATTTATGTGCTGTTCAAACTGACACGTGATAGAGTTTACATATTATGCTCTGAATTCCTTAAGAGCTTATTTTTACTTTTGCAACTATTGTTTTTGGCTTGTATTTATTTAAAACTAGCGATCCACCCCGGCTTGGCACGGGTGATTTCTGGATCTCAACAATAGCGCCACTTACCGGGTCCAATTGTTTATATCAAAATCGTTCGAGTCGTTTTCGAGTTATAGCGAAACTAACAGACAGTGATTTTATTTATAGATGTATGCAATACAAAAATATTTTTATTTCCATTTGAGAATAAAAAATTAAACATTCCATTTACCGAAAATATTGGGTTCATTTTATAGCTCTGTTATAATGGTTAAAGATATTAATAATTTTATTGTTTTCATTATTTTAAGGCAAACTTTATAAGACTCTGAAAGATAACTTCATATTTGTACTATTTTGTGAATTTCTTAAAGGAAATGTCGCCGTTGGTTATAAGAGAGCTTATTCTTTTCTCGATCTAAGGCTAAGAATAGCTATAGAGCAAGAAACAAGCCAGCCACCTCTCCTACCGGGGTACAAATTAGAAAACTCCTTTGTGCCCCGGGCTGGAGTTGCGTATACGTCAGAGAGGACATCTGTTTTGACGCCTCGGCAGTCTTGAAGGTACGGACCTGTTCATCCTATGGCTGCGCGTAGACAGCGACGACCATCCCCTCGTCTATGGGTGCCTCTATAGATCCCATAGCGGTAATGCCGAAACAGACCGACATCGACCACGTCCAAATGGCTACAGATTCCTTGTTACAGAAGATCCCATCCGCAGAGATCGTGATCCTTGCGAATTTTAACGCACACCACGCCAAATGGCTCGGTTCACGTTCAACCGATCATTGTGGACCGAATATGGTTACTTCGCCTACGCGGATTCCAGATGTGGAGGATCATGCACCTTCCTGTTGGACCTTCTGCTGACCTCTCATCCGGACGGATATCAGGTTTCCGTTGACGCTCCTTTAGGCTCGTCAGACCATTGTCTTGTCTGGGTGTGGTGCCACTCACACTAACGTCGCGGTTGCATTCTGCATGCTGCCACCGTGTTTAGCACTATAGGTTGGCCGATTGGGATAGGATGCAGTCTTTTTGCATTCTACCTTTGGAGGCGGGTTTGCTTCTCGCCGGAAGATTTCAGCAGCAACAGAATCAGCAGCGTTGTTGCTGATTCTGTTGCTGATGTGGTACTTCAGGGTATGGAACTTTTATTCCATCCTCTGTGGTGCCCATCGGAGGCAGATCCCAGCCATGGTTTGGTCGGTCCTGTAAAATAGCATCACGTTATAAGCAGGAGTGCTACCGGGCCTGGGCTGACGCATCAACGTCTCGGGATGTAAATACCAGCGCTCTTGAAAAGTATAATTCCGCCTCCAGATCCTTCAAAGAGTCATTGCCAAGGCAAGGTCTGAGCACATCAGCAGAATTGACGAAAGCTAGTTCATCTTCCTTTGGAAACCCGTGCATTCTGGTCTCTCCCAAGGCTGTCCAAGGAACTTCTGTCAACCATCTCTTCATCTCTGCATAGAAGACGACTCACTGGCCCATGCCGCAAAGGAGAAAGCCGATCTGTTTGGCTCTCTCTTTGCATCAAACTCGACTCTAGATGACGGGGAACACACTGCCGACCATCCCGCGTTGTGAGTGATCCATGCTGGATGTGCGGTTTACACAGCGCTCGGTTCGCAAAGCACTCCTCTCCTGGACGTCAGCAAATCGAGTGGGTCTGATGAGTCCCCCATTGTGCTGAAGACGTGTGTTCCGGGTTGGCACCGGTTTTACGCGTCTTTTCCGGTACTCCTACTCTAAGGCGTAGTCCCGAATTCATAGAAGACAGCTTTGGTCACCGATCCTAAAAAGGCGACCGCTCAGACCCGTCCAACTACAGGCCTATCACCATCACCTCCTTTTGACTCATAGATGGGCGGAGGCAGTAGAGTCAAGGGGAGGCATTGGCCGTTAGTTTGGACATAGCGAAGGCCTTCGATTAGGTCTGGCACAAAGCGCTTCTTTCGAAGTTCCCTTCCTATGGGCTTCCCGAGTGTGCAATTAGATCACCAGTTTCCTTGCTGATCAGAGCATCAAGGACGTAGTAAACGGTGCATGCTCTGATTATAAGCCTACTAACGCTGGTGTTCCACAAGGCTGCCTACTATCACCAACGCTGTTTCTTTTGCATATCAATGATATGTCGCGAGCTGGTAACATTCATTGCTATGCAGACGACATCACTGGTGATGCCTTATACACAGGCCGTGCCAATATTTCTCGGGAAAACGTCGCTGAGTACCGGAAAAAATTGTGTCTGAAGTCGAGTCTCTGCCGAACAAAGTCTCGGATTGGGAGCGACTAAATCTAGTCCAGTTCAATTCCCAGAAGACACAAGTTTGCGCGTTTACCACTAAAAGCACCCTTTGTCGTATCTCCTCAGTTTCAAGGCACTCCCCTTTCTGCCTCAGCTAGTATCTGAATCCTCGGCGTCGACATATCGAATGTGTGCAGTTTCGTGGTCACTTGGAGGAAGGCCAAATTGGCCTCTAAAAGCTTAGCGTGGTCAGCAGAGCGAGACAATATTTCGTGCCGGCATCGCTTGCAACTTTACAAAGCGCAAGTTCGGCCTCACAATACTGTTCTCATCTTTGGGCCGGTCGGTGCCAACTCCTTCCACTTGACCGCATCCAGCGCAGAGCGGTTCGAATCGTTGACGACCGAGTTCTTTCTGATCGGCTTGATACACTGCGTAGGGATGTTGCATCCCTTTGCATTTTCTATTGAATCTACCACGGGTAGTGCTCTGAGGAATTGTTCGGATTAATTTCAGCCGCCAAATTTCACGAACGCACATCGCGTCAAAATTTACGATACCATCCTCACCATCTGGATGCTTGGCAGTCCAAGACTGTGCATTTACTAAGAGTTTTCTTCCTCGTGCAACTTCTCTGTGGAATTGTTTACCACCGGCGAATTTTCCGGACCGACATAACTTAGGGACTTCAAGAAAAGAGCACACCTTTCTAAAAGGCCGGCAACGCATCTGCAATTCCCCTGGTATTGTAGTTGTTCATGGGCGGCGGTAGTCACTTACCATCAGGTAAGCCGCATGCTCGTTTGCCCCCTATTCTATATAAAAAAGAACAATCTTGTTTTGTGGGTAGGTAGTAAAATTTAAATATATCACATCGTGCTATATTTTATCGTGGTAGAGCCATACTGCAGCAATATTATGGTTGTAGCACGAATGGGTCAGCTCGATCAGCGTCAAATTGCAGCTTAATGCTGCTGTGTTCCGTATGGTGAGTGTAGAGAACTGGAGACCCTTTTTACTGGAGACCCTTTTTACTGCAAACGAGGCATTCCATCTTAGTCCTCAGGGATGAAAACACATCTGTATTTAAATTCTTAATTAAGCATACATGGAGACGTCTATGGGCATCCACTTACCATCAGGTGGACTTTGTGCTCATTTATCACTCTATTCTATAAAAACAATACCTTACAAACTAGTTATCAAATTACCTTCCACCTTATTGTCTATAATAATCTAACAAATGCATCTGAGGATGATCCTCTTTCGTTTACATCATAAGTGGGATAAAGTCCTGTTATCGCCCACATATAATCTTCGAATAATATGATGAAGGCGTGGTGCTTGCCGATCGCTCTTGAATGGAAGTATGCTGTCGGCGTGGGAAGCCGTGGGCGGATTATTTAACGCTGCTGCCGACCGACATTTGATGCGAGAGGCAAGTAAATTTGTCTTAAATATTGCCTTGAAAAAATATTTTGTAGTAACATGTGGTTAACTTTTTAATTGGTTGAGAGAAATTCCTGAAACCCATCATCATTACAGCCCTTCACAAGTCCACTGCTGAACATAGACCTCCTCCCAGGAATGCCACAAAGCAAGGTCCTGAGCCACCTGCATCCATCGACTTCCTGCATGTCTTACCAAGTCGTCACTCCATCTGGCAGGAGGACGCCTAAACTTCGCCCGCCGGTACGAGGCCGCAACTCGAGAACCTTTTTCCCATCGGTTGTCGGTTCTTCGAGCTACATGGCCGGCCCATTGCCATTTCAGCTTACTAATCCCTTAGGCTATGTCGGTCACTCTGGTTCTACTGCGGATATCCTCATTTCTAAGTTTATCACGCAGAGAAACCCCGAGCATAGCCCTCTCCATAGCTCGTTGAGCGACGTTGAGCTTCCTCATATGGCCAGCAGTGAATGACCACGTCTCAAATCCATAAGTCATCACTGGCAACACGCACTGGTTGTACAATCTCGTTTTCAAGTTTTGAGGTATTCCACAAAACTGACGAGAAGATGTGTCGTAATTTCCCGAACTCTGCCCAGCCGAGTTGAATCCGTCAATTGACCTCTCGATCGAAGTTAGACTTACCTAGTCGGACTATTTTTCCGAGGTAAACATACTCGTCAACAACTTCGAGCTTAGTGCTCCCAATAACTACCGGCATAAGTGTGACATGGACGTTAACATGATCTTTGTTTTGTCCATGTTCATCTGAACCCATCCGTTGAGAGGCACTATTGAGGTCATTTAGCATAGTGCTTAGGTCCTCCAGATTCTGTCATAAGGACTATATCGTCGGCAAATTGAAGGTGGTGATGCACTCGCCATTGATGTCAATACCGTATCCTTTCCTTTCCGAGCTTGTCATTCATATCGTCCACTGCATTGCAATCTTCTAGGCACTGAAAACGGTTTTGTAACTCGAGCTGAAAAGTTTCGGGACTTTGGATTAGAGCACGAGGTGTCGGAGCGTTGACTTCATTAGACGACACCTCTCCAACAACGTTTAAGTTCAGTGTGCCTCTAACAATTCAGTGATCGCTACCAGTATTCACACTCGCAATCACTGAGACATCACTGAGCAGTTGCCGTCTAGTCGTCATAATGAAGTGAATCTCATTTTGTCGAACCGTCGAGGCTCGACCAGGTCCACTGCTGTGGGGCCGCTTCTGGAAGAAAGACTTCATCATAAATATTCCTCTTTCTCCATAAAGTCGGTCAGCTGCTGGCCCCTTGGGTTCCGTTGCCCTATTCCATTTCCCTACTTTCAGCTCAACGTTCTCTCTTGTGCCTAGTTTTGCGTTGAAGTCTCCCATTAACACCGTAAAGTGGGTTTTGTAGGAATGCATGGCTTCATAGATATCCTCATACATTTCCTCCACCTTCTCATCTGGATGTGCCGAGGTTGGTGCGTAAACCTATAAGACCTTCAACGAATACCGTTTGTTGATTCTGAGTATAAGGTACGCAACCTTCGTCGACACACTCACAATCTTTACTACGTTGTTAACGAGACTTGTGAACGATAAATCCGAAACCTCCTTGGGAAAGATGGTCGCTCTCCGTTGATAGAACAAGTTGCCGGATTCGAGGATTACCGTGTCCCCACTCTTCAGACCTCAGATAATCCTATAATATCCCAGCGCAACTTGTCTATCTCTTCTTCTATCTCAGGATCTTCTCATCAGTCCTCAGGGTGCGTGCGTTGTATGCTGCCAGGTCGAGTTGTCTTAGGTGGCACCGAACCTCCACCGGAGATTCTTAGCACTGCCCCGCCGTTACCATGGTCGCCACCTTAGTCAGGAATAGCGGGGCCACCGGGGACTGGGGCCATCTTTGTAACTTTCGTCATGGGGGTATATTGCCATAGTTGCCACGCTTGGCGAGCGGGTAGCAATCGCAGTTTTTATTGTAATGTGCTGTTATCACAAAGATGCTGCTGCCCAACTTCTGCCTTTGTCGCCTTTTACGACACCCACGGGAAGATATGGAGTAGGGGTATTCTTACCCGCCACTACGGGGCGGATATATCTATGTGTGTAAAATTGTTAATGTAATATTTTAATTGCTATGTGTGAGTTTCGTAGTGACAGACGATTATTTTTGTGTGGGAGTCCAGAAAGTGTGCGTGGCGCAGATTTCCGCCGCAAAAAAGACAGACAGTTTGGTATCGGAAAATAACGCTATGGCTTCTCCCTTTTGTGTTGCTCTATGGTCGCAGCGCACCGCCTGGGATCATATGTAATGTCGGAAGGTGTTAATAAGAAAAAGGACGAGTTGCTCACTGTAAGACTTTAATTATACTGCACTTTATTTAACTATGTCGTGTGGGCTACAACACTACATCACCCATCCAGTTCAGTCAGGTTAGTCAGACAGAGTACAGATAACAGTATCGTCCGGGCCAGATCCGAGCAGTTGGTCGTAGGCACATACTAGTTTGCGTGGTCGAAGGGACGCACAGTTTCGATTATTGTATGATTGATGATGTTAGTGTAATTATCTACAGTATGTGTTGTTTAAGCGTATATTTTTTATCGATGCTAATAGTGCCGCGCAAGCTGTACAAAGAGCTGTGTGTCTGCATGTGCTTAGTGGAAAGAGCCAGTTGTCCGGTCCATGTTGTCATATGAGATGATGGCTGGTCAAAAGGACGCCTTAGCTAGTGTTATATTGCATGAGGTGAAACGTAATCGCCTTGCGTATGTGTGTAAATGTCCAAAGATAGGGAATACTGGCTAGATCGAGAGTAAAGGTTTTAATCTAGTGAAGCGTCGTATCTCTGATAACGTGGCAACCGTTGATATTTATAGGATTTTGAAAAAAAAAACATCATCGAAGAGCGTAGCATATATTTGCAACGAATTTAACGATCTGCTTACTATATTTTCTTGTATTTTATGTTGTAATGCAGGCATATTTGTGCCATCCATCATGAGTGCATCTGAGGATGATCCTCTTTCGCCTACATATATTAAAATAAAAAATAAAACATGTAATAAAGACAATGTTTTCTTTTATTCTCTTACTTAATAAAATTTTGATAACATTGTACACGACAGTAACTAGTGTAAGCGACAAAGGCCCAATGGAAGGGTGTGCACTGCAAAGTCAGAGAGACGTGGGTTCGAATCCGCCATTCGACTTCTTTAATAAACCATTCTTAACACAAGTACAATATTAAGCTTACTTACAGTGGTTAACACAGGAGTATGAGTTATAACCATAAATTTCCTAATTTTTTAAATGTAACTTTTACGTGATAGGTAATACAATAAGTATAACCTTTTAATAATCATTTAATAATAATAATTGTGGAGGTAGTGGATTATCATATGTCGCGCTTAAAATAACCTACTATCCAATATCATCATGTGGATGGAGATGGACAGCATTGTCTTTCTAATAACGACTAAAAATAAAAATAAACTGCTTTAAAAATAATACGCTTTGCAAGCGTAGCAACTATGGCAAATATCCCCCCTATCAGGCCTGTGTTCAGTACTACACTTCTGATAGACGGTAACGGTAACGGATGGATGGGAACATCATTGCTTTTCCTATCGCCTTTTACGACACCTTCTTGGAAAGTTGGAATAATGGATACTGTGGATGCCACAACTCAGCGAACCTTATTTTTAGAAAGAAATTAAAGAGAGAAAATATTTATTTCGCCACATAATCACAACACCTTATTGTACATTATAATTTCAATAGGTAAGTGATCAGTAAGTTTATATATAATAATATTCTCACTGAATATTGGGGTTTCGAGTAAATTTTAATTAAAGTACAACGCTATACATTGTCATTCGTTCATCCGACGAACTGGAAATTGTGAAACAATATATCGTTCATTTAAATACAATGACTTTATCGGATATTGAAATAAATGTATTGTGTTTTAGGTAACAACAGATTTAGAATGAGTTTAGAATTAATTTAATCTTACAATGAAGCTAGGCGGGTGTTTTAGAAGGGTTAAGTCAACGAGTTTAATTAAGGTGTTGGTGAAATCCCTCTTATAACAAATATACTTCTCGATTATGAGTGATGTTATTTTACTTTATAACGTTTTTAAAAAACTCAAGGATGAAACCTATCTAGATAAGCTTGGGAAATTAAAAAAATTATCGAAACACAAAATTTCATAAAATTCTTTAAAGTTGTTTCCGGGAAATCCGTTATTGTTGCCGTTACAGTCCACTTGGCGGCTCCGTGGAGCAGTGTTGAGATTTGCGGGTCTGAGGGCCTCGGGTTGGAATCCCGCACGGAACAATTATTTGTATGGCCTACAAATAATTGTTCCGGGTCTGGCAGTTTGTCCTTGTGCAATTTATGTTTGTAAACTGCTAACTGGTAATAATTACGTTTTTAAAAGGAAGAATAAAGAATGAAATTCTGAAAATAGGCCTTACCTTATATATTGCCTCATAGTGGGGATATTTTCCATAGTTGCCAGCTGCCACGTTTGGAAGGCGGGTTGGCAACCGCAGTTTTTTTTTTTATTTCCTGTTATTGTTAGGAAGACGCTGCTGCCATCTCCTGGTTTGCTTTCCTCTGTCGCCTCTTACAACAACCACGGACATACTTACACCTCCACTATACGTTCGAGAAACCAATCTCTCTCCGAAAAACCAATTAGGTACTTAAAAATACATACTCGTATAATGTACAAACAAATTATGATTAGTATTCTTTAACTTCCATTGCAACTGCAATCATCATTAACAATGGCTAAATTAAATATCCCCATTAGATCCCGTGGGTATGGTGACAAAGGGAAACTGAAACAGACAATGGGCAGCAGCATCTTCCTGATAACAACTTAATTAAAAACTGCGGTTGTTAACCCTTCTGCCAAGCGTAACAACTACGGCAAATATCCCCTCTATGAGGCAATTAATGGAGAAGCCCTTTGTTCAGTTGTAAACTTATGATAGGCTGTAATGAAAGGAAAAATATTAATACCATTGTAAGTTAAATAATCAGAACGTTATCGTCTAAGGTACGACGTCTCCAGTGCTACGATCATCAGTCAAGTATCGCGCTTACATTCTTTTGAGAGGTCTTTGTTCAGAACTATAGTGCTTGTATTTCCTAGAGAAATGCGTCATTAAAATGGAAAATGGCACTTTGAAGATATTAAACATTTTTTTAAACTGAAGTGACAAACTTTATAGTCCACCTGATGTTAAGTGGCTACTGCAGTCCATGGACACCTGCAGTCAAATTCATACAAAGAAGGCTACAGATACGTTGTCATCTCTGAGAAACAAGATGGATTGCCTCACAACCTGTAATTATACTTTATCTCTATAGAGACCTCTCCTCTCCCTTCAGACCGAAACACAGCAATGCAAGCGCTACTACTTGGCGGCAGAAACAGTTAGTAGGGACAACAAACACCAGAGGAATTATGGAGGAAACGGAAGAAAGGAGAAACAGCTTTTGTAGAAGTTAAGGCTCCTTTTTGAAAGTTGTTGACAAAACACTGTCAATGACCGAAAATTCCACAGTGTTTATTAATGGTGATAATTTTTAGGACATAATGCACATGTGGTATGCCATGAACGTGAACAAAATCCTTTTGCGCGTCATCAAATGCCATACACCCATGGATGTCAACAATCAAAATAGTCTAGATGGAACTTTTTATGAATATTTATAAGAATAAGAATAAGAATCATTTACTTGCATAAAACACGGTAAATAAGTTGTGACATCAAATAAAAGATCAACATGTTTTGTCCTGTTAGGACGTGCAAATATTTAAGTATAAGATCAATTATTGAATTAAAATTATTTATTATTTAAACAGTACAATTATTATAATTATAGTAGTCATATTTAAAATCATAAAACATTACAAACATTAGATTGAATGGAATTAAATTGAATTAAAATTAGTTATTATTTAAATAGTACAATTATTATTATTATTATTATAGTGTCATATTTAAAATCATAATACATTACAAACATTACATTCATGATCAAGTGAATTTATTTGTAATTAAAAAACTCCTTAATATTATAGAAAGCCTTGTCCACCAACCACATAAAAAGTTTGCTTTTAAATTTATTAAGAGGCAATGACTTTACGTCGCTAGGCAGTTTGTTAAACACCTTTATTGCCATCGAGTAACAGCCATTAGAAGTAATTAAAAATTTATTATCAGTTTCCAGCTTTTCATAACACTTTTCAAACTTTATATTAAGCTATGTGTACAGGTGAACCTTAAACCATAATGCCATTCCATAGTCATCAGGGATATTAATGAATCTTCTAGTTAGTGCAAGTGACATTAAATCTACCCAGATTGACTCTTAGGCAGAAAAAAAGTCCTACGACCTAGTACAAAAACATTGCATCACAATAAACAAAAGCGTCATGGTAGTTTAAAAGCTTACTCGACGTGAATTTTGCAGTACACAAGCAATCCAGGTTTAATCAGCGCTGGCTATAATGATTTTATTAATTGTCTTTTTAAGCGCTCATTTACTTTGTGCATATCTGAGAAAAAAGTCTGAAAAACGGTTGACCCTGCAAACCATCCCTGGAACACACACACACACATACACACACATACACACACACACATATACACACACACACAAATTATTAGTTTCCAAAGTGGGAAGTTATAAAATGTTTTAAAGACATTTGGAATCCGCCAATAAACATTGTAGCAGCGCGACGCACTCTTTCATAACATTGTTACTAATGAAAGGATGTCTATGCACGACAGCGGGAGATATATAGGCTGTAACTTCATATAACAACGGCCTTTGCCACTGCTGGCCACCTTTCCTAGTATGGGCCTTGTATGGATCTTCTTCTTCTTCTGGTGCCTCTCCGACTAGCGAAGGTTGATAGTCAGCTTAGTGAATATCGCTCTATTCTTCACGAAGCGGAACGGTTCGGTTGCACCTGCGGTTCCCGTCCACTCCCGGATGTTACATAAGCATGACTTTTTTCTGTGACCAACGCCTATTCTTGTATGGATAACAACGAATAATTACTTAGCTAGGCAATCAAATTAGTAAGCACGAAGTACATAATTAATAATAATAATATCCTTCAGACCGAATTTCACGGTCACGGCGGCCAGTCTCAACGTAGACTAGCCATCGGCGCAGGACAAGATTATAGTGCCCAAGTGTATACGTAACCACAGGTGCACTCTGTTTTCTCTCACTCTCATAGTTCGATGGGACGGTAAACCAACACGACTGGAGGGAGATCAGATGCAGGACCAACGGCTTTACGTGCTTTCCGACGCACAGAGGTGAGCCACCACCAACTTTCTGACTCATGGCAGTTACTGAGAATTTCTTGACGGTAAAACTCAATAACTGATTGTTTTTGGTCCAACCCACGATTCGAATGATCAATAGTCGCATTTACAACCACTAGACCAATGTGGCAGTCCATATATAATACATACATACTACTAGTACTGCTTATATTCCTTGGTATTCAACATTTTGGATGAATATTGCGCCATCAATTAGTCGCTAGTGGTCGTGTAGTGGCGACGTAAGAAAATACACTACCCAGAGAGGCAGAGAGAATTGAAACAACCATACAGTAAAACTCAAAATACTAAGAACTGCGGTTATTGACCCGCTTGCCATGCGTAACAACTACTGCAAATATCCCCCCTACGAGGCAATCTATGGAGGTAGACCTATGTTCAGCAGAGAACTCTTGATAGGCTGTAATGGTAATGTAGTCGGTTGCTAGAGTCACGTTCTGTCAATCAGGAAAGAGCGTCACATGCAATTAGGGTTGCCAGCTCCCGTTTTATGTTTTAGAGAATTTGATAAGTTAAATAAATGACACGGGACAAAATAGAGAATATCACATTGTTTTCAATAAAATGCTGTTATGGTATCAGTAGCGCCATTTAATAATAAAAGAAAAGAAATTTTAATACGTAATGTAACATAATTTGTCTCTCTAACATCACGCGTCATCTCAACGTGATTTTTAAACTCTTTGACCTCAACTAGCAGAGAGAATGCCGAATACGCACGGTATTGCCTTGTCCTCTATTAGAGATTTTAAATAAGGGAACAAGATCAATTTTTGTAGTAAAATAGAGCACGTCTTTTAAAATAAAGGACGTCTGCCAACCCTACACGCAAGTGAGGTTATTTAAAAAGATGGCGTGTCTCTACTAACACACTTAAAACATGGGTGTGCGATTTCGTCTATCCTCAAGATGAACTTGTCATTATACGCCGTAGAGCCTTGCTGCAGGGTCCTTCCCCGGTCGGCTCGACCGGGGAAGGACCACTCTCTTATAGCATACCAGCGTAAAATAGCAGCTCAATGCTTTTGTGTTTCATATGGTGAGTGACAAGAACCGGAGACCATTTTCACTGGAAAAGGGACACTCTTTTTTAGTCCTTTGTGTTGACTTCATTTTGATTCTTAACTGAGGGTAGATATAGGTGTCTGTGGGCAAAAGTATCTACTCACCATCAGGTGGACTGTGTGCTCGTTGATCACCCTTACTACTATTGAAAAATACACGTTCGATTTATTTTATGTTTGAAATATTGATTTTGGTAAGAAGGTATTTTTATTAATTTCAATTTTATTTTTAAATTCAATTTTCAAAGATAATATTATGTAACAGTGCACCTGAATGCAACCTTGTTAAGGAAATACAAAGCGTTACTTTGCGGAAGCGTTTGCTTAAGCTACACGCTTGTACCGGCAACATTCTAGGAGTGGCCTGCAAATATGTTGCTTGAGATTTGAACATACAAATCTATTTTAATTTAATATGTCGAAATCATACAGAAAATTTCAAAAACGTAATTATTACTAACGCATAATGAATTGTGTGCTTTTTTTTTTAAAATCCTTTTCATTTATTTATTGACAATAATCTAAAAATATGTATAATCAATAATCTAAATGTATAAATAATATAAATTTAGATTTTAATTAATTTTGTTTTATAATTAAAAAAAAATAACTAGGTAGATAGAGGTAAGACTCCTTTTGCTACTTGGTTAGTATAACCAGCAGTGTAGAGGCGCATTAGAAAATCCACTCCATCATATTAGAAATTGCCAGCAGCATCTTCTTGGTAAAACCCTAAAACAATACAAAACTACAGTTGCCAACCCGTCTGCCAAGCATGGCAATTATGGCAAATACCCCACACATGGCAACTATTCCAAATACGCAATATTTAGGGTAGGCGTTAATTCAGCCACTAAATTCAGTAAAAAAGTAAAGTTACAGCCTATATACGTCCCACTGCTGGGCACAGGCCTCCTCTCATTTCTGAGAGGGTTTTAGGGCAAGGAAATGTCTGCCGCGCTGCCTCAATGCGTGTTGGCGAACTTCACATGTCTTCGAAATATTTTTTTTTTGATTTCTCAGACATGCAGGTTTCCTCACGATGTTTTCCTTCACCGCCGAGCACGTGGTAAATCAGCACTTAAAATTGCAATTAACAATTTCATTGGTGCCGGCGGGGATCGAACCCGGGTTGCTCGCGTACTGTGAAACTTACAGCGAGCGCTAACCATCTGAGCTACCACGGCTCCTTACTAAATTCAGAAATAAGAAAATATTTTCTTTATATTATATTTTAATTTTTTAATACTGTCATCGTTATATCCATCTGTCTATTTAGGTAGTTGTAGTATAGTATAGGTGCCCTTTAGATGGCTCTCGAGAAGATACGAATATGAAAGAGCTTGCAAAACATAAATATATACAATAACAATATTTATTATAATAATAAAACTTAAATAAACATACAGTGTTACTCCCCGCGGTATAGTTCCAAGAACGCTGGCTGCATTTCTTAACCTAAACTTAGGCTGAACTTAACCTTTGAACGAGAGAAGATCCCTCTTATCAATCTTGACGACCACGGACCGATAATCTGAACAGTAAATGCCACAAGTATGTAGCCATCTCTCAAATAAATTCTAAATTTTAAGTTGTTTTTGGAGTTATACTATAAAACTTCCGAGCTCATAGCTCAGGAAATGGTTGTTTTCTACCACATACCTAAAGTTTTTATTATTATTATGTATTTCATTTAATCGCTATCATTTTGTTACATTATAATATTCTAGGAGAACACATTGTAAGCGGATAAACCATAAAATTTATTATTATTTGTGACATAAGCTAGCATGTTAGAGAATAATGCAGCTGATATTATATTCAGACAATAGACAAAAATTGTTTTAGGCCATCAGGCGCTTCCATCTCGCAAAACTAATGTCGCTATTACTGAGACAAATTCTGCTTGGATCTGCCGGCGGCAAATCGTATGTTTCTACGTCATTCACGGATTAATGTTAACGAATGTCTGAGGGTATGATTGATAAGCCGTAATTTGTTTAAGGAATAAAAACGTCGAAATAATGCTACATCATATTATTTTAGTACTTAGTAGAGACTCTTTGCCAAAAATAGCAAAATAATAAGAAAGGAAACTTAAAATCACTTCGATGCCCATCGGTCCGTACGTTTTTTCATCTGTAACGGAAAATATTCTTTTATACTATTTAAGTTGTGATTATTTGAAGTTTAAAACGGAGATAAAATATGATCGTCAATCTATAAAGTTATAGCAATACATAACATCACATTCGTCAAGATAGCCGTGATAGCTCAGTGTTCTTTTTTATAGAATAAGAGTGAACGGCAAGCACACAGTCCGCCTGATGGTATGTAGATGCTGTGACCCATAGACATCTTCATCTATTTTCTATTAGGAATTAAAAAAATTAGATGCGTTGTCACTCTTAAAAAATATATTTCCTCTTTACCAATATTCTCCGGTTCAGGTCACTTTATACATATATTATAGGAATTCTATTATTCTATTCGTATACTGTGTGCTCGTTGACATTCTTACATCTGTAACAATAAGAACAAAATATACGACGTTTTGGGTAAAACTAAAATATATATATTATACCATTGTAAGTGCTTTGAGCGCGCTTTACGTATTTCAGATATTTCCACACATTAGTTTGTCGCGGTTTTCTTTGAACGAGACGCTCCCAGCGACCGAGATTGTGTACTTCAGTGCACCGCTGGTATGCTTTGTACTGTTTAGCTTCTATACTGCGCTAAATATCACAAAATCTAATATTGGTATTCGCCTATTTTCACACGCTTATTCTCGATACGATATTTATTATACAAATTACTTAAAGGCCTTTGAATAATATAAAAATTCTTTTTTTTTTTCAAATTTTTTTGCGCGGGATTGGAGATTAATCCTATACCACAATAATACATAGATGGTATAGCCTTACTGCAACTATATTATGGATGTAGCACGAATGGGTCGACTCGATCGGGAAAGGGCCCTACTCTCACACAACACCAACTTAAAATACTGCTTAATTCTGCTGTGTTTCGTATGGTGAGTGTAGAGATTCGAAGACCCTTTTCACTGGTAAAAAGTCATTCCATCTTACTTACCACCAGGGAGACTGCGTGTTCGTCTGCCACCCTTATCTAATATATAAAAATTAATTTTTGTTTGTTCGTATTTTATGCGCTGCCATACCGTTCATCAGATTGCGCTAAAACTTTGTCAACTTATTGCTTGCACTTTTGAAAAGGTTATAGGCATATTACAACAAATTTATTTGAAAGTTATACATCACTCAACTTCAATGAATGTATTATCATTACTAATTAAACAATATTACTCTTCCAAATTTAAAACGATATTTCGACATTTTTTTTTCTGTGGCAGCAACGTTTCGGGTACCAGCTATTTCTATATAAAGATATTTGTTCATTGGAATGACAGCGGTTCTTAGCCCTCTTTGTTTAAAGTTAGTTACAAGTTTAAAAGTCAGATGAAAAGAAAATACATATTGCGAATTAATTGCATAGCATGGAAATTATTCCTGATGTTTAGAGTGGAAGAAAAAAATGTATTGTAAGAAGCGTAACGCCAAGTATTTCTAGACATAGTCAATGTGACTCTGTGCTTATTCAACTTTTACAAACAACTCAGTAGTCAATTACTACGAAGACTATGCCAATGATGCAAGTTTTTTATAGAAGTGTGTAAAACTTGTAAGCTGTGTAATAGGATCCCAGGCAAATGGTAGCACCCATCCATCTTCTTTATTGAAATTAGGATGTTTTTTTTTTAAATTTATATAATAGCCTCGCGAATCATCCTTGGTAGAATTTCTTGGAATCGGCAAAAATTATTCTTTTTTATATAAATAGACTATACCTCATGGGTGGTTCTGTTCAGTTTTGAAAGAAAAAAACTACCGCTACCGCTGTAGCCTTCCGCTTATTTACAAATCGGTTGTAAGTTCTTTGAGCCATATAGCCTGCTCATTACCGTAACGTTACATTAGTTTGCCTATTCTTTGAGCATTATCGATTACTCCGGTTGTACTGCGGATATTCAATAAAACAATTTTTTTAAAACGCAATCGTCCGGAACTATGGGTTAATAGATATCGTTATTCCAATTACAGAAATTGTGCAGATAACTGCTAAATACATTCGGGATGTAGATGGAACGTTGACGGAGATAGCAAGTCAAACCTGTCTCATTTTAATTGAATGTGTAGTTGGTTGGAGAATTTAATCAGTTATTTCTTGGAATCGGCTAAAATTATTCTTTTTTATTTAAATAGACTATACCTCATGGGTGGTCCAGTTCAGTCTTGAAAAAAAAAAAACAAAAAAATGTGAAAATTTGGATGAAGTTTTTATTTAGACGTCATTCTAGTTGTTACATTGAGGTTGGGATATTGCTTAGTCCACTCAAAGTTTTTAAATCTTAGATACATTATGTCTTAGCACCTACTTCAGAAACTAGTATTATGTAGTTTAGTTTTTATACGTGGTGTAGTTTTTATACGTGGTAGAGTCATGCTGCAGCTATATTAGTAGTATAGTTGTAGCATGAATGGGTCGACTTGACCGGGGAAGGACCACGCAGACAAATGCAAATGCGTTGTCACCCATGAGGACTAAGATGGAATGCCTCATTTCCAGTAAATAGGGTCTTACTTACTTTCTTACTGTAAAGGGTCTCCGATTATCTACACTCACGATACGAAACACAGCAGCGTTATGCTGCTATTTTACGCTGGTATTCTGTGAGAGCGTGGTCCTTCCCCGGTCGAGCCGACCCATTTTTGCTACAACTATAATACTAATATAGCTGCAGCATGGCTCTACCGCGTAAATGTGGTGGTGAACGTGTGCTCGTTTGTCGCCCTATCCTATAAAAAAAAATGTGAAAATTATTTTTGAACGAAAACTTATATACAAAACATGGCTATTTCAAAATGAAACTTTTAAAACAATTTAAAAACCGACTTCGAAAACTAAAAAAAAAGAAATTTCTACATAATAGCTTCTGAAGTAAAATTTTATTTCGACAAACTTAGTTTTAGCTGAAGTCCGAACTAACCAGTTGCTCCATAATTCGCAGAAATGAGAGGAGGCGTACAAAGGTTGTTACATTACTTTTTTACTTTTATTCCTTGGCTTAGCGCACCTAATATGTGAATCAAGAGTTAGTGCTCAAATCTCCGCAGGAGTAAAGAGGCCTGTATAGAAAGAAAGAAAGAAACCACAATAACTTTGTGGTTAGGGCATCGTTAGATGTCAACGACCCTCTTACATATGAGGTTAAGAAATGGAAGAATAGTAGGCATATTCCTCTCACAAGTAATTGAAAATAAATACTGTATTATTAAAGTCCAACCAAATCTAATAGAGCCGATTTTTGTACCTTCGTAATGTAATTACTGGGTTAAGATACTCCTTGTAAGTAAATATACGAGAAGGAGTCGGAATTAAAGTCATCTTTAATTAACGTAGTTTTCCGCATAATTTTTATATAAAATTGAAGTGACAAATGACTTTACAGTCCACTGGATGGTAAGCAGGATCTTCAGCCCATGGAAACCTGCAGCCAACATCAAATAAAGAAGGCCATAGTTGTGTTGTCACCTTTGAGGATTAAGATGGGTTGCGTCACAGCTTGTGATTAAACTGGCTCTCTTTACCCTCTAAAGTGGTTCCAGTTTTGAAAGTACTGCTATTTGGCGGCAGAAATAGTTGAGAGGGTGGTACCTAACTTGAACGACTTCTACGCAGAAAAGGAGTCCTGTATCTAGAAATATTTGTAATATAAAGCAATTTTAACACGTGGTAAAGCCACGCTGCAGCCATGCATAACTGCAGCACGAATGGGTCGGCTCGACTGGTATACTACGCTCTAACATAATAACTGCGTGAAATAGTATAAAAGAACCCTTTTACTGGCCACGAGCCATTTCATCTTAGTCATTAGGGGTGACAACGCATCTGCATTTTGATTCTTAATCCATGATAGATGTAGATGCCTATTGGCCATAACAACCACTTACCATTAAAACCACCTGGTCCACTATGAGCTCGTTCGTCGCCCTTATTTTTTTTAAAGTAAACTGTATTTTTTTTACTTAGTAACATTCGTACTTATATGTACGAATGTTGCTACGTAAAAAAAATACATCGTTCTGTTTTATGTACTATGATAATTGCAAAAGCACAATCATGACTATTCATCCATTTGTTCTAGTAAAGTCACGTTATATTTCACTTGTAGCAGGAATTGAATAATTAATGGTTTGTATGTTTATCCATGTACAATTTTTGTATTCAAAACGCCTCCACGATACAAGTGCAAAGTTTTCTTCATAATGATGGAGCAAAGTTTTTTAAAGAAAATATTTTTACACATTTATTTCTTTGTCCATTATTCATTGCTTTATATAATCAGTTTTACTTACACAAAAAAAATTAACAAAATTTTTAAAAATTAACCGTTATCAAACTGGTTTTAAAAAAAAAAGACATTTGAGATAAGATACATTTTCCTTTCTTGCAACTTCGGATCAATTATCCTAATAAATCTTAATTGAACAGGTAAATGGACTTGTCATACAAATATAACAGAGAAGCCGCCTCAGCAGGTTTCCGATTCACTCAGCGAATTTGTAGAGCCACGCTACGAATCGTGATTAAGTTATATAAATATAATGAGATAAAAGAAAATGATTACAGTAACTTAACTAATACTTCATAATAATCTTTTTGTGTACATATTTAACTTCACAGATATTTGATTCATGGGGAAATACCACAATACCCCAGAAAATATACAGATTGTATAAAAATTTATAATAAACCTGGAAATGAGGTGAGGTGGACTGTGTGTTGTTTTTTATAGAATAAGGGTAACAAATGAGAACACAGTCCACCTGATAATAAGTGGACGTTGTGGCCCATACACATCTAGATCTATCCTCAATCACGAATTAAAATGCAGATGCGTTGTCTTTCCTGAGGACTAAGATGGAATGCTTCGAATCCAGTAATAAAGGTCTAATAAAAGTGGCCAACATTTCTTCACACTCACCATACAAAACACAGCAGTATAAAGCTGCTATTTTTACAACTTTTCTTTTACACACTTCTATAAAAACTTGCATCATTGGCATCGTCTTCGTAGTAATTGACTAACTGAGTTGTTTGTAAGTGTTGAATAAGCAGAGTCACACTGACTATGCCTAGAAATACTTGGCGTTACGCTTCTTACAATACATTTTCTTCTTCCACTCAAAACATCCGGAATAAGTTCAAGTATAAATAAATACAAATACAGAAGCCGACAAGTTCTTATTTACGTAGGTACTAATAATGCACGTAGACTGAAGCGCCAAATAAATGCTTTCTTATATACATAGGTGGTAGAGCCTTACTGCAGCTAGATTATGGTTGTAGCATGAAAGGGTCGGCTCGATCGGTAGCTTAATACTGCTGTGTTCTTTATAGTGAGTGTAGAGAACCGGTGACAATTTTTATTAGATCGTTTCTACTGGATTCGAGGCATTTCATCCTAGATGCAGATGGGCCACGACATCCACTTATTCTCAGTTGGACTGTGTGCTCTTTTGTCACCCTTATTCTATAAAAAAATACAACACACATTCCACCTCACCTCATATCCAGGGTTATTATCACTTTTTATGCAATCTGTATATTTTCTGGGATATTGTGGTATTGCACCATGAATGTCATAACTGACTCTGTGAAGTGAAATATGTACACAAATAGATTATAATGTAGTATTAGTTAAGTTGCTATAAATAATTTATTTTATTTTATTACGTTTTTATAACTTAATCACGATTCGTAGCGTGACTCTACGAATTCACTGAGTGAATTGGAAACAGGCAGCTTCTCTGTTATATTTGTGTGACAAGTCCATTTACCTGTTCAATTAAAATTTATCAGGATAATTGATCCGGATTTGCAAGAAAGGAAAATGCATCTTACATAAAATGACTATTGTTTCAAAAAAAAACTCAAAATTTGATGTGTGATGTTTATGTAAATAAAAAAAATTATTTAAATTCGGGAATCTTGACATTGCACATGGATAAACATCAAACCAAGAACAATAAAAGTAAAGTAAAATTACAGCCTATATACGTCCCACTGCTGGGCACAGGCCTCCTCTCATTTCTGAGAGGGTTTTAGGGCAAGGAAAATGTCCGCCGCGCTGCCCCAATGCGTGTTGGCGAACTTCACATGTCTTCGAAATATTTTTTTTTTTTTGATTTCTCAGACATGCAGGTTTCCTTACGATGTTTTCCTTCACCGTCGAGCACGTGGTAAATCAGCACTTAAAATTGCAATTAACAATTTCATTGGTGCCGGCGGGGATCGAACCCGGGTTGCTCGCGTACTGTGAAACTTTCAGCGAGCGCTAACCATCTGAGCTACCACGGGTCAATAACAATACAATTATTCAATTTATGCGACAGTTGTAATACTGCTACAGCGAATGCATGATTAGTCATAATTGTGCTTGTGCAATTCTTGTAGAGACAAAGAGAAATGGTGAAAAACGAGCAAATAGTCCACCTGGTAGTAAGTGGCTACTACGGCCCATAGACATCTACATCTATTATCGATTAAGTATCAATATGCAGATACGTTGTCACCCCTAAGGACTAAGATAGAATGCCTCATCATCAGTTAAAAGGGTCTATTATGCTGTTTCGTGCTGGTATATCTGCACCAATAAGAAGGGTCTATTATACTGTTTCACGATGGTATTCATTGAGAGCGTGGTCTTACCCCAGTCAAGCCAACCCATTCGTGCTGCAGTTACGTATGGCTGCAGCGTGGCTTTACCACGTATTAAAATTCCTTTATATTACAAATATTTCTAAATGACAGGACTCCTTTTCTGCTTAGAAGTCCTTCAAGTTAGATACCACCCTCTTAACTATTTCTGCCGCCAAATAGCAGTGCTTTCAAAACTGGAACCACTTTAGAGGGTAAAGAGAGCCAGTTTAATCACAAATTGTGACGCATCCCATCTTAGTCCTCAAATATGACAACACAACTATAGCTTTCTTTATATTAATGTGGCTGCAGATCTCCTTACTTACCATCAGGTAGACTGTGATGGATGGTGGTGAGATTAACCGTTTAAATATCGGTTTTTATAATATATAATAAAATATATTGGATAGACTACAAATTCTCGCAAAAGTACACCGATTCCTACTAAGGATAATTGTAAAAAAAGGTGTAAAGCTCAAGAAATGCTTGAGATACTTAGTGAAACATCATGGTCGACCTTCTCCAAAAACACTTAATACCTTCAAAGAAGTCTTTAGCAATAAAGTCACACACGTAAAGTTAGATAACAGTATCGACATAGATACAAAGTGGATTACAATAAAGAACATTATTCTTGATACACGAAAAGACATCTAACAGCAAAACTATTGGGGTCCAAGAAAGGCGTGGATATCTGAAGAAACGTGGAAGGCGATTAATGAAGGAAAAAACCTCTCAACCAGAAGGGACTCTGAAAGCTCAGTATAACACCATGTCAGCGAAGGTTCAACGCTCATGCCGTAGAGACTACAACAAATATATGAACTCGATATGTGAATATGTTGAGGATCATGCTAAGACGATGCACACCAAAGATCTGTTTCTACGAGTGAAAAGCATTACAAGAGAGTTTAGACCCAAAACCTGGGCGATTCAAGATGGCAAGGGTACACTACTGACGGAGATTGACTAGGTCACAGAAAGATGGCGGTTATATTGCCAAAGCCTGTACAAGGACGACAGGAGATCTTTGAGGAGCCATTGAGCCTGAGTGAATTCCTAGAGCCTGAAATACTGGAATCCGAAGTTAAGGAAGCTCTTAGAAATATTAAAAGAAATAAATCAGCAGGGAGAGACAGTATATTCGCTGAAGAACTGAAAGGCCTTGGAAAAACAGGTGTCAAGATCTTAAAGAACCTGTGTAATCAGATCTGGAGCTGGGTAAAATGGCCTAAGGACTGGTCGGAGTCCCTTTTGATACCACTGCACAAGAAAAGCTCGACAATGATATGCGAAAACTACCGAACAGTGGCCCTCATATCACATGGTAGTAAGATCATGCTCCACATTATTAAGGGACGCTTACAACCTTACCTACAACAGCAAATACCTAATGAACAGGCTGGCTTCGTCAAGGGCCGTAGGACTTGGGAGCAAATTGTTAACATTAGACAACTCATAGAGAAGAGCCGGAATTTAATGTTCCGATAATGATGTGTTTTGTCGACTACTCCAAGGCGTTTGACTGCGTAAGGTGGGATTTTCTATGGAAAATCCTCATAGAAATGGATGTTTCTTGCCATTTAATAGCACTGATCGCAACCCTATATGAAAATGGGAAGTCAATGGTAAGAGTGAATGACGTGGTATCAGCTCCTTTCAAACCAAGTATATCATGAGGACAGCGCTAGAAGAGTGGGAGGAAGCATTTCCGTTGGAGCAAAAAAATCAGTTACCTCCGATACGCCGATGACACTACGCTATTGGCTTCCTCAGAACAAGAAATGGCTGAACTGCTTAGAAGAGTCGAGCGCGCAAGTGAGATGGTAGGTCTTTCCATTTATAGGACGAAGACTAATGTCATGGTAGTAGGTCGAGCTGGAAATTTTGCACGAACCGGAGAACTCGCAGACCTGGAGTTCGTAAATGAATTTGTGTACCTGGGATCACTTATAAGCAATCAGGAGGCTGTGACAAAGAATTTCGGAGACGTATGCAGATGGCCAAAGCTATGAGTAAGTTAACCAGAATCTGGCAAAACAGGAAAGTGTCGAATACAACCAAGACCAGACTCGTGCGAGCTTTGGTATTCTCAATATTTCTGTACGGTGCCGAATCATGGTCAATCCGAGCAGCTGACCGAAAGAAGATCGAGACTTTCGAAATGTGGTGTTATAGAAGAATGTTGCGTATACCGTGGACATCAAAAGTCTACACGTCTATTCACAACCAACAAGTCTATTCTCGACCAACTAAAGATTACTACCAGACTATTCACTATATTCTACCAAAGAGTCCTAAGTTATTTTGGTCATATTGCCCGGAGACAAACAGACAATCTGGATAAATTGGTTGTAGTAGGGAAGATCGAAGGAAAAGGATCACGTGGGCAATTACCAACCCGCTGGTCGGAACATATTCAAAAAATAACGGGACTTAATATTCCGACTGCCCTGAGACAAGCCAAGGACAGAGTGGTATGGAGGAAGCTAGCCGACACATCGGTGAAAGCATTTCAGGACAAGCACGACCTTCAGTAATGAAGCACACGAATAAGAAGAAGACTACAAATTCTCGCAAAAACACACCGATTCCTACCAAGGATAATTCGCGAGGATATTGAAATTAAAATACATCCTGATTTCAATAGAGAAGATGGATAGGTGCTACCATCTGCTTGTGATCCTATTATTAATAAAATTAAATCTAAACCCAAGCATACCACTGCAAGACTTCAAGACACTGTGAGCTCATTCTGCGTAGATCAGACCAAAAATTAATATTCAAAAACTGAAGGTAGCCGGGCTATGATATCGAGAGGTCAAACACCTCAGTCCCTCCCCCCCCCCCGTGACCACGGGTGCTGTAAATCATCCGAAACGTCGGAAATTAAAAAGTTAAATTAAACGCGATAAAATTAGTTTCATTTTTTTTAAATATTTTTTTTGTTAAGATGAAATGTTTTTTTTTCCGTCTTAACTTGTTTTTTTTTTCTTTGTTATATTATAGGTGCCAAATAAAATGTATGTACCAAATAAACTCCATATTATACAATTACTAAATATTAAATTTGTATATGCAGAAAGTACAATATTATCCCATCTTATGGTTGTTCACTTATGAGAAGCAACTTAATTTAATAATTATGTTACAAAAGGACGAACATCAGATATCTGGATTAGGTTTGATGAAAACCTGACAATATCATAAAGGGGAGGAAAACAATGTTTTCATAGTGATTAATTATTACATTACTATATTCAATTTATCAATCATTTATATTTATATTTCAATATCTCGAATGTAAGCGATGTAATTTTTTAAATTTATTTACTATAAGCCAGTGCTTGACCACAATTCCATCTGGTGGTAGGTGATGAGGCCCTAGACGGTAAATCGCACTGTCTTAGCGTAACAAAAGCCTATTCACTTTGGCCCTGAATACGCCCAGATTGTATTCAAACAGAAGGACAGACGTAGGCTAATTGTTCCAATCCTTTGATGTGCACATTACTAAACACGAAGCAAACTGTTTTGTTATAATGGCTGGAATGAAGCGATGCGTGGTAATAGTGGATTCCAAAGGGATGTATGTTTTCATCGAGAATTAAAAAAAATCCAGAACTACCCATTTAAGACCCACTTCTGGGCACAGGCAACTTCCGGTTTCAAGAGAAGACTTCACTTATTCTCGAAATATTTTTAATTGTGCCGTGCCAGTTTCCTGTGTAGTTTTATGCGAAACAGTTTCGGTCGGAAAAGTGTAGAGTGCTAGTATAATAACAGGCTTTGTGACATAAATCTTCATTTTCAGAGATGACAACGCATCTGTAGCCTTCTTTGTTTGAAGTTGGTTACAAGTATACATGGGTATAAAGCCGTGGTAGCTCAGGTGGTAAGCACTCGCTGTAAACACAGTACGCGAGCAAGTGAGAGGAGGCCTGAGCCCAGGAGTGGGTCGTTATAGGCTGTAAAATAACATAACACACATGAGTCAGTTCGTTCAGTTCAGTTTCAGTTCGCGTGTGGAGTCAATCTTGCGCAGACGTGTAAAAATACGAACAGTTTAGCTTGGTGAATACGTGCACTCTAATTTCGAACTCAACTGGTTAGTGAATGAGTTCGCCTTTGTGTGTCTTGTGTGTGCAGTGATAAATAACCTGCAGTAGCGCATCTCGTTTGTGCATTGCTTGCAACGCTGTGCTTGAAAAGGCAAGCTATATTACAGTAATTCGGGGTAACTGCGCGCAGTGGGTAAGTGAGCGCAGTGAGTGTATCTCCCGAACAGGGAACGGGGGGAGGTTTTTGTTTAGGTCGAAAAGTGACGCTAGAGTGCCTTGCTAGTCGCGACTTGTCTCTGTGGCGGCGGTTGATGAATAACTTTTTTTTTCATAAAAAACAGTATATGGTGTTTAAATTCGTTGTTTTTTGTTTAATGGAAAACAGTGTATCATCGACGTTATTGATTTCACAACGGTAAGTTGTATTTTCTTTGAATAATAATATGTTTACGCTACATTTATAAAAAAAAATTGATGTTTAAATTTGTTTTTAATTTATTTTATGAGCTTTCATTTGCAATTTGGTGTTCTGGGGAAAGTGTACGCGGGTAAGTGTGCGCATGCGTACACTTGCCCCTTCGGTGTTATTTTCGTTCGTACATTGTTTTATCGAGAAGTAGGGTTCACTAACACTCTTTTATTTTATTTTTCGGTGTATCATAACCATGCCGCAAAATTTATATAAGAAAAAGACCTGAACTTGCATCGGTCACTGAAGAACAAATCTCTAGAGCTAAAGCACTCATTGAGCATGGAAAGAGCAAAAGAGCTGCTGCAAGTGCCATTGGTATTAGTGAGTCTTGTATTCGAAATCGATATCATCGTCTTGTAGAGGAAGAACAAAGTTTTCTATGGCCTCGACCTCTACAACAGTAGAATACTTTTGTCCTCTATGTAAGCAAAAATATACAGAGCCAAATACTGAAGAATGGAGTCAGTGCATGTATTGTAAAGACTGGTGGCATGCGGATTGCACTGCATATGAGAGAGCTGTTTTTGGTTGTGATAGGTAATTGTATTGATGATTCCTAAATTAATATTGTTTTTAATAAATTAGACAATCCCAAGTAAAATATGTTGATCTCTAAATATTTATAATTAAAAATTTCTGTAATTAAATTTTAATTGCAATCCAAATAAATGTTAACTTTATTTTATTTTATGAGAAAATTATTATTTTTATGCAAAGACTAATAACTAATAAAAATATTTTCTAAGTGGCATTACAATAAAGAACCTTTATTCTTGAATATTGTGTATATGTTGATTAATCCAAGGAATGCGCCTACTTACCCCATATGCGTATACTTACCCCATACGGGTGCGCACAGTTACCCGCATCGTGGGTCAAGTGAGCGCATTTCGATTTTATGTAATAAAATGCTTACAGAAAAAAAACCACCATGTTTTCTATTATTGTTTTTATTTCAATTTAAAGGCTACTAAATGGTTTATCTCAGAGCCGTCTTTTATATTCCTAACTCTTTTATTTTATGCGTAGTGAACTAATATTTACCAAAGTGCGTACACTTGACCCGAATGACTCTACATCTTGCGGCCATGATGCAACGTACACCGCCATCGGCAAATTTTAAATGTGCATCCAACCCCGATATACCTAACTCAGCGCATAATATCTGCGATACTGATTGCTTTGTTAACCTACGTAAGCGTAAACATCCCGAATCGGATATGGCGAGCTCCATAGTGGAGGTTGTCGAGCAAAAAATAAATGAACAGCTTGCAGTATGGAAGAATCGGCTGGACACAAGCATCGCCGAAACCATAAGAAACGCTTTTAATGCGACACTTGAGCACGAAATGAGTAAATTAACCTCGTCTATTACCAACTCACTGAAAGATATAACCACTAGACTGAACGACATAGGAAAATCTATAACCTACTCAGGTAAAAGACAAGATAATTTTGACAGTCGATTGAAGTTAATTGAAGAAAATGTTGTCGCGGGTAGCACTGTGAATTCCCAAATTGCCGCTTTAGAGAATAAAATTGAATCAATGGAGCAACAGGTAAGGCAATATAATATCGAGATTGCTAATCTCCCGGAACGCCGTAACGAAAATCTAATAACCTTATTAGAGAAAATAGGTGCAATAATAAAACATCTTATCAATGCCACAGACATTCTCTCCGCTCACCGTGTACCCCATTTTGATCAGAAATATCAACACCCCAAAAATGTGATTGTTAAATTATCCTCCAAAATATTGCGAGACAATATAGTTGTGGCGGCGCGGGCAGTTAGAGGAGTCAGATCTGACCAACTCTCAATCTCTGGCACTCCGTGTACCATCTATTTAAATGAGCACCTGACTCCAAAAAATAAACAATTATTTCGTTTATGCCGTGTCGCTGCGAAAAACATAATTATAAACACACTTGGATTAAGCATGGTACTGTACTTGTTCGCCAAACCGATTCATCACCAATATTTGCAATACGTAACGAACAAGACATTGATAAAATCAAGTACTGACGTCAATAATAATTTGCATTTTTGAAGTGAAACTTCTTTATCGACGTATGGGAGAAAATCGTCACTCTTTTCTGTTACGCTCGACCGTCACGCGCCAATGGTGTGCCGATTCGATGATTTATCTAATCGATTAATCGATAATGTGAACTAAGGCTATCGACTTTGTTCGATTATTAGTTCGAAATTAAAATAGTTAAAAATTGTCTTATCTACAGATTATAAAAATGAAACAATAATAACATAATTATTACACTTATTTATTAAAATAAAATATTTAATAAATAAGCACTGATGAATGAAACATAATAATAAATTCTTGTTATAAATGAAAAATTTAAGTTAATGGCTAAAGTAAATGAGAAGTTCTATTATTTTAAATAATTAACTGTCAACATTATTTTACGCACAATCGCACACCTCTAGTCTTAATAATTACAAAATCGAGGTCTAGTCTGAATGGCAATGACAAACAATCTTTTGTGTTTTTATTTCAGATGATACAGTTCAAATAAACTTAGTGATATATTTGATCAGCCATCTTATAAAAGGTATGAGGAATAATGTTCTGTTAAAACACATAATAACTGATGGAAATGTATCAAAATGGCAGATGATGTGTACTAAACAGACTGTAAGCATACCCAATTGCGGTTGTTACATAAACTAAATGATGAACATGTGATTCACAGTAAAGTAAAAAAATGAAGGTAATTATCATGTAAAATTTAAATCGAATAACAATCGCCATTCTCAAACATTAATTCGGATAATATTTTTATTAGAATTAGAATTAGTATTATGTTTATATTTTTGAGCAACTCTGATCTCTGCCTACACCACTGAAATGAATGAATGAATGTTAATTCCAATTTTAAGTGCTAATTTATCATGTTCCGGAACATTGTGAGGAAATCTGCGTGTGTAAGGAATAAAAATATTTTAAAGACGTGTAGTCTGCCAACACACCTTGCCCAACTCATTCTTTCATACCCCTCAAAGAAATGAGACAGAAGTCTATGCCCAGCAGTAGAACATGTACAGACTCCAATATATAATAGGCTATGTTACATTTAACTCTTTATATTATTCATTTTTTAATTAAAAGTTAACAAGTACTTCTATCCTCCCAACCTTCTATCAAAAATTGCTACAGTGTACTTAATATCTTAGGTATCAATGATAATTATGTTCAAAATTATTGAAAATTTATGACTTCTAAGATTTATGTGAAAGTAACTTTGTATGATTACTATGACCTCTTCTTGTCATGACATTATCTATGCAAACATTTATAAACAACAACAATTACAAATAGCGCCCATATTAAAAGTTAACTACTTGTAATTTATATATTATTTAAATATGCTTTTTTCCCGCTCACTACACTGGATATTGAATGTAATAATTCCACTGAAAATATTCAAGAGCAGGCAGCAAGAGAGCGATTAAATGTTACTCTAAAGCATATACCAATATATATATATATATATATATGTATATATATGTATATGTATATATATATACTAGGCTGAAGTATAAAAAAAAATGTCATGTTCTAATTTGCTGTACGGTCCAAACTAAATGTAGGTACCAGAGACGTCCGTGAGTATTTCTAGTTAGTTTGTGGCTTTAATTTAATGCGAAATATTATTTTTGCTTAAACCTTACTTAAACTATTTTTGTTAAGTAGTAAATAGTAGAAAATGATGTAATAAAGAAGTTTCACTTCTTACGTGTGTACACTATTACACATACCCATTTTTTGTTTTATGGTGTAAAAACATATAAATCAGTATCACGGTTAAAAAAAAATAAGTCTACCCTATGTCTATTGTCATTTACCCCATGTCTCTTGTTTGTGCGAAATGCAAGTTATAATAATAATTTTAGTTGTGTGTTCCTACACTGTAAATAGTGCATTAACCTGTTATGATAAAGTTTGTCATAAAAATCACTGTATGTACAATAATAACTTGTGCGGTTCTAATCTGAGTTATAACAATCAAGTGGAAAATAATTTATGTTTGTTGGAATTTTGGAAAATGACACAAAACATAGCACTTAAGTACTTTAGTAAATATTACTTGGCAATAGTCTCAATAATGGTATATTACACAAATTATATCTCTCAAATTTTATAGGCAAATTTTATTTCAAAATGGCTAATAGTTATTTAACACTGTACTACCAAACCTGCAGAGGACTTAAAACAAAACTACACACTCTTTACACAAATGTTATCTCCAGTACCTACGACATAATAATCTTAACAGAAACTTGGTTGCGTAATGATATCTCCGATAGTGAATATATTGATTCTAGGTATCAAGTGTTTAGAATGGATCGGGATCGATCGGCCAGTGGCCGGCGGGATGGAGGCGGCTAGCTTGTAGCCGTGTCGCGAACGCTCTGTGCTACTGCGCTCGCGCTGCCCGCCACCGACGTTCCCCTCCCGCCTCTTGTTGACCAGTTGATAATCCAACTCAACATACGAAAACGTAAACTGATTATTTGCGCTGTGTATATCCCACCTAAACAAAACTACGACACATACCGTGCTTATTTAGACGTTTTACACAGCGCGGTGCCTGATTTAAATACTGACATTTATATAATAGGTGACTTTAATCTGCCTAGTCTACAGTGGGAAAATAAAGGCATTTTTACTTAACCAATTGTAAATTCTGATATAACTCCCGCGCACAGATACTTAATTAACTTTATGTCATCACTTGAATGTTATCAATTGAATTCGTTAAAAAATATAACAAATAATATATTAGACTTATGCATCAGTAATAATGTAAATAGCAAAACTTCTCCTGTACAATTTCCATTGATTCCACCAGATAAATATCACTCTCCGTTCCAGGTAATTGTATCTTTTGTTGAGGAATTCAATCGCTTGAAAAGTAAAAACTCTAAATAATCTTAAATATTGTTACAAATACGCGGACTATGCAAAAATTAATGAAGAAATAGCAAATACTAATTGGGATCTTCTCTTCATGGAAAAAGATGTAGAAGCGGCAGTTTCTTATTTCTATGAAAGGATATATGCCATAATAAAAACATGTGCTCACAAAAGTTATTAAATCGTCACTTTTTCCATATTGGTTTACTCCCGCACTTATTAATTTATATCAGAAAACAGAGCGAGCCTGGATACAAATGAAAAGATATAATACGGAATCAAATTATTGTATTTTTGCTATACACAGAAAACAATTTAAAGAAATGTCAAATCGGCGTTATAAATCTTACCCTAAACATTTAGAATACAGTATAAAAAATAATATTAAATTTTTCTGGACATACATTAATAATCGTAAAAAGAATTCAGATATACATATACACAGATACACAGTGCACTACAAAAACGTAACTGCCAATTCAACTTATGAAGTATGTAGTCTTTTCTCGACGTTTTTCCAATCAGTATTTGAACCTTCATTTGTACCAGACAACTTTGAAATTAAAGATATTAATATAGATGACCGTGAGACGCCTGATGCCTCAATCTGTAGTGTAGAAATTTCAAAGGAAAAAGTTCATACCTCAATTACAGCGCTTGATGTTAATAAAGGTGCTGGAGTTGATAACATTAATACCTATTTCTTGAGACAGACTGCTGATACTATTAATGAACCCATATGCTATTTATTTAATAAATGTTTACGTGATGGAGTCTTTCCTAAGTGGAAATCAGCTAGAGTCGTCCCTGTATATAAAGGAGAATCCAAGAAAGACGAAGAAAATTATAGGCCTATTTCTATTTTGCCTAAAACATGGATTCGTTGAACGTCGTTCCACGATTACTAATCTACTTATTTATACAACGGATCTCTTTGAAGGTCTAGATGCAAATAACCAATTTAACAGTTCGATATGTAACAAGACTTGTCCATTAGAGTAGTTGTTTACATCAATCCATCAATACTAAAGCCAATGGTCAAGTCTTGTTATACCCGATAAAATAATCGATTACGTTTCAAATCGATTGTCTTAAAGTTACGTCAAATATTGTATGTGGATAAAAAGTTAAGACTTAGCAGTCGAGCGTCATTCAGAGACGAGCCGCCGGAGTGACAAGAAGGTTTGTGATATATTATTTTATTTTGTTATACTGTGCCTTTGATTTAGTTTACTGGAAATAAATATTGTTATTGCATTGATTAATTCCTTTGATTAATTCCTTTTATTTAGAATTCTATGAACCACTTTTGAGGTACTTTTGCAGATAATACCTACATCAATATACTTGACTAAAGTTTATATAAAAGTTATTTTTTCGTAGTTTTTATGCTTGTTACATTTATATCTCATTTCGAAGTTATTGTAATGGGTGATTGACATGTCAAAATTGCAACACGTTCGGAAGTCTTCTTTTTCATCATCAGCCCGTCAAGCATATCCCCTTTATAATAGAAGAGCCATATGTCCAGCAGAGGACTATTCTGGGCCTCGTTTCATGATTTCGTGTGTTCCAATTGTTTAAATCAATTGAATAATAATTTTTTGTACCTCTTTTTTTAATCTCATTTTGTAAACAGTTAATATCTAAATTATAATACAGCATAAACATAATATATTAATGATATTTATTTTTATTTACTTAAATAAGTTATATATTTATTTATAGTCAAATAAATTATATATTTATTTAAATTAGTTATTTATATCTTAATTTATTTATATATAATATTATATATACTGATTTTTAGCGCCATGGCAGTTTCCGATAACGATTCATTCACCTGCGCTAATTCTGATTCCTTTTATTCATTTTCTGACTCTCAATTGGAACTACCTACAGTTCGTTCTCTCCTAACCCAAAAATTCGACAAATATAATAAAAATTTCAACGTTTGTCACATTAACGCCCAGAGTATTCCGCAGCATTATAATTAACTTTTAGAAACTTTTAATATTCAAAGCATGCACGCGATACGCGAAACCTGGTTAAACCCAACGCTGCCTTCTGTTTCTTACGGCATACCAAGTTTTGTTTTACTTCGTAACAATTGCATTGATGAAAGAGGAGGTGGTATGGCAGTATACCTGCGAAGTGGTATTCCTTACAAAATGTTATCAGCCTCACCTTCACAATATACTAGATCACTTGAATATATTCTTTTAGTGATTGTTGTTAGTGGAAATAAAGTTGTGCTTGGTGCAATTTATTGTCCATCGAATTCAAGTTATTTATGTGAATTTGAAGAGGCACTTCCTTCAGTTTGCTCTGATTATCAACATCGTATTTTAATGGGTGACTTCAATACAAATCTTCTCAGTGATACTCGCAGATCGCGTGGGCTGCGTTCAATTATTGAGTCGGCTAATTTTTCAATACTTCCACTTGATACCACCCATCACAATCTTACTGCTGATGATACATTGTTAGATTTGATATTAGTCTCCTCAGAAGAAAGTATTGTCTCTTCCTGACAGACAGCTCCCTGCTCCAAGTTTCTCGCGACATAATTTCTTGTTCATTTCCTATAAAATTAAGCCTCCCAAAGTAAAGCCAGTAATAGTGCATCTGCGTAATTTTGATAGGCTAAATGTCGAAAGGCTCCAACATGATAATAATAATAATAATAATAATAAAATTTATTTCATCAAATAGAATTGGTTTACAAACATTAGTGGCCGGATTCTCCTTTTAAGCAAATAATGCCTGTACCAGGTGAATCCGCTCTTCCATATCAATATCTATATATTATATTATATTATTTACATTATGAAATATGATATTACAAAGAAAAACTTAAAGACTAAAAGGGAGTATTTACAGTTGTTTTCTTTTCAGATTATGATATTTGTTATATGTATGCGAAAGCGTGCGTGCGTGCGTGTGTGTGTGTGTGAGTGTGTGTGTGTGTGTGTGTGTGTGTGTGTGTGTGTGTGTGTGTGTGTGTGTGTGTGTGTGTGTGTGTGCGTGTGTGTGTGTGTGTGTGTGTGTGTGTGTGTGTATGAGTGTGTGTGTGTGTGTGTGTGTGTGTGTGTGGGTATGTGTGTGTACTATTTTACTGTATGTAAAAGCAGCTCAGTGTTCTCATAATTAAGTGACTCTAACCAATTTTGTACTACCTTTTTACATTCGATATATTGTTTCGAATAAATATCTAATTCTTTATTGATTTTATTATAAATTTGAGACGAGCGACTATTATATTGAGTACTAGCAAACTTAGTTTTAGTTTGGGGTACCGTAGCTACATTATTTTTCTTCTTTTCCTTTTTACTTGCATCGTAGGGTAAATTTTTGTGTTTATTAGTGTGATCTGTTTTATATACAGTTTCCTTACCGTAAGTAGCCACTATCGAGATAAAGCCTTTCCGTGGGGTATCTAATATTTTGAAGTTCATAACTTTAATAAGCGCAAGTTGTGCTCTCTCAACTTCTATAAACTTAGTTTTGCCGCACCTCCCCACACAGGAATGCAATATTCCAAGACAGATTGAACCAAGGCGATATATATCTCATTCAAAATTGTTCTTGATGTTTCCAGTCACCATTTTTTATTACTACCTGGAACCACATGCCTTAATGATCTAAAGACCCAAATCAACTTTCTGACTCTTCCGGCAACTTGCTCAAGCTGTGGGTACCAGGACAGTCTCTGATCAATCATGACACCCAGGTACTTTGTATGGGTAACTTTATTAATGATCAGGCAGTTGCAGTTCCTATCTGGGTGTTGCTGTGACACGATGTATGATGATCATGAACCCTTATACTAAATCTGTCATCAGGTTGATTTTATTGTAGATACTGAAACATATATAGTTAGTCTTATTTGTGTTCAGCGAGCAAGTTATATTTTAACCAGTAGCTATTTGAACCATTCCATTTTCGGCACTATTTTTCACAGCTTCCCAGGAATTTCCAGAAGACAACTGCAGTATCATCAGCATAGGAGAAGATTTTTGCGTTTTTATTTTTAGGCTACAAAGGTCGTTGATATATACAAGAAATAATGTAGGGCCAAAACGCTTCCTGTGGAACTCCGTATGTTATTTCTGCATCTTCACTTAAGTACTGTTCCAACTTTACTCTCTGTTTCCTATTAGAGAGGTAGCTTTTAAAAAAGTTAGTTAATTAACTTATGTATGATGCTTTGCTTTTACACTGGAGTGATTCATTTAACGCAGAGATTATTGGTGACAAGATTACGACATTTAATTCTAATATCCATAAACTGTTTGACAAACACGCACCTATTCGTGACGTTAGGTTAAAACGTTAGATTACTGAAAAGGTACCTAAGGCCGTTGTGAACTCAACTGGACAAAATTCTACGAGAAATCGATGTAATGAGATGGTACGAGCCACTAAACGCCGTTTAATCACGATAATATCATGAACTCTTCTATGGCTGATACATGGAAATTTCTACGGACGATCGGGGTCGGTAAACCTACATGTAACGTGGACCCTGCAATCATTTCTATAAGTGATCTCAATTTACTTTTTTCTTCAACTACCCAAATGCAGGCTTCTGTTAAATCAATTACCATTTCTTATTTGCATTAGAAGAGAATAGAATAGAATATATTTTATTCAATATAGGTTATTACATTATACTTATTGATAGTATTTTTTTATTTACCACTGGTTCGGAAAATACCTCTGTCCTGGGAAGAACTAGCAAGAAACCCAGCAGGACTTTTTTTAAACATATTTCACTTTACAATAATTTTGTTTTTTTGTTTGTACAAATTTTAAATGAGTTTTAATAGAACCAGCATGGTGGCGATCACCTCATTCCCAGGGGTTTTTTTCACTTGTGTATTCTTTGATATTATAATAACCCTTTTTGTACAATTTTTCTTTAATAAAAATTCAAACTTATTTATTGACAAATTTTGTACATTTTCTGGGATTTTGTTGTAAAAGCGTATACATTGCCCCATAAATGAATTACTAATACTTTGGAGTCTAGTAACTGGTATTACAAGCTCATGTTTATTCCTAGTGTTTAAAGTATGAACATCTATAATCTTTTCAAAGCTATTTATTTATGTTTTTATGTACATACATTACATTTTCATAAATATATTGCGATGCCAAAGTTAATTATTCTTTAATTTTTTCTCTAAGGGACTCATTATAATTTAAGTTATAAATCGCCCGTACGGCTCTCTTTTGCAAAACAAATATAGCTTCGATGTCAGTCGCATTACGCTATAGCAAAATTCCATAAGACATTACGCTATGAAAATAACCAAAATAAACTAATCTAGCTGTCTCAACATTGGTGATACTTCTAATCTTTCTTACATCATATGCTGCAGAATTAACTTTTAACTTTGCTTGCTAATTTAGATATATGGAGTTTTGAATATGGAGTATGGAATATTGAAGCTTCGCGTTAATAGTAATACCAAGAAAACAGTGGTATCCACAAGACTCAACTCCTCCCCATTTAAGAGCACATTTGTATTTGAATGTTTAACATTAGGTATTGTAAATTTAATACATTTTATTTTATTGCCAATCTCATAAATGCATTTTTAACTTTTCTCCCGTTGCTGATGAGGACATAAAAAATACCATTTATTGTATTAAGTCTATGACAGTTGGCGTCGATGATGTGAATAGACTTATGATCACCTTAATTCTAGACTATGTTACTCCTATTATTACTCACGCCATAAATCATTCACTATTGATTGGGGATTTTCCTACACTTTGGAGAAAACATTTGTCATTCTGCTGCCCAAAATTAACCCCAGTTCTTTCTCTCACTTTCGCCCAATATCCATTCCCCTTTTTTATCTAAAGTTCTTGAAGCTATTGTTCACAAACAAATTTCTAGTTACATTTTCAAAAATAACTTTCTTAGCACATATCAATCTGGTTTTAGGCCTGGGCACAGTACTACCACAGCTCTTTTGAAAGTTACGGAAGATTTGCGTACTGGACTTGAGAACTCACAATTGACTGTGTTAGTCCTAATATATTTCTCTAACGCTTAACGATATGCTCCTAGCTATACTTTGTCACCTGGGTTTTTCTTCGTCAGCGTGGGACTGGTTCTCCTCATATCTTCGGGGTCGTCAGCAGGCAATTCGAGTAGATCAGATCATCCCTGATTGGTACTCGTTGTCTGCTGGCGTTCTTCAAAGTGGAATTCTCTCTCCTCTCCTGTTCTCAGTATTTTTAAATCTCATAACATCCCACATTCGCTGTTCGTACCAACTGTATGCTGATGACTAACAAATTTATGCTCAAGCTCTGGTGGCATGTATCGATGATGTGATTAAGAAGCTCAACTATGAGCTCAATTGTATTTCTAATTGGTCAAATAGATTTAGTATAAGGGTCAATCCATCAAAATGTCAGGCTATTGTGGTACGTAGTTCTCGTAGACTGACTAAAATTTATATGAAGGTGCTACCGCTCATAATCTTTGATAATGTTATTGTTCCTTACACAACAACTGTTAAAGATCTTGGCTTAATTATAGACAACATCCTCAGTTGGCAACCGCATATATATGAAGTATTTATGGGTATGCAGACGAAAGCACAGTTGTAGAGAGATACCAACCAAGTGCCCTGGCCAGTCGGGATCAGATCCAGTCCGAAAGAGAAGCTATGATGGAGCGTGTGAATCTCACACTACAGGCAGTCTCCGAATGGGGCGATGCCAATCTCGTGAGATTCAACGCCTCCAATACACAAGCGTGTCTTTTCACCGCTAAAAGTAGCCCGCTCACCCTGGCTCCTACTTTCCGGAATATATCCTTGGGGTACACTGACCGCTTTTAGTTGTTAGGGGGTTGAATTTACTCCGAACCTCAACTATGGGCGGTTCATAGAGTCCAGAGCCGAAGCAGCCGCAAGGAAACTTGGTGTCCTTGCAAGGGTGTGGCGGTACTTCACGCCGGGGTAGCTTCTTACCTTATATAAAGCGCAAGTCCAGTCGTGCATAGAGTACTGCTGTCACATATGGGCTGGTGCTGCAAAATGCCACCTAGCAGCGTTGGACTCAGTGAAGATACGTGCTAAGAAGCTCATTGGTGACCTTGATTTGGTTGAAACCAATCTTGTCAGCCTCGAGCACAGGCGCAGAGTAGCCAGCTTTTCGGTATTCTATAGGATGCATTTCGGTGAGTGTGCGCAGGAATTACACGCTTTAATTCCTCCCTCTCGTTTCCACCATCGGACAACCAGGCAGTCGGCGGGCTATTTTCGATCTTATATACTTCACCTCTTTGTTGTCGATATTCCACACATTAGAACCAAACGGTTTGCGTCGTCTTTTGTCAAGTGTACAACAAAGGAGTGGAATAATTTACAGGCGTCTATCTTTCCGTCCGAATACAATCTGGGCATCTTCAAGGCAAGAGTGAATAGACTTTTGTTACGCTAAGACAATGCGATTTACCATCTAAGGCTGCATCACCACTTACCATCAGGTGGGATTGTGGTCAAGCACTGGCTTATAATAAGATTTTTTTCAACATGTCGATATTTCACCAGATGGCTTTTTAATACAATAGGGGAAGGGGGGGGGGGACGTTACACAGTACAGCTCGACATCTGCAAGCTATAAATAACTTAGACTGCATGTGTATGGTAACTTCTGAGAATATGACTCTAGTTCGAATGACTAAATAATTGTGATTACATTACCTTACTAAAACTACTTAAGATGAAAGAAAAAGAAAGGACCTAACATCTAGTTAAATCACAAAGCGCTGTTATAAATGAAGTTCCTAAAGGAACTGTATTCGAGGCATGTCGTCACCACTAGTGATAACAAAGCTTTAGTTTAACTTATTTTATTATAATAATAAATAATGTATATTATGCATAAATTATAGAAATAAAAAAATAATTTTCACAAGTTTCATCCCGCACATTTTTTTAAAATATTTCTGATTTATTTGGTGTTTCTTGTATTCAACTTCTAAATTATTAAAAATGTAAATACTAGTTAGTTTACAATTAAACCACTGAAAATTCTTCATCGATTACTTTGAAATTTTGGCACACATTTGGCATTTAAATACATGCGTGTTTTTGTATACCTTTTATATTACCTTTTAATAACTTTTTGAACCGAAACATCGCGCGAAATTTACGGCCGTTGTAATTAAAATTAAGCAATACCTGATTTTGGAGTATTTGAAGGAGTTTATATTAATGCATAATATTTAAATAAAACTAGTTTTACGGATTTTATCACGTATATTAACTTATTTTATATTCCCGACGTTTCGAGTACTTTACAGCACCCATGGTCACGGGGGGGACTGAGGTATTTGACGTCCCAATGTCGTAGTTAACCACGGTTACCTCCAGATTAAAAATTATTCATTTTTGTTCTCTATCTACGCAATATGAACTTACAGTATCTTGAAGTCTTGCAGTTGTATGCTTGGGTTGGGATTTAATTTTATTAATTATAGGATCCCAAGCAGATGGTAACACAACCATCTTCTCTATTGAAATTAGGATGTTTTTGATTTCAATAGCCTCGCGAATCATCCTTGGAAGGAATCGGTGTTCTTTAGCGAGGATCTGTGGTCTATCAAATCTAATGTAGTGACGGGGCGATCCTGTACATGTTCACAGACTGCAGACTTCCGGAGCGTCGATTCTTCACATCAGCTATGTGTTCTTTAACGCGGGTTTTATTGATCTTTTAGTTTGTCCTATATAAGAGAGACCACATTCACAATCAAGCTTGTACACTCCTGCATCTTGCAGAGGGACATTACACTTAACTGATGGTAAAAACTGACTAATCTTCTTCGGCGACTTGAAGTATGTTTTAATAGAAGCACGCTTCAGGATGTAGCCAATCTTGTCAGTGACACCTCTGACATATGGCAGTACAGCAGGCACTCGCTCGACTGTGGCCGGCTTCACTCGTTCACTGTGACGTAGGCGCGGGACCCGAAGCTTATTGTCGTGCAAAACTTGCTTGACGTGTTGGAGCTCGGCGGCCAGGTGTTTACTGTCACAGATCCCTCGTGCTCTCTGAAACAAAGATTTACCCACGGTAGCTAACTGTGAAGGATGGTGATGAGAGTCACCGTTTAAATATCTATCTGTATGGGTCTTTTTTCTATACACAGTGTGGCTCAAGGTGTTATCAGGATTCCGAATTACTAACACATCTAGAAAAGCTAAAGAGTTGTTTGCCTCTAACTCCATTGTGAATTGAATTTTAGAATTTATGGAGTTAAGATGGTCTAAAAATGCAGTTACTTTATCTAAAGGTAGAATTGTGAAAGTGTCGTCTACGTACCGCTTGTAGAACCTTGGATTTACGGGAGAAGTAAGTAGGGCTTTCTCCTCAAAGTCTTCCATGAATATATCGGCGACAATGGGAGATACAGGTGAGCCCATCGCCACTCCATCTACTTGCTTGTAGAACTCCTCCTTCCACAATAGGTAGCCAGATGTAAGGCATTGTCTAAGTAATGCTGCATATTCTATGGGCATGTTGTTTTCCTCCAGCCTTCTAGTTACAATCGAGATGCAGTCTTCAACAGGTAAGCATGTGAACAGAGACTGCACATCAAAACTGACCATAGTTTCATTGTCTCGCCAGATGTAGGTCTTTAATCTCGCTGACAAAATGGTAGGAATCCCTTGTGTGTGCTCTTGTATGTCCCTGAGCGGTGTAAGTATTTTCGCTAAGTGTTGAGCCAATCTGTAAGTTGGTGAATCGATTTGGCTAACTATGGACGTAGTGGAGCATTGGGCTTGTGTATTTTGGTAACCCATACAACTTCGGTGGTTTGGCACGTAGGTATTATCGATTTTACGTCCAGATTTAATTTTTCGGAGTGTTTCTTTATGAGATCACTAGTTGTTTTAAGTGTGTTATTTGTTGGGTCGTTTTAACTTTTTATAAGTGCTTAAATCCGACAGAAGTTCTTGTATTTTAAAATTATAATCTGACGTATCCATGACTACCGTGGCATTTCCCTTATCTGCGCGGAGAATCGTGGGTTCTGGTTTATTGCGTAGGTTATTCAACGCTTTATATTCGTCCTTAGGTAGATTCGGTTTCGGCGCTGAACTTCGACGTAACATAGACGATATGTCTTGACGTATCGCTTCCAAATCTTCCTTTGCATATTGTTTTAAATAAACAGTCCTCGACACTGCAGATAATTTCCTCGTACGGTAATTTTTAGGTGTTATGGCAAAATTAAGGCCTTTCGATAATACTCTAATTGTTGCATCATCCAGAGTTTGTTTTGACAGATTATAGACCGCGTTGGTCTATGATCCGTGTTTGTGGTCAACGGTTGTGCTTCGTTCTCACGTTGACACAGATGTTTGACATTTAATTTGGTCGTTAATTTTGATATTTTACTATATGTTTGTTTTGCATTTGTTATATTTATTAATTTCTCGTTTATTTAACGTTTCGATGCAAACATTATAATCAAATGTCGTTAAGACTGACTTTAACTCACTGAATGATGTGTCTATGGATTTGTTTATGTCATGTAGATCGGAGCGTTTTGTTGGATTACCGTTCGTAACAACTTTTTACTTGCCTGATTTAAGATCTTAGCGCTTCCTCGAATGTCCTTGTGGATATTTTGACACACGTGGAATGAGATTATGGTCTCGGCATCTCTTCAAGAAATTTAAGGCTGTTAGATATCTTGCGCGCTTGGTCATGAGATCTTCTAATCGGCGAATTTTATTTGCAATTACCAGTCCGTACTGGTTTACATAATGATTTCTTATATTTACGCGAATACTACACATTTAAATAAAACATATAGCTGATGTGAAGAATCGACGCTCCGGGAAGTCTGCAGTCTGTGAACATGTACAGGATCGCCCCCGTCACTACATTAGATTTGATAGACCACAGATCCTTGCTAAAGAACACCGATTCCTTCCAAGGATGATTCGCGAGGCTATTGAAATCAAAAACATCCTAATTTCAATAGAGAAGATGGTTGGGTGCTACCATCTGCTTGCGATCCTATAATTAATAAAATTAAATCCCAACCCAAGCATACAACTGCAAGACTTCAAGATACTGTAAGTTCATACTGCGTAGATCGGAACAAAATTAATAATTTTTAATCTGGAGGTAACCGTGGTTAACTATGACATTGGGACGTCAAATACCTCAGTCCCCCGTGACCATGGGTGCTGTAAAGTACTGAAACGTCGGGAATATAAAATAAGTTAATATACGCGATAAAATCCGTAAAACTAGTTTTATTTAAATATTTTTAGCTTCCTAAAAGTAAACAAAAGAATCTTGCATATAGAATGGAGTTTAGTAAAATAATTAATAAAAGAATAAAGAAAAACTAAATGTAATATTATAGATCTGCTCATTGTTTGTGACTCAAACATACAAGCATACTCGAGTTTCGGGATTCGTGTTATAAAGGAAAAGTCTATGACCTCAAACAATGGAGAATGAGATCTAGGTACATGCTTCCATACATTCGGGAACTGAAGAGTTCTTTCATATTTTGCGAAACTCATTTTATATCACTTACAAAATAAAAATAAAATCTATGTTTTTTTTAATACTAGCCATGAACGCAAAATTAGCGAGCTATGGAGAGGGCTATGCTCGGAGTTTCTCTGATAAACTTAGAAATGAGGATATCCGCAGTAGAACCAGAGTGACCGACATAGCCCAACGGATTAGTAAGCTGAAGTGGCAATGGGCCGGCCATATAGCTCGAAGAACCGACAACCGATGGGAAAAAGGTTCTCGGTGGCAGCCTCGTACCGGCGGACGAGTGTAGGGCGTCCCCACTAGATGGAGTGACAACCTGGTAAGATATGCAGGAAGTTGATGGATGCAGGTGGCTCAGGACCGTGCTTTGTGGCATTCCTTGAGGAGGCCTATGTTCAGCAGTGGACTTGTGAAGGGCTGTGATGATGATGACGATAATGAACGCAAAATCTGTCTCTATAACGAGAGAGACTCTTATCCAACAGGGACTTTCCCGGACCCTGTTTCCTGATTTTGTGCGTCCCAAATTTTATATCAATTAAGAACCTTTCTATTTTACATCAATTTAGTTGCTTGTCATACCTATTCCGCTCAGCAACTTGACTTTAAGTACAAATACATACCCACGCATGGGGCTCTTTCTCAATTATTATTATCTTAAATTACATTTTAATTTAGTTTAAAAGAAATAATAATTTATTAATTAAATTACTTATTCAAGTAGCACTATGTTGAAACCCAAAATAATGTCATATTTAGATTAAAAAAGAAACCACATTTGCCTTAAAAATATGAGGACATCCTAATATTTAAGAAGTAAAATATAAAATTAAATTAGCGAATCAAACGATATACTCCACAGATCTCATAGAAATTAGATTTAAGATCAGAGCTAAAATTGTTTACTGTTAAAACTGAAACTGTAACAGACAGACCGACTAACTTTGTTAGCATTAAAACAGCTACATCGCAGCGTTATACAGCAGCGGTTCACCAACTCTGAAAATTGGCTTACTAAAACCAGCTATATATAACATTTATTGCTTTTATTGTTATTTTTGCTGGTGGTAAGAATAAATTTAGTAACGAAATATAAGTATAAAGTTTAATATACAAAGAAGTATACTCGAGAAGTTTATTTTGTTCACCGGCAAAAAACACAACTTACACACAAGTTTAAAAATAAATTTTGATTTACTTTTTATTTTAAAACTAACAGACCTGAAAGACTGTTCTATATATAAGAGGGATAGATAGAAGGTGCGATGAGTTTCACTCTGTCAAGTCACTCCGAACTGTTTACAGTGTAAATATATATATTTTTATTCAATAAGGCTGACAAACGAGCACACAGTCCACACCCAGTAAGTGGAAGATATGCATCTACATCAATTCGATTAAGAATTAAAATGCAAATGCGTGGCCACCCCTGAGGACTAAGATGGAATGCCTCGTTTTCAGTAAATAGGGTCTCCGGTTTTCTACACTCACTATATGAAACACAGCAGCAGCATTGAGCTGCTATTTTACGATGGTAATGTGTGAGAGCGTGGTACTTCCCCGGTCGAGCCGACCCATTCGTGCTACAACCATAACAGCTGAAGCATGGCTCTACCACGTAAAATAAACTCTACCACAACACCACTTATCAATTTCAGACTTTGTGATTTTAATTTTAGGCACTAACCACACTAAAATTTGTTAACACGTAATTGTTAACTCAATAAAAACATTCTAGAAATTGTAAATACGAGTCATTTTTGTCTATAAATTTAGCACTAGTCAATAAATTGACTTTAGCGACACCTATCGGATGTTAGCATAGCTACAAATTTTATCGATAAAACAAAATATAATATGACCTCAATCGGTCAAGTCATTCAGAAGTTCATCAAAAGGTCACTAACAAAGATAAAGAAATACGAAGAACATTTAGTAAAAATTATTGGATCAAGAAAAAATAAATAAATAAATGATTAATAAAACTAAACGACAATAAAAATATATTTAATTAAATTTTCAACGCCCAATGTTAAACGAGTGAATGACAATGTATTTTAAAACCGGCAGGAGATAAGCCTTGTTGAATCCACTGTTTTACTTGGAATTTCAATTAACGAGGAGATTAAGCATAAATGACTTTCAGAAAGTATTACTTGTAATCTATATTAAATGACAATTATTTCATTATATTACAAAGTATTTGGTTCTTTGAAAGTAACTTTAAAGGTAAAATTAAAGTTAGAAAACCAGCCAGGTTAATAAGATTTTTATCAGACATTAAGATAATCCTGCTAAGTTTACTATTCAAATCCGTTGAGCACTCCGATAGGATTTAACGACTAGTTTAGAATAGTTTCAAATGATACTCGATAAGTATCGATTAGCTAAATACGCTTAATTTCTATATTTTTTATTCTTGTTTCTATAATTTCTATAATCTTATAAACTAATGATCCGATCTAAAACTGAAGGTTACCATCATTTTCCCTTACATACATTGATAGCACTGGCTGTGGTTGACTATTTTCATAGTCACTTGTTAGGTCACGACAGCGTATTCAGTTATAGGATGTCTTTTGTAATTGGATTACTACTGATGCCGGCGTACCACATGGTGACATGTTGTCTCCTCTCCTGTTTATAATTCTCATTAATTCTATAAGTGATTAACTGTTTTCTTCTTACCACATGTACGCTGACGATCTCCAAACTTACACTCAATCTTCTCTATTAAATTTATTAATTTCATCTCCTTCTTCTCCATGCCTTTTGAACTACATTTACTTGCGTAAGAAATCGCGTCCAGAACGATAAAACCACCTATTGAAGCTTCTTAAAGAATTCATTTTGCTTTTGTTTTTCGATGTACATATATTCGTGTACAATTGCTCGATTCATTGATTGTTGATTATTATTTTTATTATACTCGTGCTTGTTATAGAAGTCCTCTGATATTTACTAAAATATAAAATTTATATTAAACATATGTTTAATTAATTACAATGGAAAGGAGTAGGCATTTCATTATATACCGTGTAGGGGAAGCGTGAAAGGACCCACTACCCCATAGAAGCCTAGAGGCGACAAAAGAAAACTGATGCAGGAAATGGACACCAGCATCTTCATCATAATAACTTAACAAAGAACGTAACAAAATTACACCAAATAAAACAGGAGCTTGATTCTGCTGTGTCACGTGTTGTGAGTATAGAGAACCGGAGACATTTTTACTGATATCGTGGTACTCTTAGATCACAGGAGTGACAACGCATCTAAATTCTGATTCTTAATCGAGAATATGTCTATGCTCCTTAGCATTCACTTACGTTCAGGTGAACTGTGTGCTCATTTGCCACCCTTATTCTATAAAAAAAATATAGCAGAAACGAATTAGCAATATATTAACGAGTAAATAGCGACACTATGGCTAAAAGTCCCGTCGATTTATCGAATCCTTTATTATAGTTTAGTTAATCTCAAACCTATTTTTAAGTGCTCGGTAACATTAATCCTGCCGTGGTTACAGATTCGTCCTATAATTAGTTCATCCTTCCAGGGTGAGTAAATCCTTCTTACTTGCCAGATTTTCGTACAGCAACAGACTCTCTAATTGCACACAATAGAATAAGACTCGTCATCATCATCATCAGTCCGTTAACAGTCTACACCAACAACGTGGCTTCTTCCAATGTTGAAATTGCTGTTCCTCACAGGCGGATTGGTAGTCAATGCCGAATATAGTATAAATTAATTTTTAATGGCAAAAATGTTTTATTGAAATTTGTATCTGTTCATCATCATCATCATTACAGCTCTTCACAAGTCCACTGCTGAACATAGGCCTCCCCCAAGGAACGCCACAAAGCACGGTACCGAGACACTTGCGTCCATTGACTTCCTGCATGCCTTACCAGGTCGTCACTCCGTCGAGTGGGTGGATGACCTACACTTTGCCTGCCGGTACGAGAATGCTTAGTGCTTCCTATAACTACCGGCATAGGTGTGACATGGACGTTACACATGTTTTGTCCATGTGCTTTCTCATAGTCCACATACGCAAGACCTTTGTGTTGCATATATGGACTATGAGAAAGCCTTTGGCAAGTGGCAGATTGTATTCTTCGGTCTTCTGTACAATACGCCGAAGGGTATGTATGTTAGAGTGGAGCGAAATTTTTTTTTCCACCTTATGATAATTTAATAGTGCGCAAAAGGTGCCTTTAGGAATCAAATTACATTAAACTTTGAGGTCCTTGCGGAGGCAGAAGAAGCTCAATTCAATTGAACTGGAAAAAAACTAAATTGACTTTAAGCATAAGGCACTAATCCCGCGCTATTAGAACTTAAAATAAGAAAAAAAAAATGTTTCATACAATCACGCTCCACACTAATGTATGTGGTCTATGGTGCTAAAGCCTTTTCGGAAACCGGCTGTTTGGGAGGCTGGAAGTCGTTGATTTTGCGTGCAAGACGATTCGTAATGACTCTCGATAACAGCACGTAGACAAACACTGACAAGACAAATCTGGAGAAGACTGCAGCTACATTTCCCGTCTAACAGTCATGAGAATAAGAGTGTGATCGGAGAGATTTAGGGTTCTTCTGCGTTGGGTCTTGCAGAATTTAGACAGTTTCCACGAGCTTATCTTTAATATCGTCCACTGTATTGCAGTCTTCTAGGCACTAAAAACAATTTTGTAACTCGAGCTGAAAGTTTCCATCACTTTAGATTAGAGCACGAGGGGGACAAAACGTTGACTTCATTAGACGTGAATTTTGACTTTAAAGTCTCCTATTAACAACGTATTAGTGGGTTTTGGAGGAATGCATGGCTCTAGAGATATCCTCATACATTTTCTCGACATCCTCATCGGGATGTACCGAGGTTGGTGCGTAAACCTGTATGACCTTCAACGAATACCGTTTGGTGATTCTCAGTATAAAGTACGCAACCCTCGTCGACATATTCCCAATCTTTTCAACGTTATTAACGAGAGACTTGTGGACAGATGGTCGCCCTCCCGGTGATAGAACAAGTTGCCGAATTCGAGGATTACCCTATCCTCCTCCTCTCTTCGGACCTCAGATAATCTTATAATATTTCAGCGCACCTTGCCTATCTCTTCTTCCAGCTCTAGTATCTTCTCGTCAGTCCTCAGCGTGTGTGCGTTATATCTTTCCAGGTCGAGTCGTCTTAGGTGGCAACTGAACCTCCACTGGAAATTCTTAGCAACCCTGCCCCGCCGTTACCATGGTCGCCACCGTAGCCAGCAAAAGCGGAGCCACCCTGGACTGGGGGCCATCTCTTTGCAGCTTTCGCCATGGGGGGTATGTTGCCAAATATATATATATATATTAAACCGACTCAATTTCTCCTCTTTATTTGATTCCGCTATTATTATATAATTATATTATATTATATTTTACTAAATAGAACCCTTTCTTGCTTTTGACAACTCTGAACCCATATCACAAATATACCGCAAAAAGCGTATTATTTCTTATGCGTTTATTGAAATTTTACCCATTTTGCCGACTTCGAAAAAGGAGGATGATCTCGTTTCGAGTGTACTATGCTCTTTTTTACAAATACGATAGGAGATACGGAAGCACACAGAGCGGACATATAGGTACCTCTCAATCAAGCCGGACACGAGATATCATCTTGTGGCCGTTACATACTTGATTGCGCGGGAGAATATATGTATCTTAAATTAGAAGAATTAAATTTACTTACCGAGAAGCTCGTACTCACAATCACTAATCGGAAGTTAATTCTAAATATTATGGTGTGTAATGTTGTATGTGTCACTGTATGTCTATGATAGTGTATAGCCAAAAAACACTAGCGATTATAAACTTTAAAACTAATTAAATTAATAATTCGGTAAGAGCACAACAGAGGGTGCAACAGCGGACGCGTATTAGCGAAGACTTCTATTGAACTAATGCTGGCGGTTATAAACTTTAAACTAATTAAATTAATAATGCGGTAAGAGCACAACTTAAAGACTTATTGAACTGATTTACTCTTTCCTTTTGGAGGTGAAGCGACGTGACAATTTTTACTCACACAACCGTCATCAATGATAAATACTGGGAGATTAATTCGAGCGCATGTTTGGCGCGACTATGCTCCCGGCCTTTGAAAGGTTTCCTTTCAAAATATTTTAAGAGTAACTTATTTTTAATTACATAAGTGAAAAAAAAAATATATATATATATAAAATATCTGAAATAGACAGATGTGATACAGAACTACGAACAGTGTGTGATGACTAATTAAAATTTGCAAACAAGATTTAAATAGTATTACGAAGTTGCGAGATTGACTAACAAACTTAAATATAATAATTTAGTATCTATTTTTAATCATTATTATTGTGTAGGTAGTGGACACAAGCGTACTACAGGTCTCTTATAGATACCGCGGCTAGTTTTGATAGTAGCTACTCGTGCAATCCCATCTGGACCTGGATGAACGTCAATTATAACTCCCGTCTCCCACTGTAATGGTGGAACCTTGTTATTCTGTATTACAAGCACTACTGTACCAGGTTTTATATTTGCAGATGGAACGTTCCATTTAGCGCGCGCCTGTAGTGTGCTTAGATATTCGAGCGACCATCGGTCCCAGAACGACTGTACTAGTTTGTCTGACAGCTGATAGCGTTCTAACAAATGTATCGCTCGGTCTTTCACCAGGGCGACGGGTAAATACTTAAGCGATGTTATAGTCAAAAATGAGAGGAAGTTATAGCTAGCGGCTCACTTGGATCTTGGCGCAACGTTGTATAAAGCGGACGTGAGTTGACTACATTTTCAATTTGACATAAAAATGTGTTCATTTCTTCGTAAGTTAATATCTGCGCGCCAATAGATCTGTAAAGATGCGATTTGACTGATTTAATTAATGGTTCCGATGATCCTAAGTGAGGTGCACTAGGCGGTGTTTTTCCATTCTATTTTATACTCATTAAGCTGATGCACTAAAGCAGAGCGATATTGCGTTGACGTTATGAATTTAAAAAGCTCGTCAAGGTATGATTTTGCACCCCGGAAATTACTGGCGTTGTCAGAATGCTTCACCGAAGCAGGTCCTCGGCGCGATATAAATAGTTTGAAGGCAGACATGAAAGCAGGAGTACTCAAGTCGGTGGTGAGTTCAATGTGAATCGCGCGAGTTGTCAAACATACAAATAGGCATATGTACGCCTTATGGCTATGAACGCCACGACCACGTCTTGGACTAATGAATAGCGGGCCTCTGTAATCGTAACCCGTTTGAACTAACGCTTTGGGTACAATTTGGTTCGTACCGGGGGCAGATCTGCCATAAGCGGACAAATCGATTTGGGTGATGTGCGAAAACAGTGATTGCATTTATCTATTATCGAACGGATAGTTCGTCTAGCGATAATAATCCAATACCTCTGTCTTAATGATGTCTGAGCCGCGTCTACGTGCTGTTTTCGAGAGTCATTACGAATCGTCTCGCATGCAGACTCGACGACTTCCAGCCTCCCGAACAAGCCGGTTTCCGAAAAGGCTTTAGCACCATAGACCACATACATACCCTTCGGCAAATTGTACAAAAGACCGAAGAGTACAATCTGCCACTTTGCCTTGCGTATGTGGACTATGAGAAAGTCTTTGATTCCGTCGAAATTCGGGCGGTGCTGCAGTCCCTTCAGCGGTGCCAAGTAGACTGTCGGTATGTCGAGGTGCTGAAGTGTTTGTACAGTAGGGCTACGATGTCTATCCGAGTACAGAACCAGAGTACGAATCCTATCCAACTGCAGAGAGGTGTAAGATAGGGTGACGTAATATCCCCGAAACTCTTCACCGCTGCATTGGAAGACGTTTTCAAGCTACTGGACTGGAAAGGATACGGTACATAGTACATCACTCACATTTGATTTGCTGACGATATAGTCCTTATGGCAGAATCGCTGGAGGACCTAAGCACTATGCTCAATGACGTCGCGATCTAAGCGCGTGGGCGCAAAATGAATAAACACATAATTACAAAGATTTGGTATATTTAATCCTTTAAGAGCGGCGATTGATGCGGCGTATTTATCAATGAATGCCTCCAATTGAGTTGAAGTTGCGGAATTAGGTAAAGCTTTCATCTTTAATATTGAGTCGAGAAAAGTACTCTCGAAGTAACGCTTGTCCTGATATTTTTTGATTAATGCATCGCATATAGCATCGTAATTATCAGCGGTCGGTTTAATACCCGAAAAAACATGTTGCGCTTTGCATTTAAGTTTGCTAACCTGATAATAAATTTTTCCGTGTTCGTTAACTCAGTATTAGAATTAATCGCCGAATTAAATGTTTCATGGAAAGGTCTCCGTGGAACTCCGGAATTTCTATGGGAGGCAACTTAAGCTTGGAAGCATTCATCGTTTGCGGTTTGCATATTTTGTTCTTAATACGTCTAACATGGCAGTACAGGTCTTTAAAGCTATACCAGGCGTTGAACTCAGGAGTAAATTTGGGATCTAGTTCCAATTTTTTTTAGAATTAATGTCATGTATGCACTTGTGATATTCACTCCTGATATCATCAATGGTTTCGCACTGTGATATAAACATATCCTGAATAACAGCATCGTTTATTGTTTTTGAAAGATCGAAAATACGTTGCATGCGAGTAAAATAACCATCACGACATGTTTCCTTAATAAGTAATTCCTTAGTCAGAGTTTTGCGAGTGGCTGCCATATTTTGGAAGTAATGAAAACGAAGTGCTAATTAATGATGTAAAATTACAAAACATAGAAAGTATTTATATCAGTATTCGCACAAATAACGGTTCAAATAATAATAATGCAATATTTTAACAAGTCACACACACTATAAAATGATCGACGTCATCCAGAATACATGAATAATAATTGAGGGAAATAAAAACAATGGCGGGCGGTAAGCGAAGAACTTAACCGACGCTATGTGAGAAATTTTTAAATTTCGGTAAGAAATCGATGTTCTCACAGGAGGCACCAGAAGAATAATCAAGCCGGGCACGAGATATCACCTTGTAGCCGTTATATACTTGATTGCGCAGGAGAATATATGTATCTTAAATTAGAGGAATTAAATTTACTTACTTAGAAGCTCGTACTCACAATCACTAATCGGCGTTAATTCTAAATATTGTGGTGTGTAATGTTGTATGTGTTACTGTATGTCTATGATAGTGTATAGCTGAAAAACACTAGCGATTATAAACTTTAAAACTAATTAAATTAATAATGCGGTAAGAGCACAACAGCAGGTGCAACAGCGGGCGCGGATTAGCGAATACTTCTATTGAGCTACTGCTGGCGATTATAAACTTTAAACTAATTAAATTTATAATGCGGTAAGTTGCAACACGTGCAACAGCGTGCGCGGATTAGCGAAGACTTATTGAACTGATTGACCCTTTCCTTTTGAAGGTGAAGTGACGTGAGTGAGTATTTACATGTAAGCAAATAGTTTGGTATATAATAATTAATACATCACTTAAGACTTTTTTATAATGTGTTGTTGAGCTTAAATTAATTAAATAGAATAAATCAAAAAGTATACAAGGTAGGAAAAAGTATAGAAGTACAGGTAAAGCAAATTAATGGCTATTCAACTCCAAATTCAGTTTCGTAAAAGAGTTTGCTTTGGGGACGCAACCTAGATTTAACGTGTGTTTGTGAAAATACGCTGCGGTAGCCTTCCCTTTTAATTTCTACGATCAATTGATTAATCAATTTAATCCACTATATTGAAAGACTTTTTATGTTCCCTTCTGCGACGTAATCTAGCTGCAGTACAAATGGATCTGCTGGTTTAGGGAAGTACTACGCTTACCAGCATTTATTAGATTAAACAGATTACCAGCGTATATAATAGCATAACGCAGCAGGTATTTCGTATAGTGTACAACAAGAACATTTCATCTTAGTCCTCAGAAGTGAAAACGCATCTACGTTACCTTTAGTTTCCGCATGATTTATGTAATAAGTGTCTTCATTTACTTTCTATCAAGTTGACTGTGTAGTCTTATGTTATTTTTACTTGTAGGTATATCAAGATCTCTTTTTCTTAAAGATATTAAAATTAATTAGGTTATCTTACCTTATTAATTTTCTTTCTCGTGAAATTTTTTTTAATGTACTTTAGAGTACGTAGGTTGGAAACGCTGATCAATATAAGGGACTTCGAGTGGCACAAAGCTATTAAAGAGGGCCGAGCGTCAACCTTTTAATTGAACAATATCATAGAGAAATTGTAGCCAAACACTTGCTTATATTAAAATTTAATTAAAAAGAACTTATTTCTCTCACTTAACTCGAACTTAATTGTAACTTTTGTTACGAATTCTTCTCCTTGAAGTTGGGGCAATGATGAATTATTATATAGAGACATTTAATGATTTCTATTTTCATATTTGTTTCACAATTACACAATTTTTCTTCGTGCAAAGATGCAATTTTATGTGTTTATCAGTTAGTGGTGCCGATTCACGGGTCATATGAAAGCAATTAATGTAAATGGTTTTCTCGATATTGAGAGTGAATAGGTTAAGATTAACCATGAGCAATTTGTGAAATACTCAAATCCGCCGCAGAAAAGGCATCGTCCCATCTATTTCCACTATTTAAAATGACCATATCAACAGCATAACATATTATTTCCAAATTTTAAGAGTTGAATCAGTGTACCTATGTCGTTTAAGTATACGATAAACAGAATGGGGCCGAAAATAGTTCCCCGAAGGACAAAAAGCTTAATAAGTGTCAACTCTCACACGCTGTTAGACAACAATTCACTGGAAAGGATTACTGCAAATAATTTTTGAACTAGTTAAGGCTAATCCCTTAATTCTCACCTTTTTAGGTTCTTAGATAGGAAAGGGAAGAAGGCGGTGGCGAATATTGAGTTTTTTTTATTTATGATTAATTGTTATCACCTTAAGTAATAGGGTAAAAATTTCTCAAATAGTTCGGAAAAGGTACTGAGCAAAATAATTTACTGTCAGTTCAACGTATTTTTTTTAAATACCGATTACTTACTGATATTTTGGAACGTTTTCATTCTCTGCTTATTTTATAGTTGCATCTAGAACTGTTACCAATATGTTTCTCTAGCTCAGTGAGTACCTAATATATGAACAATAATA